>NTPY01000385.1:1254111-1295352 GCA_002922825.1 Brachionus calyciflorus
GAAATTAAAGTAAAAAAAAAATTAAATAATGATTCAGATGAAAATCAACTAACAATTGCCATTAAAAAATTTCAATTTCTAAAACTTATATTTTAACGAACATGTTCATCTAGCCTTAAAAATTTTTCATTTTTTTTCATACTTTAGTTTAAATTACTTACTCACATTTTTAATTAGTTTTGTTATTGCATCAAATGGTTTTTTTTTCTTATATAAATGAAAAATAGTTCGAAAAAATGAAAAAAACTTCGGGTCAAAATCGTTCTAACTGTTTATACGTTTTTAAGCGTTTTATCGTCAGCATTATTCACGTTGAATAAACGTTGAAAAAAAAGATAATTTTATAATAAAGAAATTTTTTTACAGAAATACTTCAAAATAAAATAGCTTTCTTAAAAAATCGAAACCATCTTGGTGTTCATATTTTGAGAAAGACTGTAACGAACTTGAAAAAGTCTAAATAAGAGAAACAAAGTCAATTGTAGGAATAAACTCCCAAATGAATTGATTCAAGCAAAAAATTTAAATAGTTTCAAAGCGATACTTGACTGTTGGCTCACAGAAAACAGTGAAACGACCGTCATATCTCAATAGAGATTACTTGAACTTTGTTCAAGTTGCAGTTTCTACTACTACTACCTTCGCTAGATATTTATAATTATGTATTTAATTTTTTTATTCAGAAAATTTTCGCAATCGCTTATCAATTGAGGAATAAAATTTAAAGTAATGTCTTGGTGCATTAATCTTTAAAATTTTGATTTCTAATTCATGCATTTGTTTGCAAGGAATTACGGTACTTTTTTAATGGAAAGTGTATTTTTTAGTCATTGGCGAAGAAATTACTTTTTTTAAAAATAAAATAAATAGAATTTTTATTTTGAATAATATTTCGAATATTATTTAACAAGTTATAAGTTGAAAAAAAGATGACAAGAAAGATTTTTTCAATATTGCGCAAATTTGCAAATTGGGCCATTTTCTAAGAGTTTCTTGCAAAAATTTTTAAAGAGTAAGGTTTGAGAGCCGCACTTTGTTAAGTATTCGAAAAACAACAATCTCAAAAAATCCAATTTAAATTTAATCTTATTCTCACATTTCTGGACTTAATAGACTTTTAGCTAAAAACAAAATTTCATAAGAAAAATTTTTTTTTTCAATAAATTTTTTTGTCTATGCAAATTATTCAACTAGAAATAGAATTTTATTTTTGAATTAAGCAGTTTTTTTGTGATTGCTATTGTCTGCCTTCCCGCAAACTTAAATCACATAGAAAATTTTTTTTTCCGAAAGAATTCTCTTTTGTTTTTGGTTAATTTTGGTGAAAAATATTTTCGAATTCATTTTATTTTCGCACCAAAATTTAAATAATAAAAACTTTGGGTGTTTTTCAATTCAAACTTAATTTTTTTTATTTAAAAACTAAAATTAATTTTTATTAAGATTACTTATATTTTTTGAAAAAAATTCAGGTATAATCAATTGCCTTTATTCACAACACCTAATTTCTTAAATTACCATTTAGGAAATTACCATTTTTTCTGATTTACATTTCAACATTTTAATACATAAGAAAAGAATTATTAAAAAATTTGTGCAGCATATCAATAAATTGGCAATTTTTCTATTTCATTTTAAAACAAAATCGCAATTTGAGTTTAAACTTAAAACTTTTACTTAAACTTAAATTTTAAAAACTGCATTTCTGGATTGTTTAAGCAAATGTTTCGTAACTGTTTAGGACAATGCTCAAGAGCAATCTTTACAAAGAAAAAAATCTAATTAATGTTTTCGGAAGCTATCTGGTCCCTTTCAAAAATAGATAAATTGTAATTTTAGTTTTGCATGCAAACTACTTCAATAGTAAGCTTTCAAAATAACAAAAACTAAGAAAAAAAAATAATTATTAATAATTCGACTTCAAATATTCAACTCTAGCAACCTATTAATAAATAAAAAAAATTTTTTCGTTTTCTTTTTTCTTTATTTTTTCGTTTGGTTGTTGTGATGATTGAATATTAAAGTAAAGTAAAACATTTAAAAAAGAAAAAAAAATTTTGTGGAATTTTTTCAAAACTGTTAATACATTTTTTGTTGCTTGTCTTTAGATAAAGCCATAAAAGTTAACTGTCAAGAATGTCATTGAAATTTTCAAGTTAGTTATCATTTGGCAAAAATTTTAATTACAACCCAAAAGTTATCATCATCATCATTAACAAAAAAAATACCTTTGTGTTACTTGAATCATAAAATCAAGATAATAAAACAAGAAAGTTTTCCAACTCTTCGTTTTTTTTTTGTTTAATTTGATTGTTGTGTTTGTTAGCAACTCTCAACAGAGTGAATTCGTTTAAGAATTATTTTTTTTACTCGAGGATACACAATTTAATTAAAAAAACGTCTCAAATGGGCTACGAGTATGTGATTTTTATTCTAGCAATATTCTTTTTTATCTATTTAATCGCCATTTGGTCACTGCATTTTCTATCTCTAATATACGGGTAAAGAAATTTTTTTTTAGCATTTTTTTTCGATTTGATTAAAATTTTTTTTTTGTGAAGAAAATATAAATTTCATAAGAAACCAAAGGTTAAAATAGAACAGGAAAAACTTCCTGGTGTTTCTATTATAAAACCACTTATGGGTGTTGATGATAATCTTAAAGATAATTTAGAGACTTTTTTCGTAATGGACTATCCGTTATATGAATTGTTATTTTGTGTACAAGACGTTAATGATCCGGCTATAAATGTAGTCAAGAGTTTAATCGAACAATATTCACATATAGATGCTAAGCTATTTTGTGGTGGTAAAGTAGTCGGTATTAATCCGAAAATAAATAATATGGAACAGGGATATCAAGTAGCTAAATATGATTTAATGCTCATTTCCGATGCTGGAATTCAAAGTGAATATTTTCCAAAAAAAATTTCAAAAATAAAAATTCTTTGAATTTTTTTAAAATTTATTTAAGTGGCTAAGGATACATTGTATGATATGGTAAGTTTAATGACTGATAAAGTTGGTCTCGTGCATCAAATGCCATTTACATGTGATAGACCGAATTTTTCAGGCGCTCTTGAAAAAGTCTACTTTGGTACGTGTCATTGTCGGATGTATTTATTTATTAATTTAATTGGTATTAATTGTGTGACTGGTATGTCGTGTTTGATGAGAAAAGCTGTCTTGGACTCATTGGGTGGATTGCAAAAATTCGGAAATTATATTGCAGAGGACTATTTTTTAGCTCAGGCCTTTCTCGACAAGTATGTGTCTCTTTTTTATTTTTCAAATTTCAAGTATTTAAAATTCAAAAAATTTATTTTTCTTTTCAAAGAGTATTTTTTTTGGTAAATTTTGCTCATTTTGGTAGAGTAAAAAAAAAATAGTAAATTTATCATAAATTATTCTATCATTTGAATTTATCTGTCAAAAATTTTTCTTATTGTCTATTTTATGTAATTTTAATTCAAATTGAATCAGTAAAAGATGATTTGTATTTTTAAATTTCTAACTTAAAATTTTTTTTTTTAAATTAAAATAGATTAATTCAAATTATTTCAAACATTTTCGAAAAAATTCGATTTCAATTATTTAAAGGTAAAACTAAATTTCGAAAAAAAATTTAAATTTATTTTCTTACCGAATTTTATTTAGGTAGAGCATAAAAAAGTTGCCAAGTTAAATTTTTCGACTCAATTAAGGGAAAAAATTAGTGTTTATTTGCGCAGATTGTGGCTATTCTTATATATTTTCCAAATGGCCGTCAAAATAAACACCGATTATTTTGGCAGTCCAGTACACTAAAACTCGAAACAGTTTTTTAACCGGTTTTTCTGAATCGGTATAAAAAAAGGGTTTGAAAAATTTTCGCTCAAAAAATTTAAATACGCAATTACTTGTACACTGAGTCTCCAGAGATAAAAAAATTTATGATTGACAATAAAAATGAATTAAAAAATTATAAAGAATTTTGAGAAAAAAAAACCTTAAGAAGTTAGATCGAAAAGAGAAGCTGGTTATAAAAATATAAATTGACTTGAAGCATATAATAAGATAAATAGCAAATCATTAGATTCAAATTTAAGAGTGTTGAATTATAAAATCTTTAATGATGCATTAAATTTAAATATTAAATTTTTTTAAAAAATTTGTTGAGAAATGTGTTTTTTGTGAAAAGTATACTGATACAAGCGTATTTTTTTCATGCCCTTTTAGTAAAAGGATATTTAATGAAAATATTTGAATTAAGTTAAATAATAAAAATAGCTATAATAAGGTATATTTAATTCTTGATTGTAGTCTAAATGAAAATGATGTTAAAATCATTTCAATTTTTAAAATGTTCAATTTCTCCTTTCGAAACCTATTGAAAAAAGTATCTATGATATTATTCAGAAAAATATCTTTCAAGAATTGGCATTTATAAAATTTATCGTGCAAGTAATTGCGTATTTAAATTTCACTTGGCAAAAGTTAAAATTGAGCAAAAAAATTTACTTTGATAAATTAGCCAACTAAAAACTAGTCGACTTGACTTTTACTTATTTTAGCTTTGACCCATTACAAATTGACATCACACACCACCTGTTAAAAACTTAATATATTTTCAATACCAAAAGCTATGACCAAAATTTACCATAACTTTATTTTCAGAATTTTTTCTCCTTCGAAAATTAAATTTTTCTAAACGGCTTAATTTTCAAATTTAGTGAATTTTGCCGATTAGAATATTTTTACCATAACTCTTATTGCTAATTATTAAAAACTTTGTGATCTCTTTGAAACTTATTAAATCTTTTAAATTTCAAGTAAATGGATAATTCAATTATCACATCAGCCAGCAATACAAAATGCAGCTACCTATTCAGTTCCAATATGGCAAAAGCGCATGATACGCTGGTGTAAATTAAGACTCAAACTAAATATAATGTCTTGGTTAGAGCCAATGCAAGAGTGTTTTATGCTTGGATTATGTACTTGTTGGACTGTAAATGTACTTTTCGGTTGGAATAGCTTAGTTTTTTTTCTATTTCATGTTCTATGTTGGCTTATATCCGATTATACCCTGTTGAAAATAACTCAAAATGGCAAATTACCATTCAGCAAATTGGACTATGTTTTATCATGGTTGTATCGAGAGTCAATTTGTTATTATTTATTTGTAAAAGCAGCATCTAATCCGACTGTACGTTGGCGCGATGGTAAATACCGCTTGAAATGGGGTGGTCTAGCTGAAGAGATTATAGACGATTCGAGACCGAGTGTACCCAAAAGTCACGGTACTTCATCAACCCTAATTGTCTCCAACAAGAGTATAAATAATAAAATTAAAAAACCGAGTACTAGTCATAAGAGAACAAGTTCTTATTCAGTTAATATGAAAAGCTCACCAACTACTAATTCAAATAGTTATAATTCAGATATCGAGAATTCGTCATCAATTCCTCTACTATCGCAAATATCACCAACACATTCTAATACTCAAATAAATAAAAATTTACTAAATACAAGTACATCTTCGAATAGTCGTTTGAATCGAGTGACCATGCATCAGCATCATCATTCTATTTCGAATCCTATGACAAATAGTAATAATTATCCCAGTCCGCCCATAGTACTGGAAAAGGAACAACAATCATCGAGTATTTTAATCGATATGAATGAACAAGAAACTAAATTAAATTAAATATGTTTAAAAAAAAATTGTAAATTATAAAATCGCGGGGTGCTTTTGGGGCTATGAAAATAAAACAAAAAAAATTATTTAAAATTTTTTTTTTTTTTTGCAAAATCTTTATAGGGGTCTTTATTTAACTTTGTTTTTTTTTTAATTACTTGATGCTTAAAACAGTAAAACAATAACTGCTTATTTAAGTAATTTTGATTGTATATGATGATGGTAATAAAAAATAAAATTTCTTTGATTTTTTTTTCTTTTTGTAGATTGCTTCGAAATTAGATATTTTATCACAAAAGGTTTTTAATTTAAAATATTTGGCTATTTTTTTAAATCTATGAAAAAGAAAAAATTTAATTTTTTTTTCGCAATGTTTTAAAAATTTTTGAAAGTATATCGTTTTTTATTAGTAAGAAAAAAAAAGAAGAGAAAAATAATGTTTTATGTTTATAAATAAATTGTTAAAGATTCAAAAAAATTTTATTATTTTCATTTTTATCACCTTGTGTATGGACATAGCTTTAATTAAAAAATTTTCAAAATTATCACTCTATGAAACATGATGAATTAGAAAGACCGAGGCTTATTTCAAATCAAAAAGTGTGTAGAGTTAAAGCAACCATTTGACTTGATCCTTAGCTACGAAGGACGTCTAGATTTGAAATGAGGCAAAGCATCGGCGTAGCCAATCTTACGCTATTTAATTTGGTGAAATACTTTAAACAAGGTTAACCTCCTTCCACCACGGTATCTACTTTAAAAAAAGAGAAAAGTAGATCAATCACTCCTAAATTTCCAAAAAAAAACATCTTTTTTTTATTAAAGGACACAAAAAATTAATGAGAACGGCTTAAAATTTTTCTAAAAAGGTATAAAAATTAAAAATTTCTTATTTTTGAATCTTATCCTTACGATATGCCCAAGCGTAAAGTTACAACATCTGTCCGTCAACAGGTTGATTTTAAATTTTGTGATAAATTTTTGTTGAGCTTTTAATATTTGAAAAATAAATTTAATGCGCAATTAAATATTTAAATTTTATCAAACGATGGATAAGACTAAGCCTAACACTAAGCCGGGTTAGGCTTAGTGTTTAGTGTTAGACTTAGAGTTTAGTGATCTTTAATATATTTAATCCAAGTATTTATTCAAGTATGCTTAGAGTTGACTTTGTTGTCAGTTTTGTCAAAGTTCCTCTTAAGGATTTTATCGTTTCTAGTAGTCACTTTGGTCAAACAAGTTTAAACTAGCAAAGAACTGTATGTTAAAATAAATTTGGAATCGGGTTCTTGAGCTATTTTAAGCTGATCCACGAAAAAATTGTGTACTTAATCCTAAAATTTAAATAAAAAATTTTTATTTTTTGTTTATCCATATAACGAATGTTTTAGGTAGTCCCTAAAATGCCGAAAATCAAAACCGAATTTTGGTCCTTTTAATGCGGAAAGGGAATTTTTGAGAGAGCACTATTTGAAATTTTTAAAAAGCCGAAAACTAGCGTGAATTTTTTCGGTCGTGATGATAAAAGAAGTTCTTTATTACAAAATTTAAAAATTAATATTAAAATATTAGAAAATTATGGGTTAACCTTAGAAACAAAAAATTCGCTTTTAGTATCGCAAATATTGTGTCCGATTTTCGTTACGATTTTCCGCATTCCGCATCCTGCTTTCGAATTATATGAACAACCACTTAATAAAAATTTTTAATTTTTTTTTTGTATTCGAGAAAACAAAATTATAAAATCTAAAAACAAATCATTTGTTTTTTTTTTGTTTTTATGTATATTTTCGTGAGGCACGTGAGCCAATGATCTTAAAGTCAAAATAAAAATATTTTAATTAGAGGACCGTGAAGTTCATTTCAACTCACTCATTATTGCGAGGAACGAAGCGACGAGCTCATTAACCAGACAAGACCGTTCGGTTTTTGACTGAAAATTTCTGATTGGCTCGGAAACCCAACAGAATGATTGGATAACAGTGAAAAAATTAACAAAATATTGAAAATTGATTGGTTAACGAAAAAATAAAAAAAAACTTTAAAAAAGAAAAAAAGATAATTACTCTGTTTAAAAAAAGAATTAAACGAGAAAAAAAAAGATAATTGACAATTATAAAAAAATAATAGTAAAAAAAAACTTTCCTTTTTTTTTAAAGAACCGTTTGTTTTTTTTTTCAATGAAGAAATTAATTGTTTGTTGGCATATTATCTTTTTATTATTTATTGATTAATTTAAAGTTAGATTGACTAAAATAAGGCAACTAAGTACTTTTACACTATTTTTAAAACTCCTCCTAGAAATAATTTTATCGTATTTTTTATCTTAAATGGTGTTAACTAATTATAAATTCAGTGTGAAAATAATATTAATTAGTAGTACTTTTACACTATTGCAATAATTGCAAATTATAGTTGCTAATTTAAAAAAATTACAAGCAATATTATTTAAAATGTCCTAATTCTTTAATTTTTAATCCTTAATTCTTAAGTTACTTAATTAATTTATCATATACCTATAATCCTTGAAATTTTATTAAATAAAATCACCTGAAACTATAAAAACTAAAATAATCTTTATTGAAAAAATAAAATCTTGAAAATGGAAATTAAAAAACTTGAAATAATAAATAGCACTAAAGAAAATCCTATGATTAATCTCAATAATTTTATTTAATATAAAAACCAACAAAGACCCAATGGCACTATTTATTGGAGATGTAAATTTTATCACTCCGAATATAAGTGTCCAGCTTCTCTAACAACTACAGGGTTAAATACAGATATTTCTAGTTTAAGTAAGAAAAATCATAATTTAGAACATCCTTTACTTGACGATCTGACCATAAATGTTTTAAGTATGTGTGATACTGTAAGGAAAAGAGCGCGTTCTGAACAAGTTCCCATCAGACAGATTTTCAGATCGGAAGTCAATAATCTTGTTGTTAAGACCCAAGATATTGAAGGTGTTTCCAAAAAAATACCTAAGTTCGAAAATAAACAAAAAGGGTTTTATCAAGCTAGACGCGAAGATATGCCTCTTTTACCAAAAAAAACATTAGATATTGATCTTTCACTTAAGAGATTTAATACCACTAGTTATTCTGAAAATTTCCTGCTTTTTGATACTAATGATGACTCTAGAATTATAGCTTTTGCTTCGAAATTACAGTTACAAATTTTATCTAAGTCAACACGATGGCATATTGATGGAACTTTTAAATCATGCCCAAATCTTTTTTACCAACTCTATACTATTCATGCGTGGGAAGAAGAAGATATGTTTGTATGTGTATATATTTTACTCATAAATAAAACAACTGACTTATACGTAAAAGCATTTACTAACTTGAAAAAAGCATGTGATGAAAAGGGTATAATCCTTAACCCAAAAACAGTAATGAGTGATTACGAGTTAGCAGCAATTAATGCAGTAAAAGAAGTTTTTCCCGAAGCAAGAACACAAGGTTGTTATTTTCATTATATTCAAGCCATTTGGAAGAACATTCAAAATAAAATGCTAACAAACGAGTATAAAAATAATGAAGAAGCTAGAAAATGGTTCGACAAACTCAAAGCTCTTGCATTTTTACCCAAAGACTATATTCATTTTGCTTACAGCTACATTAAATCAATTAGACCATTAAGTTCAAATTCACAAAATTATGAAAAATTCATAAAATATTTTGAACAGACTTGATTGTTTGGTCATTACAAATTAGAAAGCTGGAACCAATTTGAAAACGACGGCCCTAGAACTAACAATAATGTTGAAGCTCATAATAGAAAGATTAATAACGAGCTTCTACAAAAACATCCAAATATTTATCAATTTATTGATTATATTAAACTTGTCGAGACTGAAGTAGCTGTAAATTATTTGGATAAAAAAATGTTGAGTCGTCGTCGTCAAGAATATATTCTTCGTGACCAACGTCTATTTAACATAAAGTCTAAATTAAAAGATAAGTTAGCAACAACAATTTATTCAGTGTTTACACCATGGCCTTTACAAAATGTTATATATCAATACCTAACTTCAATAGGATTTTTATACCAATTTCCAAATTCAAACTCCTTAAACGTCAAAACAGTAGAACAATCGGTTGAAAATATTGAAAAAGACCCTATAAATTATTACGAGTCTAATAAGAAGTTGATCGAAGAAAACTTTTTGAATTTTAAAACAATTAAAAAATACGATCTTTCTTTGACTCAAGATGATATTAACCGTTTAAAACCCAAAGCTTGGTTGAATGATAACATAATTCATTATTACTTAAATCTTTTGAAAGAATTTTCAAATAAAAAAATAATTATATTTGAATCCTTTTTTTACTTTAAATTAGCAAAAGATGGTCCGCAATCAGTCTTAAATTGGAATAAAAAAGAAAACATTTTTAGCTTCGATTTAATTTTCATCCCTATAAATATAAATTCAAATCATTGGGTTCTGTGCTCGATTGATAATAAAAAATCTTGTGTTACAATTTATGATTCAATCATTCAAGAATATGAGTATCTTTTGCCGAATATTAGAAGTTTTTTAGAATTAAAGTATCGGCAATTTTACTATATTAATTTAACTTATCATTGGAGATTTATTTATGCCAAGAATATTCCTAAGCAAACTAATACATATGACTGTGGGGTATTCATTTGTAAATATGCAGAGTTTTTATCGAAAGGTTCTGAAATTATGTCTTTTTTGTCAAAAGATATGGAATTTTATCGCAAAAATATTTTCTTGTCAATTTTAAAAAACAATGTTTTCTAAATTTTAATAATTAACGTTGAATCTTTGTATTTTTTTTTGTTTAATTATAATTTGCAATATTTTGTAATATTTTATATAAATTTTATTATAATTTCTTAAAATAAAAATAATTGGTTAAAATAAAATTTTATAATTAGTAGTACTTCTCCACTTTTTAATTCATCTTTTACCGAATTTCACACTTAGTCTTTAATTAAAAAACAATGAAAGTGTAAAAGTACTTCGATACGTAAAATAAAAACGAAATTCAAATCATAAAATAATAAAAGAATTTTTAATCAATTAATATTTAAAGGGCCATGCCTTCCATATTGAAGGTAATATATTTACTATGAATGGCCATGCCTTCAATATTGAAGGTAATATATTTACTATGAAGGGCCATGCCTTCAATATTGGGAATATATTCAGATTAAGCGGAAATTTTTTTAGCTTTTAGGATCATGTTTCTTAAAGACAATATTAAGACTTAAAGACAATCCCTAACATTTTTTAAAGGCTTTTTTAACGTTTCGTTACTCGCATATTAAAAGCTCTGCTTCAAGTATCTTATATACTTTTCCCAGTCTCTTAAAAGTGTGAGGAGCATGCGTGTCTCACGGAAGTTTTGCAAAGTGCGACATTCGTGTCCAAATTTCTTTTTCTTATATGAGACATGCATGCCAAAAAAAATGTGTTACATACGTGTTCCAATCTTCCAATACACGTATGTGACACATCCAATACACGAATGTCGCACTTTGCAAAACTTCCGTGAGACACGCATGCTCTTCACACTTTTAAGAGACTTGACAGAACAATGTAAAAATCGTCGAATTGTTTAATTGGCTACCAGAGATGTGACTTTAGTGTTAATTAATGATGTTTCAGAGTTTAAATTGACTCTTCAATGAATTCTATGAACATAAGGTGCTTTTTTATGAACTAGAATTATTAAACCAAAATATTTTTTACTATTTAATTTTTTATATCTTGCAAAACAATTTATAACAATTAATTATAAATGAAAATTAATTATAAAACAATTTATAATTAATTTTTATTTTTTCCGTCTTGGCGTCGCTTTGAACAGTTATCTATAGATTTATTTCAGTAAAATGCCGGTTTAGTTAGTTCACTCTCCACTTACAATAAACAATGAACAAACATATAATAAAAATTCTTATATATTTACAAAAAAACCTTAAAATAAATTTTTTGAAGTACTCGTGATAAATAAAGCTGGGCCATAAGAATAAATGCAGTTACTAAAATTTTGTTTAAGAAATCGAGAAACGATCGGAAAATGAAAAAGTTAAAGTTAATTTTTCTAAAAGGATAAAACTTTTTTAGGATTAATTTTTTTTAAGTAATATATTTTGTTAAAAAGTGAATTTTTTTTTCAGGTATTAAGTCTGTTACATATGGTTTCCTAAACCATTTACCCAATTTATATTTTTGGTGTTTTCAAAAACAGATCAATTCGCGTAATAATGAAAAATTTGGATTGAAACTATTTTAAGGAGCCAGTAACGACTATAATATTTAAAAAACAAAATTATTTTTGAAAAATTAATGTAAATACTATTTTCTTTTTTCGTTTTAAAAGAAAAAGCCAAGTCACTGTTATATCATCCAATGCTTATTATCTTTGACATGTTGAAAATTTTTAATTTTTTTGTTTAAAGGTTTGTTCATTTTAAATACCAGTGTATCTGATTGACAAAAATATAGGTATAGTCTACAATTTTATTTTTAAAAAATACCAAAAATAGCTTTTTAGTTTAATATGAATATTAAAAAAAAACAATTAAAAAAAAATTACTTACAAAAAAATAGTCAAGAAATTCATCTGTGACTTGTTTTTTGGCTTTAAGCTCTAATCAAAACCTAGTTTGGAAAAAACGACGTTTGTTTTCTTATTGTGAATTAGTTTGATTTTTTTTTAAATTTAAAATACTTAAAAATAAAAGTTAAATTTTACCATTTTGACGCTTTTAGAAATTTCTTTAAAAATTATTTAAAAACCATAATTTTAACAGTTACCATCTTGCAAATGTAAATTCAATCCTTCGATTACAGCAAATAAAAAAATTAAAATCAATTTATTAATATGCGATTCTTTTTCTTCTGAATAAAACTTCTAATACCCATTACCATTACCCATTACTAATTTAAAAAAGATTGTTTTCTTAGAATTAAAATTTAAATTGATTGATTGACTTTCTTTTTAAAATTTACGATTAAATTCAGGATAAAAAATTAAAAATTTTAATTGAAATGAAATTTTTTCAAAATGAAATTAACTAAAACAGATTTTTTCTAAATCACCGAATCGACCAAACATTTTCACTAATCTTTGGGCTATCCAACTAACAAATAATTAAAAGCTTCATGTGACAAGCATTTGAATTCGTTTATGCGACACGCATGATTCACTAAGAGCTTGGCATTATTGTGACATTTAGTTTTAAATAGCTGTTATAATTCATTTTTTGATAATTTTCAATTTTATTTGATAAAAACTTAATGAAAATTAATTTTTTAAAAAATTTGAATCTTTTTTTATTCTTATTTAATGAAATTATAACAAAAAAAGTGTGACATGCGTGTCAACATATGGTCTTTCGCATGAGGCACGTTTTTTTAAGAGAGGTTCTTTTAGATTTAAATAACTACAAAAAAAATAACTTTTCTACACAGAAAAATGAAAAATTTTTTGCTTCTATAAAAATAGATTTAAAAAAAACAACCAAAAATTTTTCAAAATTTCCGTTTGTTTATTAAAGTAGACTGTTACTATTAAAACCTTTGAATAGAGTAAAAAATAAATAAAAAGTTATGATGTAAACACTTTTAAAATCATGATTCGATCTCTGGCTGAATTAAATATAATATAAAAGTCGAAAAATGTATTTTTATAAGACTTTTTAAATTAAAAATGACGTAAAATTCTAATTCAAAATAAAAAAAAATGCTTATAACTTTTATTACAAAGCAAAAATTGCTTTAATTAAATAAAATAACAGAAATAAAGTCCTTGAAAATATTTTAAAAATCATGCGAGTTGTGACTTTGAAAGCAGAGTAAACAAAATAGTAGAAAATGTTTCAAATCTTTTAGAGTATAAATAAGATCACAAATAGAAGGTGAAAATAAGTTTAAAATTTTAACATAAAATGAAGTTATCAACTTGTTTCATAGTTTTGGCATTAATTCTAAATGTACAATACATTTGTGCATTCAATATTTTTGAAAATTTTCAAAATATATTTAATAGAGTAAAGCCTACTTATAAGTTTACTTATTTTGATATAAAATTGAGAGGAGAGTTTATAAGATTTATTTTGAGCTTTTCGGGTGTCGAATTTGAAGATAACCGAATAAGAGCAGAAGATTGGTTATCTCTTAAGCCAAATACTCCATTTGGTCAGTTGCCTGTTCTAGAAATAAAGAGTGGTTCCCAAGTTACTGAGATATCTCAATCGCAAGCGATTGGTAAGCAAAAATTAAATTTTTTTTTAATCTTTAAAAGATTAATATTGATAATTAAGCTCGATATTTGGCCAGTCAATTTGGTTTAGATGGTAGAAATAATCTTGAAAATGCATTGATTGATATGTATGGAGCTCAAATGGGTGATCTCTTTAATGCCTTTGCATCTGCAAATAACAACAATCAAACTGAAAATCTTTTCAATACAACTTGGCCTCAAAATTTTAAATTTTTTGAGGATCGATTGACCAAGAATGGCAATGGATTTTTGGTAGGTAGAAGACTTAGTTGGGCAGATATCTATTTGTCACAATTAACAGACTTTTTGCCTGAATCAAAACCAGATTTTCTAAATAGATATCCATTGATAAAATCATTAGACCAACGAGTAAGATCGATTCCAAGAATCGCCAAATGGATACGAAATCGACCAGTGACTGCGTTGTGATTTTTTTTTCAAAACTTTTAAATATTTAGTTTAAACAATATTAAATTTTAAATTCTTTGATAATAAATATATTTAAGCAGATTTTTTTCAATAATTTTTAAATTTCAAATATTTAATTTTTAAGAGAACGATTATCTTTGATTTTACTAAAGAATAAAACTGTTATTATACTGGTATTTGAACTTAATTAGTTAGAATATTCTTTCTTATAAGCAGACAATTGCACTCATTTTTGGTTTTGTTTTGAGTTGGGTGTAACTCAAACCCAACCCAACTTTTTTTTTACTTTAAACCAAATCCAAACCTGAAATATTCTAAAAATTTGGGTAAAAAGCTTTTTTTTTTGAAAGAGAAACCAAGTAAAAAAGTAAATTATTTGTCAAAATGTAACTAATTTTTAAGTCAATTAGTTAAAAAAGGGTTACTAATTTATTGTTTTTTAATCTAAAAAATACTGATTCCTTTGAATTGTGTATTATAAACTAAAAAATTTGTTTGCATTCATTCACAAAAATAATTTGCCTTAAAAATTTTTATTTTAGAGAATATTAGGTTTATTCTTTTGTGTTCTATAACAATTTTTCCTACAACTTAGCAATTTTATCAGAAAAGAGCGATGTTTCAATATTTCATATCATTTTTATCAGAATTTTTCTATTAAAATGAAAATTTGTTGAAAATTCAAATATTTCGACTTTTAAGGCATTGCACCACAAGTCGAAACGTAATATTTTTTTATTATTTTTCTAAATATAAATTTTGATTTAATTTTATTAATTTTTCGGGTTGTGGTACCTGTTACTATTTGAAAATCGAGTTTTGGTGAGGCACTACAATCCGACCGCAAAAATGTTCTAAACTCAGTGCACATGTGCCTAAACCTGAAACTCATATATAAGCACATAGGCTCCACGGCGAATAATTACAGTAGTTTTTGTTTTCAATGATCAACTTACTGCAAAATCTTAAAATTTAAAAATTCTAAAAACCGATAAGTCCGTAAATGGCTACATATGTAGCCTCCGTAATTGCTGTTTATGATTTCGGAAACTCTCCTTTTTTTTCAACTAATTTGGAGGGTAAAACAGTAAAAAACGAATTTTTTTTTTGGCCTATTTGAATTCGGGGAAATTTACTGGAATTTCGGAGAATTCCGGTGAATTCCCTGGGAATCTAGTAAATTCACGATTTTTTTTTCAAAGAATTCCGGTAAATTTCCCAAAATTTTCGTGAATTCACCGAAAATCCGGGGAATTCACGAGAAATCTGGTGAAAACATAGTGACAAATCAGTACTGTATTTGATATTTCTTTAAACCGTGAAATTAACTTTTATTAGTCAAAACGAATGATTAGAAAAACTATATGAAATTAGAAGTGGCAAAAGATGTTTTAAATGAAGAAGTAAGGTCTTTTAGTGAGATAAACTAAGCATCCAATTAGAATCAAAAGGAGGATGACTGAAGAAAGAGCCAAATAAAGTTGTTGATTATTTTTAATTGAGTAAGAATTTTTTTTAACCAACGTGGAATATGTGAAACTAATCTTACTGTAAAACCTTGCTTATAAGCGACTAAAAATCACTTTTTTGAAGGGTTAAATCATACTAAGGAAAATGAATTCGGTCTTTTGATTTCACTTGTCTGATAGACTTTAGTGGGGTCTATTCAGTAATAACAAAATTAATTTTTTTATGCTTTTTCTTCTTCTAAAAAAAGCGGGGTTTAGGGGGGCATTTATAAACAAGGTAATACGGTATGATTTTTAATATTAATCTTTGTTGTAAGAAACTGAACTTTAATTATTCTTTTTGTGATTTTCAATAGTTTGTTTTTATATAAATATTAGTTATATTAATACTTAGTTTTTAAAAATAAAGTTTTATTTAAAATTTAAAAGAGATTTTCTTTCGTTTTATTCGAACCTTATCTTACCACTACCAGAAATACCTTTCTTTATAATAAGTGTATATGTTTTATTCTCTTTTGTAAAAAATTACACAAAACAGTCTTCATAGAAAAGATGGCACTTCTTTATAAGCGAAATTTATAATGGTTTTAAAGATCAGGAGTAAATGCATTTATGAAGAGTAGTTGAAGTCATAGATGAGGACTACAACAATGGGTTCTGATGATTTAATACTGTTAATTAGATGATGTAAACAAGAAAAGAAATTATCATAAAAAAAATATGGCTAAATCCATGGCTAAACTAGAGTTCGGGACTCGTCGATTTTTTGATTAATTGAGTCGGAGTTAGAGTCAGACTCAAATTTATTCGGTATCATCATTATTACTTAGAGACTTAAAAGTATTAATTTGAGTTGTTGACCCACTACCTGTAATTGAATCGTTTTCATTCTCTGACTCAACATAAAATTCTGAAAAAATGTCTTCAGCATTGACTTCCTTTCACTTGATGAACAAGTCTGAAAATTTTCATTTGACAGTTCATCTTCTTCAAAACAAGTACTATTTTCTGATTTCTCACGTTTTCCTCGAATTCATTTAGACTTTAAAATAATAAAAATAAATTCATTGAATATTTAATAATCTAAAATAAATATCTTATTCCTGGTTTATAAAATTTTATTTTTTTCTCTTAAAATTAAATTATAACTAGCTATTCTTACAGTGATTATATTATTGCTAAGACGCTAAATATATTCATCAATATATGATTTAATGTAAACACACTTTCTTTGAACTTTTGTTTACAAGCTTTCGACAAACTTTCTATTCTGTTTGTACACGCACCTTATAATTATCAATAAATGTATATATTTTTTAAGGTAAAAAAAAATAATAAGTTACCATTACAGTCGAATCGCTTTAATCAGAACTTTTCGGGAGAAAAAAAAATGGGTTCGGATTAATTTTTCCGGTTTAAAAAATTTCAAACATCCAAAATTTTTCAAAAAAATCTTTATTTTATTATTATTATTTATCAATCAATTAAATAGTAAATTTATTAGCCGAAAAAATTCGACTTTTATAGATAATTATTGAACCATTTAAGTTTATCATTTACCTTTTAAATGTATTTTTTATGTGTTAATATATAATTTATTATGTAAAATTTATTTTTTAAGCTTTTACCTTTTATTTTTTTAAGGACAAAGAAAAAAAATTAAATTAGAGGACAAGAGTTCGTTTTAAAAAATTGAAATTATACAGTTTATGATACATAAGTAGTTAAAAATTATTGTTCGGATGTCAAAATAAAGCGATCTTTATTGTTCTGATAAAAAAAAGAGATTTACATAGGTTTATATTAAGTAGGGAGTATGTCTTATTTAAATTTGGTTCAGATAGTAAAATATTCGAATAAAAAAGGTTCCGATTAAAGCGATTCGACTGTATTTGGATCTAAAAAGTTTACACATAGAAATTTTTTGTAACTAGCCCAGCAATCTGAAAAAATTATACTTCCAGATTCACATTTATCAATGATAATGCTTAAAAGTGTTTGAGCTTCTCAGTCTTTAACAATTTGTATATGAGTTCTACCATTACTTTCATCATCTGCTCGTTCAACCAACCCGAATACCCAAACTGGCCTCCTCTTTAACTCTTTTCCTTTAAAAATTTAAAAGAAATTTTAAGTTTTTCTCTTTTTAATTTGCTTACTTTCCATTGCTTGACTTTACATTAAAGAGTTGCTTTGGTTGCTGAAATTTGAGCAGCCCAACATTTAATAACTGCTAGAATTATTTTTACTGGTTTTCTAAACAATGAAAATAAAAGACCCAGCATATACCGAATTGTAAACACGACAAATTCTACATATCTAATTAAGAATTAGAATAAGTGAGCACAAATGATCACTTATTTAGTTGGTTCACTTTTTATGTGAACCAGTGATCACATAACGCAATAGACCAATTACAGTTTGCCTTAAATTTCGTTTGAAAAGTAACTTATTTAAATTTTTAAACTTATTGTATAGAGCGGCCGATAAGAATCAGAACGAGTTCTTTGAAGAATAATTTTATGTAAAAATTTTTTGACTAAAAACTTTATTTATAACAAAAAGCGAAATTATATTTTAATTTCTATATCTATTGAATTTCGAATCTATTGAATTTTGAAGTTGAAATTTGTTTTAGAAATTCCTTTGAATCGAAAAGAAAACATAATTAATCAAAATAAAGGATCCTTATTAATTCATAATTTCAAATTGGATTCTAATTTTTTCCGTTTTTTCTGTAAAAAATGCTTATGTTTTAATTGTAGAACTTGTTTTTATCTAGAAAATTCATTTTTTATTAAGTATAATAAGACCATTATACTTATAAAATCAAATAGTAATTGTAATTCCACAGGTTTTACTTATGTTATTAAATGTAAATTGTGTAATTTGTTTTATATTGGAGAGACTAGAAAATATGTCAAGCTAAGAATTTTACAGCATATCAATGGTATAAAATATTTAAAAAAATATATAAAAAGATGTTTGATTTCATATGATAAATGTTCAGTGGCCGTCGAAACGCTACTTTAATTTAATTAACTTTAATTTTATATTTCTCCATATTTGGAGGTTAATTCTATTCAATAAATAATAAAAACAATAAATAAATAAATATTATAAATATTCAGAAACAGCTGCCCATTTTGCACCAAATACTCATGACATTCAAAGAGATTTTCAATTTTTTATTTTTAAGAATAGTTTAGATGAAAGCTCGATTAGAAAGTCTACTGAAAATGAGCTAATCAATTTATTTCTAACTTTGAAAATACCAATAATAAATAAAAAATTCTAAAATCGAAAAATGTTAAGACACTTTCTTTTTTATAAAAATAAAATTTATGAATTTAATCTTTTATTGTACATAAAATTTACTTCTTCTTTTTTATACTTTGTACTAAAAAAAATAAAAAATTTTTTTTGTTTTGTTGTTAATGAATAATTCTTGAAAACTGAATTAAAAATACTGTTTTTGTTTGTTTTTTACAGTAAAAATTCCTGAAGAAGGCATTAACTACCGAAACGCGTTAATGCGTTCGACTAATTGACTTTAAATTTAATAATAATTTTTTGTTTTTTATAAATTTATTTTTGTTTTATTGTTATTTGGTTAAAGTTTAATAAAAAAAATGAGACTAAATAAAGTGACTTAACCGCTACACTAAACCGTTTCTCAAAATTTAACAACCATTTTTTTACTAATTTTCCAAATATAGCCGAAAACAGTTCAGTATTCGCTGAGTATTTTTTAATTAACGTTTAACCATTAAAAAAAAAAATTTTTTAAGACCTCATGTGATTAGACAATCATGTGATTTTTTTGCAATTTGTAACTTAATTTTCTTATAAAAAGAACTAAATTTTGAAAAAAAAATTATTCTTTTTTGATAAATAGCCGTTGGGCCTTTTAATTTTAAAAGTTTCCAGTCAGTTGCTTAAATAGTTTAAAAAATCTTGCCATATCGAGTGTTTTTAATACAGAAATATGAGTGAAAAATGATACCCTTTTGTTACTTTCATCTTTTTTGAAGCTTGCTTATCTGGCTATTTTTACCCATTCCTTAGTAGTCCTTACCTTAAAAAAATTATTCCACAATCTTTGTTACGTTTTTTTCTTATTTAATTAAGCTTATGATAAATGTAGTCAATTGAGTTTTTAATTAACCTGCTATTAGTATTTGTGATCCATAAAAAGCAATATCTTTTTTCGTGTCTTCTAAAATAAGATCTTTGAAGCAATCTCACTTTTTTTGTCTATACTGGTGTTTTGAGTTTCAATATCTTCTTTTTTTAGCTTATCCTTCGATGCTAAGTTTTTTTATTTTCGAAGACTTCTAATTTCTTCGAAATTGATTTCAACGTTCAAATTTCAAAAAATTTAATGTTTAAATTTCTCCTTTTTCTTATAAAATCATAAAGTGGGTTATAAATTACTTTTTTTTTTAAGTCAAAACTAAATTTTCTTAAATATGTAAGTAAAAAAACGACAAAGGTTTTCATATTTTTTAATTTAGTAAAAGTTTTGAATTTGATTTAAAAAATAAGATAAAAATCAAAGAAAAATTTTAAATTTTCATACAAAAAAATCCCTGATAATTTAGTTCGAATAAAGAAAAAAATGAATCAACAAAATGTATCAATAATTTAAATAAAAAATGAATCAAAGAGAAGAAATTATGAATAATTTGATTAAAATAAAAACCTAGAATTTACTAATACATTGATCAATATAAAGCTTTTTTTTTACCATATTTCGATTTCATTTTAAAATTTATGTTCAAAATAAAAAAAATATTAAAACCTTTTCTCAAAAACTTTTGAGAAGTTGAGAAGAAAAAGAAAAAAGTAAGATAAAAAATTTAAAAAAATTATTTAGGAGAAAAAGTAAATAAAAAATTATTAAAATTAGTCTAAAAATATAAATAATATAAGATCATTTACTGAAATAGTAAATCAGTTTTTTCTAGTGATGGGTCAAAACTAAACTAATTTAGCCGAAAAAAAATTAGCCGACTAATTTTATTTCACCTATAAATTAGTCGACTAAAAATCAGTTAACTAAAATTAAGTTTACTGGTTTTTCGTTACATGACAATCGGAAACAAAGTTGACGAAAACATAAACACTGTTTAAACAGAACATAAAAAAAATAACACAGAACAGAAACAAAATTAACACAAAACCATTTTAAAATGTTTCTGTTTCGGCTTGGTTTTGTTTTGTGTATGTTCTGTATAAACAGTGTTTAAATAAGGCGTTAACTTTGTTATGGAACTTATTTTTTAACTTATTTTTGATATCTTCGAGTCAATATCTTCTTTTTGCAGTTTCTTTGAAGCAGTCCGATTTTTTTTCTCTATACTGGTGTTTTGAGTTTCAATATCTTCTTATTGCTTTTCTTAAAAAAGTCTTAGTCGAGTCGACTCAATTTTTTTAGGATTTTTGAAAAAAAAAAGTGTGACTCTTTGTTCTGTATTAGTTCCTTATGTCGATTACTATCCCTCAAGCACCACTGTAGAAATAATGTTTTTAAAAATTTTTTTATTTAAAAAAAATTAAAAAATCCATTACATGTTATTATTTTGGCATGGGAATGGGAATTATTTTTTTAAATATTATATTTTTTCGTGTCACTTTTAAGTAGGATATACTTAAAAAAAGTAATATTCTTTTTGAAGTTTTGAGATTTTTTTCCACTATTTCAGCAAGATCGCAATTTATTGTGAGCATAAAGTATGTTCTACTTAAAAGTGACACGAAAAAATATTTAAAAAAAAATTATTCCCATCTCGAATGCCAAAATAATAATTTATAATGGATTTTTTTTATTTAAGCAAAATCTAATCATTCGATTGTTGATTCGTTTGCAATACTTTTATATGTATTTTGGGGTCGGTTTGAGAATGTTTGAGGCTTTTTCATAAAAATATGAAAAAGAATTGTGAGTCCTCTTTTTTAGGGAGTTTTGACCCGTTTGGAATCTTTTCTAATGTAATTTACCGTCAGTTTCAGTTCGATTTCAAAAATTAAAAAGAAAAATAATTGAAAAATTTTTGAAAAGAATTTCAAATCTATAATTATGAATCCACGCTCCTGGGTCAAATTAACGAAAGCCTTGTCTTACCCGTTTACCCTTCACAAAATTGGAAATGATTAGATGGTTAAAAACAGGTCTATGGCAAAAAGTCTCAAACCTACCTCAAACTGACCTCAAACCGATCGTAAAATACATGTAAAATGATTGCAAACGGGTCAAAAATGCCTAAAAGTAGGAAGTCCTACCTTAATTAAATCCCATTATATTCGGATTAGATTAAAAAGAGTTTTTAAATATTTTTTTCATTCCCTAAAAATGTTCCCTTTTTAAGAAAACTTGTCTTTTAAGAATATATATATTGTAAAATGCGTCAAAAATTAATTGAAAATATTGTTTGTTTAAAAATTCTATCAAATTAGGATTCATCACTAATGGTTTTCATCAAACACTTCATACTTTTATAGAGAATTCACACTTTTATAATAAAATTTTCGTTTATAAATGATTTTAAGACATTCTTAGATTGAACATCATAAAAGAAACATGTTTTTTTTTTTTGGCCGAAAAAATCGCTCAATTTTAATTGTGTATTTAAATTTTAGACTCTTCTTGAAAGTGCTCATATTTGCAGCTAATTAATACATTTTTGCAATTAAAATTTTTTTTCTGCAAATTTGCACAGCATTAAGAAAACTTAAATTAAATACACAATTAAAATTGCACATATTTTTGCAGACTTGGCCAACAGGTGCAGCAAATTTTGTTGCAGTAGGTAAAAACTTTTTTTATCGCCAAGAGTAGCTTTAAAAGTTTGGCAGAACGATTTTTTCGATCAAAGAAAAAACAAAAAAAACAAAAAATCAAAAAACTTGCCCACTAAAGCCAACATTTTCACGAATGACACCGCAATTATCAGAGCTTAAATTTTAATTTTTTTTACTGAACGATTTTGAACTTTTTCATTTTAATCACTTGAATGATTTTTATAGATCAATAATGATTTTTAAAGTTATCAGTTTTAAATTAATCTTACTTTTGTTTATTGTCAAATTCGATCGAGCGAAAGCCCAAACTTGTAAGATAGAATTAATTGATATTAAAACTAAAACAAAAGTATGCAATCCGTTGAATTTGATTAGAGGAAAAATAACTTGTAATAAATTAAAACCTCCCTATTCGAACAACTTAAGTAGAAATATAACAGCCAAGGGCTTAGATTTTCAACAAAGCTGGCCAATTAATAGCTTTAATGAATTCAAAGCAATTGTTAAGTTAAAAAAAGGAATTAATAAAATCTCATTTACCTATGTCTACAAAAACGAAAATGCCAAACTACAAATGGAATTAAATTACGAAGAAAACCAAGATTTGGATCCGTTAAGACTCGGTATATTTGCAGCTAAAGATAGTTCATTTACATTTGACATGGATAAAGAATCAAAATCACTTGGAGATAAAAATAATTTAGATAGTGCAATAAAACGTATACAAACAGCTGGCTTGTTAGCACAGGCTTTAACAAGTGACAATTTAAATCATCATGGTTATGGCAGAAAAACGTTCCGTTTAGAATTAGATAAAAATTATTTACCTAAAATTCATGTTTTAAAATCTGAATTGACACGTAAACAATTAATTGATCTATATCTAAATGACAAGGCTTTTGAATTTTTCGATCATATACATGATACAATTAGAAAAAGTACAGTTTATAAAAACGAAACTAAATATGACAAAAATCGAATGGTTTTTGGTTTAATTATAATTGATGCTTTTTATGATAAACAATTAGATAAAGCTGTTTTGCATCATGCTCTTGGTAATGGGTTTATAGAGCCTCGTTTAGGTGTATTTGGCTCTCATTTGTTACACGCTTGGCCTGAAAGTTGGAATCAAGTAAACAGATTTTTTGACGAGAGAAATTTGGATTTTAGCCAGTTAACAAATGATGATTCGCCAACTAAAATGAAAGCTTTAAATACTGGAATAGGTGCTTTTATGCACGAAATCGGGCATGCTTATACATTAGGTTTATTTTTTTTAAGTAGATTTTTTTTATAAATTTAACTAAATTAATTCTTATTTTAAGATCATTCTGGTTTAGGTATAATGTCACGTGACTGGTCATTGAACAAGTTTTTCTTTAGTGTTTACAAAAAAGGTGATTTTTTTAAAACAAATACGTTATCCGCTTGCGCGGTACCCCAGGAATAAATCAAAAAAGTTAAGTTTTTTCCACTAGAAAAGTTCACATCGATACCATGTTAAAAAACTGTTTTTTATTTTTTGGGAAAAAAATCCGACTTTTTTGATTTTAGCGAATCATAAAACTCAAAACTGAATTTTTTTCCTGAAATAAATCAAAAAAAAATTTAAAAAACTGGAAATAATCCAAAAAGAATTTAATAATTATGCAATTTGGATTTTTCCATAATTAAAATTAGAAAAAAAAATTTTTAAAAATGGAAAAATAATTAAGACAAAAATTTTATAAAAAATTACGATTCAACCTAATTTTTCAAGAATTTAAATTAAAAACTTTTATAAAATTTTTGTCTTAATTATTTTTCCATTTTTAAAAATTTTTTTTCCTAATTTTAATTCTGGAAAAATACACAAATAAAACTCTTTTCCAGTGGAAAAAACTTAACTTTTTTGATTTATTCCTGGAGTACTGCGCAAGCGGATACGGTATTCATTTATTTTCGTGAATTTTTTTTTTTAGAAAGTAAATATTATCCTGTGAAACATTACACCGATGAAGATAATACGGGTTGGAAAAATACCGATGCAGAAATTCTATCTAATCATGAGCATATAAACAATTCATTGGGTTTAAGTTCAATAGTAGGAAATTCTAAATGGAAAGCAAGTGATTCAGAGCATTATTTTGTAAAATTAAATGAAAAAACATGGCACGAGATAATTGATGGTATTTTAAAGTTTAAATTTGACTTTGTGTCCGATATTAATCAAGTAGTCATTTTATATGCAGCTGATAGGAAATTTTACATTAGCCTTGATTCACAAAATGCAAAATTTGGTTCAACAAAAAATGATATAAATGCAGTATTTAAAACTGGCACTTGGGTTAAAAACTAAACATGAAAATTTATAATTTTTTTTTAGAAAAAAGAAATATTGCTTGTAGAATTTTTATTAATAAACAGAGTGCATTTCAATATTTTCAATTAATTAGAAAAATTTTTTTAAGGCTCGAATTTATTTCTTAAGCTGAAACTGTGTTCAAAACGTTGTTAAAGATCATCTCATATTTTTTTTGGTCTAATAAGTAAAAATCCTTGTCAAAAAATTTGAGCTGTTTAAAAAAAATAAGGGGATATCTCGGAGTTGCTTTGATAAGCTTTAAAAAATATTTAAAAAATTATATTATAATATGAAATAAAAATATCATTTTGTTGCTTTAGATATCCTTCTACCTTATTCGTGAAAAAATAAAAGTGATTTCAGATTATTTTATTATTTCAAAAAATATTGACAAACTTTAAAATAAAAAATGGTATTATTTTAACATTCTGAATGATTTTCCCTCACATGTCTTTGCTCTTGAACACAAATCACTCTCAATTTTCGTTTTACACGTAGTCTCGAGATTATTCTTGATTATATTTTGAATATTAGCTTTCTTTTGGATCTTGGTCTTGCTTTTTTCAATTGCTTTATTCACACGAGTCGATGATTTTTGTTTAACATTCTTTGGCAAACTGGCCTTTACTTTTAATTTACCTTGGACCATTTTTATTTTTAGTTTTTAAAATTCGTGCTTTCTTTATAAATTATTACAGAAATAAAATTTTTTGAATTATTTATAAAATGCAAATTATGTTTTTGGATAAAATTTCAAATAAATGCCTTTTTATTTGTCTTTTGCTTTCAGTAGTCCTTTATTTCTTCAAAAGAAAAAGTATTTAAAGAAAATAAAAATTCAAGTTTTTTCTAAATTATTTAAAATTTATTAAATTTTGAAAAAAAAGTCCAAGTGATGATAAATCCGAGACTGAATTAAAAATGATTCTTTAAAAAAATTCAGTTTTTAATTGTGAATTTAAATTGAGCCAAAAAATTGGAAAAATTTCCATTTTTTTGTCTTCGATTGTTCACTCTTTAAAAATCCGATACACTTTAACTATTGATCTTATCTGATGGACTTAATTAACAAAAAAATTATTTTTTTTATAAAATTTTATTAAAAAAATTATTTTTGAAAAAATATTAAATAATTTAAAATAAGAAAAAAAGAAAGAAATTATTTCATAAAAAAGTTTTTAAATAATCAATTTTTGACTTGTCCAAATTTATTTCTTCCAAGCATGGCGTTAAATTCAAGAATATATTTGTCAAGATTCTTTATAACCCAAAAAATAAAATTAATTTTAAACACTTGATTTTTTTTTCTTGTAAAATTACCTCTCTTCCATTGAATCAACAACTGATTTTTGTCTCATTAAAATTAATCTTTCTATTAAAGAGCTATTGCCACAACTCTTAATGAACCAACTTCTGCCTTTAGAATTTGATAGAACATCTAAAAACAACAACTAAAAAAAATATTCCTTTTAATTTTGAGGTGTTTAAGAAGGACTTACTGCATAGAAAACATAAAATGGATAGAATTAAATTTTTCGAAAAAATTAATTGAACATCTGTGCTATTGCCATTTTGGTCATTATCAGCTGAATTTAAAACTGTTTCGATAAGGTCATAAAAGACTCTCATTTGATCATTCTTTGGAAAAAAAAGAAAACTATAAAAAATTATTTATGGCGTTTTTTAAAAAATCTTTACTGATTCGATTAACGATTCTATGATAGACTCGTCTTGGGTGGTTGCTTGGCATAATAAAAAAATAGAACAAGAACTCAAGTTTAGTAAGATGTCTCTCTCTTGGAAAATAGAGCTTTTATTTTCAGACATTCTTTTTATAATAAAAAATATTTCTTCAAATTATTTATTTTTTGCTTTTACAAGAATTGGTTTTGTGACTTCCGATTCCATTTTGGAAAATAAATAGAAATAAAAAATTTTATAAATTTTTTATTGAATTTTTGATAAAGAAAGTCGTAAATTTAAAGGAAAAAAAAAGATCGACAAAAATGTTTTCTTCGTTCTAAACTCTTCTTTTTGCAGTGCTTATGTACAGTACTAAAAAAATTAAAAGAATTTTACAATTCGGAAATATTGAGTATAATTTATAAAAAACCGGGAAAATTTTCAAATTTTATTATCATCTAAACGCCCAGTAATTTTCGAGTACGGTTTCGGAAACTTTTAAAATTAAATTCAAATTTAAACTTGCTTCTATTTGAGAAAGAGCAGGCATTTTTGAAGGTCGTCAAAGTATCGAATAAATATTTTGTGGACAGTGCAGTTTTTAAACGGTATCTTGTTTTTTAAATTAATTTTTAAAGTAAATCTTTTTTTTAGCACAACATATAATTCTCAAATTTTTAATGGTTGTTTCGGTTTACCTTTATCTTAAAAAAGAAAGAGGAAACTTTTTTATGAATTTTTTCTTAATAACAAAATTTGAATTTAAAATTTTCCTTGATTTTTTTTCATTATTTAAAATTACCATTATTTCCTCTAATAAAGGCATCACCATGTTTATTCTTTAATTGTCCATTAACATACTCTTCGGTTTGTTCGAGTGCTATATTCATATAACCATCTAGACATACTAAAACACCTTTAAAAAAAACAACACCAACTATAAATTAAATCAAAATTTCCAAATTTATCAAAACCGACCTCTGTAATCGACACCAGAGTTTAATTTGACAACAACTGGACGACCAATAATTTGCTTCAAATATTCACTAGGAGTTTGTTTTCTACTCATTTTATTTTTTCAAGATTTTTTTTCAAAATTAAATTAAAAATAAAAAATATTCAAAATTTATTTCTCAATAATTTTTTAAATTAAAGCGAATTTTGTTAAGCTTTTTTTGTATCAAAAAAAAATTTTATTTATTTTACTTACATACTATAGGGTTATTTTTAAATATTATTAAAATTAACTCGTTTTTATTAAATAAAATAAAAAAATGAACCCTGAGGTTAATGAAGACAAGTCTAGCTTGTATAATAAAGTTGTTGAAGGCAAGGCACAAGTGTACTTTCACAAGACCAAAAATGAAGTCTTCTACAATCCAATACAAGAGTTCAATCGTGATTTATCCATAAGTGTCATGAATACATACTCAAATGTAAACAATAATAAAAAATTAAAAATTCTTGAAGCTCTAGCTGCTTCGGGTATTCGGTCAATGCGCTATGCTTTAGAAATAGAAAATATTGAAGAGATTTTAGCAAATGATTTCGATCAAAAAGCAGTTGATTTAATAGAAGAAAATAAAAAGTTAAATAAAGTCGAAAGTTTGGTTAAGTCGAATTGTGACGATGCTACTTTATTAATGAATTCAATGAGTAGAAATTGGAAGAGTAAATTTGACTGTATTGATTTAGATCCGTATGGAACTCCAGCGGCTTTTTTAGACTCGGCTATTCGAGCTATTAGATCAGGTGGTTTATTATTAATAACAGCAACTGATGCTGGTGTTTTATGTGGTAATGGTGCAGATACTTGTTTTACCAAGTACGGTTCAGTTTCACTAAGAACTCCAGCGTGTCATGAATTAGCTCTCCGTATTCTTCTTCAATCGATTAATAGTCACGCTGCGAGATATTCAAAATATATCGTGCCTGTGCTTAGTTTGAGCATAGATTTTTATTTTAGAATATTTGTTCTAGTTTATGATGGTCAAATGAAAGCTAAAGAGTCAATTAATGACATTGGATTTTTTCATATATGTCCAGAATGTCATACTTTTTATCAACAAAACTATGGTAAAACTGTGCCTACGAGAGGCAATGTTAAATTTGTATTCGATTCAACGAGTCCTTATGATTTGAATAAATGTCAAAATTGTGAAGGTACACTAAAATTAGTTGGCCCAGTATGGACGGGAAAACTACATGATAAAATTTTTATTCAACATCTCTTAAAATATTTAAATACTAAAACAACTGATGAGTAAGTTAAAATTTTATATTAATTTTTCTTAGGATAAAAACACAGAAGAGACCCATTTAAAAGACAAGGATCTAAAATACTTTCAGGCTGAAAATTAAATTGTATTTAGTTATAATTCATTTCTAAATTATATTAAAGACTTTTGAGTTTCTAAATTCATGTTAAACCAGTAGAAGAAAGATTTAAATATAAACTTAAAATAATTATTAGTTAATTAATTATTATTATTTATTGATTGATTGTAAGTCACTTTGGCAAATAAAATGAAAAAAAGTGAGTTTAGATAAAAAATTTAAAAAAATTATTAATTAAAAAAAATATAAAAAAAATAATTATATTCATTAGTCTAATATACAAATTTTAAAAGATCATTAAGTATTCTGTACCAAAGTAGGGCATCATTTCTTTCTTTTAATTTTTGAGCTAATTTATTTACTACGATTATGATTTTTAAAACTAAATTCAATTAAGGCTTTTATCAATTTTGTTTCGTAATCAAAGCAATAAATGAATAAGCGGTTCTCTGGAGATTTAAATTGTACACAAAACGATGTGTTCTTTTTGTTAAACTGCGTTTGTTTTTGTCTTATATAAGATAACACATCTTTGCAACTTTGGTTTCTTAATAATTGTTTTAGAAAGAAAACTTTATATTTGATTTAAATTTGACTAACTGATTCCAACTTAAGTGCTTCATTAAGTGGAGTAATATGAGTAAATTTTTATGAGTAAAGCCAATCGTTCGTTTAATAAAGATATTTTGTCGAGTGTCTAGTTCCTTAAGTCTATATTAGGAATATAAAAATTGTCTAAAATGTGTCTAAAAATTGATTGACAGTTCTGTTTGTATAAAAATTTTCCATTATTTCGAATACTAAAAACATTTTTTAAGTAATGTGACCAACTGACCGTACGATGGCGATATTAAAACTATATTGTCACAATAGGCGATTATAGACAAGTTTAAACCATTAATGAATGAACCAACATTTAAGTCGGTACACTCTTCAAGGAGTTGATTAATAAAAAATTAAATCAGAGCTTTCTATATAAATTGTTAGTTTATAATTAAAAAAAAATCTTTAAATAGAATGAAAAAATAAACTTTAGTGTTTCTAATTATAAATTTCTTTCAACAAAAAAAGTCAAATGCATTTACATTTTTTAATACCTAGGTCTTACAAAAGCATAAAGGTTCCAATACTTTCTTCAAGTGATTTTCGATCTAAGCCTTTTTCATAAAAATAAAAATGAAAAATATTATTAGGGATAAAACTTTATTAACAATTCGCGCCTTTTTCCACTTTTTCGTCGAGTTGACGAAGCACGGGCATCTTTTCTTCGAATCGCTTCTTCTTTAAAAATTGGTACTTCATACCATTAAAAGACAATGTATTAGAATATATTTTTTCTAAATATTCTGATTTAACCATTTCAAAAATTTCCCGGGCTCTCAAAAAAAACTCGGTGAATCTAAAACGCTTTTCCATCTAAAAACGAATTGAGCCTCTTCGTGAACAAGGAGAATACTATGGGAATTATCAAAAATTGAACTTCGTTGGAATTGAACTGATTGCTATTCTTTACTAAATCCAATCTTTCTCTGTTTACAGAACAAATTAAAACTAACTTGTACGAATTTTGTTCCTCGACTCTTCCTCAATTTGTACTATATTTCATTTAGAAATTTTCATTAGACGCTTAAATTTCATCCTTATTGAGACGATTATTTGGGACACCATAAACAATTTTGACATTTTTGATTTTTTTTGAGCATTGATCAAGATCGACTCGAAATCTAGCCCTCATAAGATGTTTTACTGTTTACGTCCTCAAATACATATTTGCTATCTTGATAGCATGCTGAATGTTTTCATCTTGGGATGATTCAATTGAAAATTCCAACTCCATTATTTTTTAATTTTATTATAAATTTTTTTCAGTTAATTTTTTTAATTTTATTGTAAATTTTTTTCAAGATGTTTTTTCAGCTTAAATCCTAAATAATCAAACGGCCAAAAATGTTTTGTTTTTAATTTTTGACTTTTTGTCTTTTTGAACAAGCTTTTTTTTTATGAAGGACCTAGATTTGACTTTTTAGCAACATCATTCTCCTCTTTTTTCAAAATTAGGATTTAAAAATCAAGTCGTTTGAAATAGACTTAATTGCATTTTTTTCTTTATTTTTATTTTTTTTGTAAAATCACACATTCAAAATTTGCAATTAAACATTTGAAAATTTTACCTCCGTTAGTTTTTTTCTTAATTCTTAAAAAAATTCAATTCTAAATAAACTTGTTATTTAAAAAACTAAAATTTTTGGGTTTTAAATAATTCTTAATAATGTTTGTATTTTCTATTTATTATTTATGTACAAATTTAGAATTGTATTGTCTTATGTCTAAACAATAAAGATTTAAGTTGTAATTACTTTAATTTAGAATTAGGATTATTGAATTTTCTGAAGTTTACACACACATCTAATTTCAAATCATGGGTTAGAAATTATTTCCCCCGACTAACTATTTGAAAAATTTTTTTAGTAAAAATTGATCATGCTCAAATTAAAAAATTAGGTCAGATGGTTTAAAACTTTCGCGCTATCTTAATAAATTTAGAATTATCCAAATCTGAATTCACCCTCTTTCAAGTTGAAATCTGAAAAAAATATCTAAATATTGATTTTTCATTTTTTCGAAAAAAATAAATGCTACCCGCTTCAACCAAAGTTGCATTAAAAATAATGAGGGTTGGGAATTAAGCTGGTTATCTCTAATATTCATTCATTTATCATATCTAATAATTTTAAATCAAGCACAGTTTTTATCTATACGATGTTTTTATATCTTTTAAAATGTAAACGTAAGAAGTAAGTAGGAGGTATGCACCTTTTAGTTAAATCGATACTAATATTCTAAAATACTCATCACGTTTATTTTTATTCGAGATTCTGAAACTAATAGATTCAATAGATCAGAGTAAATCCATTTTTTTTGTTACTCACATTGAATTTCAGCTACATGAACAAAACTTTTTACTGAAAATTCTTCAAAATTTGATCTATTGCTTTATTTTTTCAGATATGTCATAAAATCAGAAAAAAAAAATTGACTCTTTACCAAATTTTACTTCAATCATAAAGAGGATTCCAATAACATTGTTCTTATATAGGCTATAAAACTTTCAGTTAAGATTTTAGTAACAATTACAGTAAAACCATGCTTGTTAGAGACTAAAAATCACTTATATTAAAGGCAAAATCATACTCAAGAAGAATTAATTTGATTTTTAGTCATGAATTTCTTTAAAGAGTCGTGTCTATTAAAATATAATAATATTTTTCTTGTTCGGCTAATAAAAGGGGATTTAGAAGGACGCTTTTAAGTAAAAAACCTAAAATTAATTTTCTTTTTGTTAGTTTTAAAACTAGGGAACGTATGATTGGTATGTGTAACTTGGCCTATGAGGAATTGGATAATCCATTATATTACATTTTAGATGATATATGCTCAGTAATGCATTGTGAGACACCAAATCATAATGTTATGCGATCAGCCATAATGAATTGTAATTATCAGGTATCATATTCACATTGTGCTAAAAACTCGATAAAAACCAATGCACCAAGTGAAGTACTATGGGATATTTTAAAAAGATGGGTTGAATTAAAACCAGTTAAGGAAAAATGGATGGGTCCAGAGTACAGACTAGCTAGAATTCTAAAAACACCGCCTAAAATACAAGTTGATTTTTCAATACGTAGTGATTGTACACCTGAATCTAAAAAGAATAATTTGTTGAGGTATCAAGAGCCACCGCCATTTTGGGGACCTGGTTCTAAACCTAAACGTAAAGCTGAAGATGAAGAAAATTCTATACAACAAAATGAAAAAAACCAAAAAGTTGTCGAAGAACTTAAATAAAAAAAAAGCTTGTTAATTAGTTAAAATTTTTAATATTGTTATCATTTTCTTTTTTGTTATTTAATTTTCAAATAAATTAGATTGTAATTAATCTAAAAATTAAATATTTTCAATTTTTTGAAATCATCATATACCTTTTATAGCTGAATAAATTATTTTAAAAATATTGATTGAGTATAAAGAGAACCTTTAAATTTACTTAGAAAATTCCTAATTTCTATACTTAAATAATTTAAGTATGTCTAAATTTAAGTTATTAAAACTTCCTATCGATACCATGTTATAACAATTTTTGAAATTTTATAGATGAAGATTTATCAAATTGAGCCTATTTTCCAAAGCTTTTGAATTAGAGTTAATCTTAAAATTGGAAAATTTACTCTAATTTTAAGATTAACATGTTTTCGAAGTTAGGAGTATTTTTTCCCATAAAATTTGGAGCGCATTTTCACGTGGTGTATTTGTAAAAATTCCCAAAAATAGGGCTTAAGTTTTTTTTGTCTATATTGACCCACCCCTCTGTCAGAAAAGTTACCTCTTTGTCCAAAAATATGACAAGCTAACATTTGAGTTAAACATTAGTGTAATTTTTATTTCCTAAGTTCACTAATTTATTCGAATTCGAAGGTCCTCCATCAAACGGCTTGAACCACTCGGTCAATTAAATTTTTTTACCTATGATTGCTTAAGTCTCTTTATCACCTATATATAACGAATATTCAGTACAATCCAAAACAAAGTTAACGACCTGTTTAAACACTGTTTATACAGAACATACACAAAACAAAACCAAACCGAAACATTTTATAATGGTTCTGTGTTGGTTTTGAGACGATTTTGTTTCTGTTCTGTATCGGTTTTGTGTATGTTTTGTTTAAAAATTGTTAATGTTTTCGTTAACTTTGTTTCGGACTGTACTGCATCGAATAAAAAGAAAAGATGTTACAAACAAAATGGCTAAAATTGAATTTTTTTATTCAAAAGGTATATACCCGCATATTTATAGCTTTTATTTTACTGTATCTTCTAAAAAATTTAAATAGTTTTTACAACATGGTATCAATCGAAAGTTTTCCATATAGAATTAACTAAAAATTTATACTTGACGCTAAGATTAAAAGGCGAAAGTTAGCTTTATTTTATTTTCTCAAAAAATATTTTTTTTTTAATTTTAATTTGACCTGTTAAATCAATTTTTAAATAAATCAAAATATACCTTGTCAATATATGGGATGTTTTCTTAAAAAGTGAACATTTACAGGGGTTACAGGTCGTTTACAGGGGATGAAAAAAATGAAACCTCAATTTGAAATATGCTTAAAAAGCTAAAAAAAGCGGTTAAAAAAGTTTTTTAAAATTTTTTTTATCCCCTAAAAATGAAAACATGCCATATAATATCCAATACATGATCACTGATATTTTTTTAAAAAATATCAGTGTTCATAAAAAAATGTTTATAAATAGCCTTTTGAGTCGGTATCGAAAAATCTCTAAAAGTAGATAAAAATTTATAAATTGTTCAAAAAGACACTTTCAAATGTTATACTAGAGCCTAGAATCTGAGTGCGCATAAATCAAAAAATTTCTAGCAAATTATGCAATGCATATTTCACCAAAATCAACAACAATAACAATTTAGATTATAAAACCAAATTTTTTTCAAATTAAAAATTCAAAATATAATGAATGAAAATCCGGAATCTAATAATGTTGAAGAAGCACCAAAAACAGAAGATTGTTTTTCTATTCCTTTATGCCCGCCATTAGCACCACCACCACAACTTTCGCGACAATCACCATCTTTAAAAACCTCTAAACAAGAACAACAAATACCAACTTTAAGATACACTAAACCAGAATGGTCGAGTATACCACCTGCATGTCAAGGCGAGAATATTCTAGACGATGAGGGCTTTTGTAACCATTATTTTTTAGAAGTAATTAAAAACGGAACAGTCATTGAAAAAATAACACTTACTAAAGAATTTATATCTTTCGGTCGTTTAGATACATGCGATGTCCTATGTGAACATCCGACTCTATCGCGCTACCATGCCATTTTACAATATTCAAATGGCCTAGTGGACACAAAATTTCCTCAGGGTTTTTATGTTTATGATTTAAATAGTACACATGGTACATTTATAAACAAGAATAAATCTACGCCCAATCAATTTGTACCGTTTAAAACAGACAACATTTTAAAATTTGGTCAAAGTACTAGACTTTATATCTTACACGGTCCCAAGCCCAAGTACACATCAGACGATTTAAATATAAGTTTAACACATGAACAAATGAAAAAACTAAAGGAAAAATATGACAAAATATCATTGAAATTAAAAATTCGTAAAGAAATTGAAGAAGAGGACGCTTATGAGGAAGAGCGTAAAAAAAATGACAAAGGTGTCGATTGGGGTCTTAATGACGAATTGGAGGGTAGTGATAATGATGAACAAAGTGGTGAAAATCCATTTGCAATTGATCAAGTGGACGAATCGTATTTTTCATCGGATCCGAAAAAAGCACTTAAAAATTTTTTCGATCGGGAAGGCGATGAACTTGAGTATGAAGTTGATGACTTAGGACAGGGAAAGTATAAATGTCGTATTCGTTTACCAATTCATAATAATTACGGCGAGACTATTTACGCTGAGATTCAACACGATGGCAAAAAAAAGGACTGTATGACAATGTGTGCATTGGAAGCTTGTCGAATTCTTAATTCTCAAGGTATTTTAAAACAATCTCGAAGTGAGACCGAAAAGCGAAAACGTCAAAAGGATTGGGAGTCTAATGATTATTATGACAGTGATGAGGACACTTTTTTAGATCGTACTGGCGATGTTGAAAAAAAGAGGCTACAACGTATGGCTCAAGCGGGTAAATTACAAGACACTAAATCAAGTCAACAAAATCAAGTACACACATTTGAATCACTACAACAAGATATTAAATCTCTTCTAACAGAACAAGACGATTTGGAAACAAAATTAGAAAAATGTAAAAATGTAATTAAGGCTATAAGTGACGATGATGTCGATTCGTATATTCAATCGTTGAAACAAGGCTCTGAATTGGACACAGTAACACGTGCAAAATATAGAAAGAGATTAGTGGAAATGAAAAATGAAATTTTAAAAAAGGAAAAATTGATAAATGTGGCCAAACCGGCTAGTTTTGATTATTTAAAATGGAAAAATGAATTATTGGAGTGTTTGAAAAAATCTAAAGAGCTAAAAGAACAAGAAATAATTAGGGAAAAAGTTGTAAACGAAAATTTAGAACGACAAAAAGAGATTAAAAAATCGGAAGCGATTAAAATAAAAAAACAAGAAAGTGAACAAGTAGAAAAGGCGAAAATTCCGACTAGACAAAATATCGATAAAATAGATGTTGATACTTTGGAAAGAGATGAAAGTGATTTGGAAGAGAAATTACCCGCTAAAAGTAAAAAACAAAAAATTGATAAATCAATAGAGCAAAATTTTGTATCACCGTATGAAGTTTTTCATAAGGATTACGATATGTGGATGCCTCCAGAAGGTCAAAGCGGTGATGGTAAAACAAAGTTAAACGAAAAATATGGTTATTAAAATTAAGAAAGAAGAGTATTTCCAATTGTAATTTTTGAGTTTCTTAAAAAAATTTGTAAATAAATATAACAAAAAAAACTAACGTCACAATTTATAAATAAATTAAGTGACTTATAAGAAAAGTCCTTTATAACACTTTAAAATATTTTCAAGTTCGATTATTTTTTTTACTTTTATAAACTTTCAAATTATCCTTTTAAACTTAAATTTAAAAATTTATTTTAAGGAAAGACAAGAAAACAAAAGACCAAAAAAAGAATAAAAATATAGCATATAAACAACCATATGTGATTTAATAACATTTAAATAAATAACAAGACAAAAAGTTTGATATAGGTAAAGCTGATTAGGCAATTATAAGACTTTGATTTTTTCTTGTTTTACAGTTTCTAAAAATTTTTTCGAGAAAACTTTGGCCTATTTCGGATAATTTCATATTAACTTTTGGGTGTAAAAATCTTTTTTCTATCGATATTTATAGAAAAATCTTATTTTTATTTCGAAATGGGTTGTTTTGATCATCAATTTTTTTTTTTTTGTAAAAATCTTTTTTTTGGGTGTAAAATCAGATTTTTTGTTGTCAAAAGGTTTTTACCAAAAAAAATATATTAAAAATAAGGTAAAAATGAGCTTTACGAAATATTTAATTTTGATCTCGGTAACGCTAACGCAACAAATTTTTTCGTAATGAAGTTGTCACTTTGAGATTTAGGAAAAAAATTCTTTGATTTCTTCTAAAGTTGTTAATTGAAGTTTTTAAACTTTAAAAATTTTCAATTTTTTTTAAATTAAAGCAGAATCTTTAACTTTGAAGAATCAATTTTCTGGACCTTTTAAAAAATTGACGTGAATTTTTATTTGGCTGTGAAATGAGTCAACTTTTAACTTAAAAAAAAGTTTACTTAAAGCTTTTAAGAAAAAAATTGCTTTTGATGGCCTTAATGACTGCTGATATTACAGTACATTACTGAAACTTCAAGGTTTGAGAATCTAATTCATTATATAATCCTAATTTATACTTTAATATAAAAGTACTGATCTTGAAAATAATTGAAAAATTGTATTTCACTATAAAATTCTTTCACTTGTGTCTAAATAACCAGATAGTAAAATTACACGGCTTAGGAGAAAATTTTGGCAAAAATTCATATTTACGATGAATTTATCTCAATAAGTTTCCAAATTAGACCAAAACGAATCACAAAACGAATTTTTTGTGAATTAATCGTAAGCTCAACAAAATTTGTTTGACCGGTTGAATAGTTATTTGTGTGACGTAAAAAAATTGGCTAATTGAGTCATGGATTCACTTAATTTTGGGTTGTTTTCTTAAATATAATTATAAGCAAAAAATAATTTTTTTAAAAAGAACCTAAAAAATCAAATTCAAAATCAAGCAAAATTAGTTTAGGAAATTTTTTTATTTAAAAAAAAAAGCAAACATAAATGTTTTCTCATTTTAAGATCTCAATATTTTAATTATGTAATTTAAATGAGAATCTTCACATTAATAATTTTTTAAAATTATTTTTTTTAGATTCGAAAAAATTATTTACTTAAAATTCTCAAATGGGTGTTCTTGGTCTTTGGCAGTTGTTACAGCCAACAGCAAGACCGACAAAACTCCAAGGTCTCGAGGGCAAAAGGCTCGCAATTGATATCCTTTTTTTACATTTATAAAAAAAAAATTTTCTTTCTTGATCGAAAATAATTTTTTTTTCTTAACTGATATGCTTAAACATTAGTATTTGGCTTCATCAAGCAACTAAAGGTGTAAGAAACTCATCAAATGGACACATATTAGTTTTGTATAATCGAATATGCAAGCTCTTATTCTTTAAAATAAAACCAATTTTTGTTTTTGATGGACCAAATGTACCCAGACTTAAACAACGAGTCCTAAAAGAGAGACAACGTAGAAGAAATGCTGCTGCTGACAAGGCAAAAAATATCGAAGACAAAATTCAAAAAAATATTCTAGAGGCTCGTTTATTAGCTGCTTTAGGTGTCAATTCCGAAGACAACTTAGCTCCAAAAACATCAAATTCTAATCAACATACTCAGCCAGATATTGATGATTTATTCATTCTACCAGAAAAAGCAAAGTAATAGAAAAATCAAATTTTTTTTAAGTTGAGTTTAATTTTCAAATTTTTTTATTTTAAGTTATGCTCAGTTTAAAGATGAAATAGAGGATGAAGAGAGTAACGATAGTAAAAATTTTAAATTAGAAGCAGATGGCTATGAATATGTGGATTTGGACGAAATGGACCCTGAGGTATTCGATAGTTTACCGGACGATATAAAGTTCGATCTCTTACATGAACATAAAAGACGCTTGAGAGAAAAAAAGAGCATGAATTTCGAAGAATTTCCGCAAGAATCAAACGAATTTTCGAATTATCAAATGAGTTTATTGTTGAAAAAGAGTCAAGTCTCGAATAAAATAAATGATTTGAAAAAATCGATAAAATCCGAGATGGCTTCTGGTACTAATTTCGAGGATGTTTATCATCAAAAAGTAGCGTCTGAGGCCGATAGTGAAGTCATTTTGTTCAGGAAAAAAATAGTCAATAGATTTACAGCTAAGGATATACTTGATGAAATTCATAATCAAAAACATGTCAAAGAGGAACAAGAAGACAATTATGTATTTGATATTAAAAATGACATAAAAACTGAACCTACTTTTCGAATAGAATTTAATGATGATAACAAAATAGAATTAGTACCAAGTCAACAAAATGTAGATCAATCCGAAAGTAGGTTTAATGTAAATTTATTTAGTTTAAAAAATTAAGTTTGAGGTAAGGAGAACTTCAAGTTTGCACTTGATATGTATTAAGTCGTTAAAATTTCGTAATTTTTCACGAAACTTTTATTTATTGCTGTTTGAATAATTAAATAAAACCCTTAGAAAAAATATTCTTTCACTCGACTTCTCAAAATTTACGTTAAAAAATTTTTCTAGAACATTTATGAGGGACGAAAAATAATTTAAAAAAAAAAGTTAAAAACTATTTTTAGCAATTTTTTGTTAATATTTTTTATTCGAAAATTTTTTGTCCTTGAAAAAAATGCCGAAAAAACTTTAAAGTCGTCTTTCTGTTTGCTTTCCCAAATTATTTTAGCGTTAAACTCATAGGCGTTATTAATTTTTCGATTATCTTTTATTTAAAATTAGCCTAAAAAGAAAAAATATATTTTAAGATGACACTAAAACAATTGAAGAAAAATATGTGCTAATGGATGAAAATTCAATAATTGAGAAAGACATTCCAATGGTTCAATCCGAAGAAATACAAAACGATTCATTAATACGAAACTTACCAATAAAAGTCATAAATTCATCTGATTCTGTTAAATTATCAGATAATATTAACAAAGAAATAAATCAAGATGATGAGCCAATCATAAGGAAAAAATCAATTGTTGAAAATCAAGAAGAAATTCAACTAATTGAATCAGACCTTGTTGAAAATGAAATAATAAAAGAGAAAAATTATTCAAAATCAGATTCTGAAACTCAGAAGACTGAAGAAATAACTGAAGATACTGACGACGATGACGATGATTTTGAAGAAGTTAAAGAAAATGAAGTCGATATACTTAAAGAAATTGTTGAAATTAATAAAATTCAAATCGCTTCACAACAATCTCAATCACAGTCTCAAAATAAACAACCCGTAAATCAAAATTTAAACCCAATTGAAGTATTAGAAGAAGCTGAGCAATCCATTAACATAGAAAATCTAGAAGAATACAATTCTAATTTAATCTTGGAGACTAATCAATTAATCAGAGAAAAAGAGACCAATGATCGTCTATCAAACTCTATTGAGAGATATGTAATAGAAGATGCCAAAGTATGCATAACAAATTTTTTAATTTTTTATGCTATTTAATAATGCTTTTAAAAAGGTCCTATTGCGTTTGTTTGGATTACCTTATGTAGATAGTCCTGGCGAAGCTGAAGCTCAATGTGCTTATGTAATTTAAAACAAGTTTAAAATTTTTAATTTTTTTTTTAAATTATTTTCTTTTGTGTTTAAGCTTGATTTGACTAATCAATCAGATGGATCGATAACTGAAGATTCAGATGTTTGGCTTTTTGGAGCCAAGCGAGTCTATAAAAATTTTTTTGGTACTGATCAATTTATTGATTTTTATTCCGATGCCGTAATAAAGTCACAACTTGGTGAGCATTTATTTTTAGTTCGTTTTAAGTTTCGTATTTACATACATAAGATTCATGACCCGTTAGGCAATTTCAACACAGATAATTCCAACAAAGTTGGTTAAAAATAGTGTGGAGAGTTCAACCCTGGAAGAACTTTTGTGAAAAAAAATTTTTTTTTTTTAAATTCTAATTAAAGTTCGAAACAGGTTTTTTCTGAAAAAATTGGTCGTAATTTTTGGAACTCAAAAAATCATACACTAGTTAAAAATTAAGATTAAACTTTTCGTTTTTTAAAAGGGCTAGAAAGAGAAACACTTATTGATGTTGCTTTACTTGTTGGTAGTGATTATACAGTTGGTGTTGAAAATGTCGGTATAGTAAAAGCAGTTGAAATTTTGAACGAATTTGAAGGAAAAGGAATTGATAAGTTGAAAAATTTTAAGTAAAATTTCAAAAATTGAAAAGTATTTTTGATAGAAATAATCGAATAATTTTTGTTTTTTGAAGAGAATGGCACTCAAAAGCTAAAAATTCCAATCAAAAACATTCAAAAATACGTCAAGCTTTATTAAAACTTGATTTAGCGGAAAGTTTTCCTTC
>NTPY01000385.1:1302087-1317400 GCA_002922825.1 Brachionus calyciflorus
TTACAAAAAGAAAAAAATTTAACTTTTTTACTTAAATTTAAGAAATTTCTTGTCAAAATTACTTTTATTCTGATTCGCATTCAATGGTGGTAATTCTCCTAGACTCGATAAACTTTAAAAAAAATAAATAAATTAAAAAAAAATTTTAATTTTTTTTTATTTAATTACCTCGAGGCTTTTTTATTATTTTCAATATTTGACTTATTAGAATTTTCTTTTAAAAAATTCGAGCCCAATTGCATTAAATCATCACCGTCCTCATCATCAAATATGGAATTTTTTGTTTTATTTTCGCCTTTGAGACTTGTTAGAATATGATTCTCCAAATCACTACTTGTACTTTGACACTGTTTATACCATTGTTTAATTAAATTAATACAAAGCTTAAAATCAATGCCATTTCTCGAGTCTTCTTTTTCCATTTCATCGTCTAAATAAGCCTCGAAAACCATACTAACAATAAAAAATTAAATTTGAAAAAATTTTTTTTTTGTTATAATTTTTAAATACCTGCTGAAATTAGGGAATAAATCGACAAATAATTTAGATGCTTTAGTCAATGGTAATATGCCTCTTTTTGGCTAAGACAAAAAAAAAATTAAAAAAAAATTTTTTTTTGGTTAATTTTTTTGTTTGCTTACGTTATCTAAACTATCGAATTTAGCCTTAATTAAATCGATTATATTTTGAGTGAATATTTCCTTTTTATTTTCTTTGGGTCCAGTTGAATAATTTTTTAATAATTCGACTAAAAGTGGTAAGTCCCTAGTCGAATCTGTTTCTTTAAGTTTGAAATTAGAGAGTAATTTGTCTCTTTTTTCCAGACCTACTGCTGAGTTTAATTCAGGATCAAAAACTGAAATTGTATAGTCCAAATTAGCACTTTCTAAAAATTCACGGACAAGTGCCGCTGCCGTTCGACCTTCAGGTGCATTTAGAGCTCGTTTAGCTGCTATATTATGTAAAGCATCATTTTTCGCGTCGTTTTTGTCGGCTTCGTCAATCGCTTTGAAAACATTCGAGCGTATTTGAGCCTTTATTTTCGATAATAGACCACTTGTTTCAAGAGTTTGAACAATTAGGTCCTTGAGTTCATATTCTTTATCGTCTTCTTCAACCGACATTATATATTTTACTCGAAGAATTGAAATTAAAAAAATAAATAAATTTAAGAAACGGTCAGTGACGATTTTGTTGTTGATTTTTTTAGAAATTCTTATCGATTTTTTTTTTGGAAACCAATAGAAACCAGCGAATTAAAAAAAAAATGTACACTGTTCAAATGTTTGAAAATAATTTAAATTTTTTTCTTTATTTTTGAAATTTTCGATTACTATTTTAAAAATCAAAATAAATCTAACAAATACCTTACTCGGAGTTTTTCTAGTTTTTTATTCTGTATCAAAAGGCTCGATAAATGATCGAGGTTTTATCAATTTTTTCTTGTATTTATGAAGCATTTTTCTAAACATACAATTGGTTTTATTTTATGTTCTATCTCTGACATTACCAGTTTTGTATGACTTACTAGATTTCCCAATTTATACTAGATTTTATCAACTTATTCCCCTTTTGTGACTTTAATAACTACATTAGTTTTCAAAACCGAAAAAAATTGTCTGAAAAAAACTTTTGTTTACTAATTTAAAATTTTTAACCAAAAATATTAGGTCATGTCCAATTTCTGATCATTTGTTAACTTAATCTGTCCAATCATATCGGGTTTGTGAAAATTGACTTTATTTTCTGATCACAATTTTGATGAAAACATAACCTGTGATCAAAATTCGATCACTGATATAAAAAAAAGACCACTCGAAAAATCTTAAAATAATTTTTTTAATTTATTTAGCAAAAATTTTTTGTCAAGCTAGGTAAAGTCGGATGCACCATCTATTCGAATCGTTGTTAAAATTGATTTTTTTGAAAAAGCTGTTTAATAAAAAAAGGGTCTCCATCATCCCCACAAACAAAAATCTTCTCCCCACAATAAAAAAACTCTTCCCCACATCTTGAGACTTTTCGCCACAAAATCAACATTTTTTATTAAAAAATCTCTTCACCACAAATCAAAAGCTTTTTAGCACAAATTTCCAAAAAAATAAATATCTCTTCAACACAAAAAATATTTCATAGCCTTAAAAACGAATGATTTCGTTTAGATGCCGTACCAATAATTATTTTAAAAAATAAATCAATAATTTAATCTCAAAATAAATATGAGACTGAACTGGTAGAAAATTTCCTTCTTTCAATGATTACCCATGTTCACTTCATGAAATATATCAAAATTATTAAGTTTCGCCCATTATTGTAAATTAGTGAGAGAAAAATTTTCAGCATTATTTTCGGAGAAGAATCATCCGAAAATATCCATTTAAAAGTTGTCACAGCTAAAACTTCAAACCATTATTCTAGTATAAAAATTATATTTATTCTGGCTAAAGAGTCATTGTGGCGAAAAGATTTTTTTCAATATTTATAAAAACTTGGAATAATAATTTTTTTTCTCTTTAACACAATATTTTTGTGTTCAGAAGTCGTTTGTGGCGAAGAGAAACGTGTTTGTGGGTAAAAGTTTCCTTATTGTGGGGAAGAGATATTTCATTGTGGGGAAACAATAATCTCATAAAAAAGTGAGATAAATCACATAAAAATAAAATCAGAAGTTTTTTTCGTTTACGAAATTTTCTTTAAAATAAATTTTGATCATGTGGAATAGAATTGCGATCATAAATTAAAGTCGATTTTTACAAATCCGGCATGATAGGGCTGATCACATATTAAGGAAACATATGATCACATATTGGACATGACGCAAATTATCTCGATTATAATTTTAAAACACCTTTAAAAAAAGAAAAACTTGAACCAACTTTTTTTAACTACCAAAAGTTTAATAAACCTACAAACTTCACTTTTTGCCCTTAATTTTTTTGTATATTTTAAAGGTTTTTAAAGGACATTATTAGAGTTTGTAGAGGGCTTTTCGTGTGGCTTTCTTTTTTAGTAGGATATTTTTTTTAAACTAGAATTGCTACACTACATATGGTTAGAATTTTTTTGAATTTGAACATATTTTCATATTTTTTTATTTATTTAAAGTTTCGGACAAGGTTTATTGAACACCCGTTTGATTGAGAATTGGAAGAAATCTTGACTTATCTAATTTCAAAATTATTTTCTCGGTATAATCAAAAAAAAGCATTTTCAAAAAATTTTTAAGTTGCTAATTTTTTTTAATTTTTTGAAAAAAAAATTATGCCTATGTCACTACGCTGGGACGGTACGTAACGCTTTACTACTGCTACGACATAAAATTGATAGCAGCGAAGTATTTAGATTTTTTGGACTAGATCGGAAAAGGGATCCTCTTAAAAAATCCAAAAGTTTTTCTTAAACTATTTAAAATTAAACTATTCAAAGTTGTTAAAATTTATGTCTATATTATGAAAGTTGATACTTGAACTTAAGTAAAAATATAGCTTAAAACAATTAAAAAGAGCTTTAAATAATTAAAAAGAGAAAACAAAAAAATTTTTATTGACCAAAATTTTTCAAAACATTATTGAATTTTTCATTAAGAGACTTAATACTATTGTCAACTACTTCACTATTAATTGAATTTTCATCGTCACTTTCCTCTGACACATTGCCACATTCTCTGACTTTTTTCTCTACTGCATTTAAACAACCCTCACATTCAATAAGCAACATTCGTTTCTCAACACAATTTCTATGATATTTATGACCGCATTTTTTTCTCTCAAAACACGGCTCTAATTTTCCCAAACACAATTGACATTTTAACTTTTGTGTAAATCTCGTCTCTTTTTGCTTCAAATCAACTGCTTCGATCATCAACGACTCCCATGTAATTGACTCACTTCGATGATAACTATAAAAATCTTCTTCCACATCGCGCCAATCAGAATTAACATACACCTTTTCATTTCCAAATTTAGTACCACTAAATTGAAAACTACATTTATAAAAACCACATGAAAATGGTCTTACTTGTTCATCACACTCAGGACATTCAACTAATCTAATTCTATTAAAATCAAAAAGAGTATAGCCTCGTTGTACAACGACTAAATCTTTATGAGCTTTACAATCAAAATTTTCACATATTGCTAGTAAATTTAGACCATTGGTGACTCTTTTCCAATTTCTTCCCACTTTAGTAAGCTTAATTCGACAACCACCTTGAGACATATCAGCAAAGACTGAACAACCTATTGACAAACCCCCTCGAGTTTTTTTCTTTACCAAAATGACTGAGTCATTTTTGATTCCATATTCGCACAATTTTTTATCTATATCATCCAAAATTCGATTTTCATAGTTAAGACTTTGATCAATAGGTTCTATACTAGTGTGTCTATAGATTAAATTTTTCAAGTCGAAGATTGAATGTGTCAAATCAATCTTAAGACTAATAAGTTTATTCACTTCGGCATCATTCACCAGTCGAATTGTAATCGAATTTTTTAAATTTTCCGGATGACGAAATTTATGTAAAAAAATAGTATCGCCAAAAAAAGAGCACGTTTCCATAGATAAATTCCAGTCTAGTATAACAGTATTGTTTACACTTGCATGATGAGAGTGTAAGCTTGAATTAAAATCACATTTTCTAAGCACGGATTTAAACGTGTCTTTAGGATCGTAGCATATAGTTTGCAGTGTATTTAATTCAGGTTGGATTACAGTAAGCATTTTTATTTTTATTCTATAATTTTTTTTCTTCTAAATTTGAAATCTAGAATTCAAGGGTTTTTTAATCAACAACAAGCATCCTACGCATATTTTTATTTCGCTTTTCTTTGTAACAATTTAACAAAAGCTTTAGTGAATTTATGTGTGGGTGTTGAAAAGAATATTTAAAAAAAAAAAACTTTTCAATTTTTTGAACCAGCTAATTTTGTTCTCTAATTCTCTTGTTTAGAAAAATTTTAACTTATGATTTAAAATTAAAAAGTTGATATTTTTTTTTTAATTTTTCTAAAATTTGAAAAAGAATTTTTGATTTCATTTTTTTAAAACTTTAATTAACCATACATTTTGATATTAATGTAGACCAAACAAAATATTTTTGAAAACTTTTGTTCCTCAATAATGTTTTTTTGCGTTAAAGGCCTGTTTTTCGAGGGCCGAACGTGAGTGCTTTATCGCAAAAAAAACACTGCAAAAACAACTGAAACACGAAAAAAAAACACTTATTTTTTGAAAAATCAGAATTCGAAATTTTTTAAAAAATTTTTTGAAGAAAAAAAAAACTTTACTTTGAATAAAAAGCTTGACTTGACTTTATATTTATTATTCAAAGTCAAGTCATTACTTTACTTGTTGTTTTTCTTTATATTAAAAGTAAATTTGGACTTGACTTTAAAAAAAAATTTAAGTCAAGTCAAAACTTTACTTGATTATTAAGAACGAATCTAAGACTTTAAGTGTTTACGTTACTTTTAACCAACTCTGGGCTTTTCTAATCGGTTAGAACATAGAAAATAAATATTTTTAACGGCGCATGTATCAACTTATTTGGCTTTGACATTCTTTATACATCGATTTAAAAACATTTATCAACTTAATTTGGATCAAATAGTCGATTTCAGATGCGAGATTTACGCAAAATATATTTTACTTTCAGTGAAAAATAGATAAACTTTTTAAAATTAAAATTTTGAATCTAATAATTATTTAATATAGACACTTTTTTGGGTTAAAAAATCGGGTCTCGTCTGTTATGTGACCAGGGACTTTATGTCGATTTGGTGACCAGATAATTTTTTTGACTAGTCACATTTTTGAAGTTTATGTTATATACCCAAAAAATCGTTTATTATCTTTTAAAGTTTAATTTTTTCAACCCTAATTTTTTTTCAACAAAAAATAATTTTGTTCCCTAAAAAAATGAATTATCAAAACAATGTTAGAAAATTCAAAATTCGCCATGTCCTTGAATTTTTTTGATCGGATGAGGCGCATGCGCCTCTCTGCTAGCGGATACGACAGCAATTTACAGAATGATTGTCACTTACCGTTCAAAAGTTATAGCAATTTGAATGAATTTAAATGACGAATTAAAATTTACAGTACCAAGATAATTTCCTAAAAAAATCAAAAGCTGTTTTTTTCCCTTTGGCACACCCGGGTGCTTGTTTGTGTCAAAAATGTGGGATGCGTGTTTTTTAGGTATCCAACTTTTCTGAAATAAATAAAATAAAATTGATTTTTACTTGAAAATTTTTAATTTCTAAAATTCACAATAATTTATTTTTTGTTGTGTAAAAAATTAAATTTTCAAAATAAATTACAAATAAAAATATTTAAATAAAAAATTTCTTTTTTTGATTATATCCATGACAAACTCAAATTAGCCCAATCGACCAGAGACCTTTAGGTCCAGTCCAATTTTCTGAGAATAAAGACTAATAAACAGGAGTTTCAGCACTGTGATCTGGAGTCAATTGACTTCTGTGACTACTCATATCAGTAGCAACAAAACCAGGACAAGAAGAGTTGAATTACGATCAAATTCTCTTTGTTGAATACGAGCCAATGCTGTAACTTTAGACCTACTTTAGATATACCATAAGCACTTTTACAAATATGTTCATTCTTACCTAGTCCAGATAACCTTCAAAAATAACAAATGTAGTTGACTTCTTATTTAAATTTTTAAATATCAATTACTCTACAAATTCATCTAATAAATAGACTAATTGTTTAACAATCAAATCTTATTTTATTTTTAACATGGAAAACTTTTTGCCAAGATTGCTTCCAGTTTCAAAGTAAAAATTACCATGAGCTTAGCCCGATCTTATAATTTATACTATTTCTTATTTGTTTCTAATATAATAAATCCAAATATGAAAGATTCAATTTAAGTTAGGCTCAAAAAAAGTTGAAATTTAATGAAAATTGAAAATCTAACAGTATACAAATAATCTAAAAGAAGATGCTTGAAATGATCTACTCTTTTAGCTTAAAATTTTTGAATTTTTCAAATTTAACATGATCACTCTCTCTTCTATATATTTTCGAATTGTTTTATTTTAATTTTTATAATGACTTTTGAGTTTTGTGACTTGGCTAAATGATGCTGCATTCGAATTCAAATACTGTAATTCGATTGTAACGTTGATGGGTTATGTGCTGTTGTTTATATAACCGAAAATGGTGTGATTTAATTTTTTTAAATTTCAAAAGTATGATTAATAATTGTGCAATTAAAAAAAAAACTATTGAATGGAAAATTTTTTTTTTTGGCCAAAAAAAATTCTCATTCACTGAGAAAACTTTAAAAAAAAAATTCAAAAAAAAAAAAATGTATCAAGAGAAATTTTTTAAGCCAATTTTATTCTTTTTTTTCAAAAAATTTAACTAGTCATAAAAATTTTAGAAAAAAAAAAATGCTTTTCAAAAAAAATTCAAAGAGGATACAGCTATAAAAGGGAGGAAATTATTTTACACAAATTGAAAATAAAATGAATCGAAAAATTGAAATGAAAAAAATTGGTAATGGATCAACTAGGCCAAAGCAACTGTATGTACCGAGTTTTTGTGGATCCATTGAACGCCAACCTAGTTCTTCTAAATCCTTCGGTAATATTTCAAGGAAAAAAAACCAAGAAACTCAAACTGTTAATCAACCCAACGACAAATCCAGAAATGAAAGCTTAGATGAGAAGGTTTTGACCATCGATTTTTCCTATTATGGTATTAGTTTTTTTTTTAAACTAAAAAAAAAATTTAAGTAAATTTTATCATATTTACAATGTTCAGTTTTTTTTTATTGCGAAATAAAAAAAAAACACCAAATCAATTTTATCCTATATATCTAAAAATATGTAAGAAACTAAATTCAATAAAAAACAAAAACAGGAAATTTGTAAATAATTAAAACAAATACTTTTCATTTAATAACAATTTGAAAAAAAGAAAAAAAAATTATGTTTTCTATTTTTATTTTTTGAAAGGCTTTTTGCTACTAAAACTTTTTTTTTTTTTTTTTTTTTCTTAATTCAAAAGTTTTTATTTTCAAAATGATACTTAAATTGTAAAAATTTCTTAAATTAAACTTTTCTTTTTTTTTATATTATTTTGTATATATTACAACTTTCTTATTATTTTTTTTGCTGAAAGAAGGGCGCTTAACCTTCAAGCAGCTGACCTAGCGGTTATTTTTTGTAAATAAATAAATATTGCGAAATAATTTATTGTTAATCTGATTTTTTTTCTTATTAAACGTTACCAGTTATTAATTTGAATTCATGATTTTTTTGTAACATTTTTGTTTGTATATTACTTTTTACTTTTACATTTTCACTGTTACTTTTGTTTGTAAAATAATTCGTTTTGTATTTAAATCGGTTTAATCTCCAATTTTAATGAGATGAAATTTTATTTTCCGGGAATCGTTTTAGGGTTTCATCATTAGAATATAATTGATGATAATGGGCGGACAGTAAATAGATGACGATCAAAATTTTGTTTTAATTCGAATTTTTTGTTTTAAATAATTTTTTAGCTTTTTTTGTTGTTGTTGCTGTTCTTGGTTTTTTATAGAGACAAATTCAAAGGATGAACTAAAAATAAATAAACCTTTAAAGAAAATTTTTTATTTTTGTTTTGAATCCCTCTAAAGCTAAAAATAATAAAAAGTGACTCCTAATTGCTTACAGTCTGGACTATTAAGAATTATAAATTTTCCAAAGAATAGTTAAATTTAGAATTATTCTTAGCTTAGGCTAAACAAAAATTAAAATCCAATGAGAATAACTAAGCCGATAAAAATTAAAATATGCTCCCAGAAATTGGCTTAGTTCTTTTTTTTCTATTACTTTTAAGCTTTAAACCTTAAGCCTAATTTATAAAAATTCTATGGAATTCCAAAAAATAATTAACATCTTGTTATCTTTAAAAATTTAATTATCAAGTCATATTTTAAGAAAAAACATCTATTAATTTTAGAAATATAGCGAAAAAGGACTCGAGAGAAAAAAAAAACAGACTTAAAATGCTATTTTTTTAGGGTTAATTTGTTCAAAAATAAATTTCTAAGTTCTGATTGTGAAATCTTAGCCAAAGTCAAGTCGTTGTAAGACTTTAAATTTTTATTTGTGAATTCCACATAAGTTTTTAGTGAAAAGAATTAAACTAAAAAGTCGAAAATTCCAAGTCAAAGTCAGACTATGACTTTTTTCAAATAAATCTCTAAAGTTCAAGTCTGACTTTGACTTTGAATTTGATTTTCCTCGAAGTCAAAGTCGGACTTTTACTTCTTAAAAATTAGTTAAACGATTAGTAAGTAAAAGTTAAACTTTGACTTGATTTTTGTGACATTTTGACTTTTGGTCAACTCTGAAAATGTTAGCTGAAAAAACTGATTCCTGAGTATAAAAAAAAAAGATCGAAAAATAAACAGGCCCTTTTCTTGGGTGAATAATTGTTAAAAAAATAAAAATTGGAATTTTTTTTTATGAAAATAATTTATTGATTAATTGATAAATCTTTAAAATTTTTATCTATATCATTGTCTTTTTTAGAATCTTCCAAACACTTTTGACAATTTCTAATTTTCTCTTTATCGAGACATTTTTCATGATAAATATGCTCACACTTTTTAAATCTAACACACCTCTCAATCATCTCTAAGCATTTATTACATTGTAAATCCTTTGTATGTCTTTTCTCTTTCTTTTTCAATTCAATTGCATCAACTGCCAAACGCTCCCAATTGATTGTTTCATTTTCGTCATAGCTATAAAACTCATCATAAATATCCTTCCAAATCGAATCGATCCAGATCCTTGAGGACCCATGTCTAATTCCAAAGAATTTAAAACTACACATATAGAAACCACACGAATATGGTATGACTAATTTTTCACAGCTAGGACAGTGATTTACCTTGCTTGAGAGAAAATTCCAAAGAACAAATCCCTTTCTTACAACAACTACATCCTTATATGCCTCACATTATGAATTTGTACATATAGCGAATAAATTAAGACCCTTAGAAACAGTTCTCCAATTAGGACCATCGTCAGTAAGCTTAATAAACTTACCATTAGCTGACAAATCTGCAAATACAACCGATCCAATAGACAAACCACCACAAACCTTTTGCTTAACTTTAATAATACAATCATTTTTGACTCCATAATCACACATTCTTTTATCAATGTCATCCAAAATTTTATTCTCATAATGTAAGACTTGATTCAAAGGATCTATTTTTGTATGCTTAGAAATCAAGTTTTTCAAATCATAAATTGTGTGGTTTAAATCAACTTTTAGACTTGTAAGCTTATTGTCATTTACTAAACGAATAAATATTGAATTTTTTAAATTATCCGCATGACGAAATTTATGTAAAAAAATAGTATCGCCAAAAAAAGAGCACGTTGCCATAGATAGATTCCAGTCTAGTATAACAGTATTGTTTACACTTGCATGGTGAGAGTGTAAGCTTTAAACATTGGATTTAAACGGATTTAAACGTGTCCTCTGGTTCATAATTAACAGTCTGAATTGTATCAGTTTCAGGTTGTATGACAGTAATTTTAAGCATTTTTTATGTTGTTGTTAAACAAGAAATAAGTTTTTAAAGAATTTTCTAAGTTTTTTATTTATATTGGTCTTTAAAACACACACAAATTTCAAATTTTTCTTTTCTCTTTTTTTTCTTTTTCAAAAATCTATTTGAAGGATGAATTTTTTGTTGTTGTTGTTGTTGCTTTATTCGTGGGTGTTAGTCAAGTGAGGGTTTTGAATTGAAGAAAAATAAAAAAATATTTTTTTTGAATCAAATGATTTGGATTTGCGTATTTTTAAATAAAAAAAATAAAGTTAAAAAATCCCTACTGTTTTCTCTTTTGGGAAGCTAAAAGAGTTTAGTTTTATTTCAAGATTTTTTTGTTTAAATCTAAAATTTTGTAATTGGTCTTTCAAATAAATTTTGAATATAAACTTTGGAATTTAATTTCTAAACAAAATATTTTGCTTACAACCCACAACCTAACCCCATATTGAAGCTTATTGCTTTTTTCAGTGTAATTAGGATGTCTTTATACCTTTTATTTTAGCTTTTTGAGAAGTGATTCAAACATTTCTAACTGATAAACTCTTTGAAATTCTTTTAAAAAGTATAATAACTAAAAGAAACTTGCTTAAATCTAAAAAAAATGCTCTCTAGACAGCGACCATCTACTCTCCACTTTCTTTTTGAACTTAACTGAGAAAAGTTTGCAAGAGAAGCTTAAGGGAGAGATTTTCTTTTAAGTACACAGAACCCAATCCCTCCTGGACATTCGAACATTATATAAAAAAAATTGCTGAAATTGAGATAAAGTTTTCAACATCATCGATTTTAAAGTATCAAAGTATTTAAATTAAAAATATGAGTTCGAACTTTTTGTTTCAACCCGGCATTTTTGATGCCGCTTTAATTTCTAAAAATACAGGCTTTAATTCTGAATTTATCTTTTCAAAAAACTCGAAATTTTAAATTTAAATATCGCATTTCTTTGGATGTTAATACATTTTAAGGCTCTTACAATACAAATTAAAACTAACTTGTACAAATTTTATGTTTTCCACTTTCTTAACTCTTTCTTTTGTTTCTCAGGAAAGGAATAGTTTTGAAAAATTCATTAATTTATGTTGATTGTTTTTTCCAAAAGAAAGAAAAAGTCGAGCAACAAAATGAGTACAAGTTAGTTTTAATTTGTACTGAAGTTCCATAATTTAGGGTACTGTACGCTTTTAGCTTTTTGTAAAATTATCAATTAATATTAATGAATACTTATGTTATCTATAAGCGCTATAGAGAAAGACATAGAGACGACGAACAACTTTTTGTTTAGTATTTTTAATATATGTTTCAAATACTAATTTTTTGATCAAATCGTATTTCTATAATTATCTTTGATTTAACCGAGCACAAATAAATACAGTTCGCGTCATGCAAAACTACAGCACTATCTGAATCGACTATTTTCAAGATTTTTTCAAACTAGGTGAATATGTGTCCTTGAACAGTTAAATTATATACTGCACTGCTATTAATTTTATGTCGTACCGTAGCCGTAGCGTAGCGTAAGTAAGGTTTATTATTTAAAATTTCTTTAAAAATAGGAACGAGTCACTTGACTCTTTGTTGCTTCTAGAGTTAAAATTCTTAATAGTTAACAGCGATTTTTTGATTTCTTGAGACGAATTTTATGTCAAATTATGAATATTTATATATTTTTTAAAAGCTCATAAATTTTTCTATACAAAAAAGTATTTTTGTTGATTTCTAGGAAAATCTGAGCAACATCAAAATGGGTAAAAATGAGTTTTTTGAGGTATTTTACGGTTTTTTTAATTCTCCTCGCTAAAATGACCCAAACCCCTCATTATCTAGCAGTATAATTTTGATTCAGAAAAAAAAATCTTCCAGTATTTTTATTGCTTTTTATTTTGTTAAATTTAATAATTGATACAAATTTTATGTCATAAAAAAATCAAAAAAAAATCAGACTTTTGCTTGAGTCAATCAAAGCTTTCAAAAAATGTTTTAAATCGACGTAAAAATGATTTTAATTTTAAATGTTTTGAACACTTTGGTTAATTGATTCAACATTTTGGCAAAGTAAAATTTTTGCTTATTTAACAATTTTCATTTTTGCTCAAAACAATTTTAATACGTAATTACCGTAAGCGCTTTCTGTCGAGACCTGTTCTAAAAGGGAGCAAACGATTTTTCAATATGCGCTTTTATAGAATGTGATTTACGAAAAGTTACACATAATATTTCAAATTTCATTTTTTTTTGTGCTTTTTTAACAAAATTTTTTGTTTATTCAATGTGTATAACTCCGGAAAATTCGGTTATTGGACTCCCCGGGAGCAGAGCAAACGATAATTGCGACATGAAATTAATTTACAATTTTTTTGCATGGTAAAAAGCGCACTGCTTTTTTATCGTTCGGTCCCCATTAGAGCAGCTCTCGCGAGCCAGCAAGCGTTTACGGTACTTGCACGCTGAATTTTTTAAAACCCAATCCAAATTTAAAAATTTTTGGTATAATTTTTAAATACCTGCTGAAATTAGGGAATAAATCGACAAATAATTTAGATGCTAAAATGCCTCTTTTTGGCTAAGACAACAAAAAAAAATTAATAAAAAAAAAAATTTTTTTTTTGGTTAATTTTTGTTAGCTTACGTTATCTAAACTATCGAATTTAGCCTTAATTAAATCGATTATATTTTGATTGAAAATTTCCTTTTTATTTTCTCTGGGTCCAGTTGAATAATTTTTTAATAATTCGACTAAAAGTGGTAAGTCCCTAGTCGAATCTGTTTCTTTAAGTTTGAAATTAGAGAGTAATTTGTCTCTTTTTTCAAGACCTACTGCTGCATTCAATTCAGGATCAAAAACTGAAATTGTATAGTCTAAATTAGCACTTTCTAAAAATTCACGGACAAGTGCCGCTGCCGTTCGACCTTCAGGTGCATTTAGAGCTCGTTTAGCTGCTATATTATGTAAAGCATCATTTTTCGCATCGTTTTTGTCGGCTTCGTCAATCGTTTTGAAAACATTCGAGCGTATTTGAGCCTTTATTTTCGATAATAGACCACTTGTTTCAAGAGTTTGAACAATTAGGTCCTTGAGTTCATATTCTTTATCGTCTTCTTCAACCGACATTATATATTTTACTCGAAGAATTTAAATTAAAAAAATAAATAAATTTAAGAAACGGTCAGTGATTTTAAATACTTTGACAGTTTTGTTGTTGATTTTTTTAGAAATTCTTATCGATTTTTGTTTTGGAAACCAATAGAAACCAGCGAATTAAAAAAAAATGTACACTGTTCAAATGTTTGAAAAAATTTAAATTTTTTTTCTTTATTTTCCAAAATTTCGATGACTATTTTAAAATCAAAATAAATCTAACAAATACTTTACTCAGAGTTTTTTTTTTCTTTTTCAAAAGACTTGATAAATGATCGAGCTAAGTAAAGTCGGATGCACTATAAATTCGAATCGGTGTTAAAATAGATTTTTTCCAAAAAAAAATTTACGTTATTCAGCGTCGATTTTTGCCAAAAAAGAATTTGTATTAGTACTTGTCGTAGGGCGCCAAATGCACTTTTTTCTAGTAGTAAAATAAAAGTTTTTAAACTACAACTATAAAGAACGCAAAATATCTCCAATGAATAAAAATCAAATTTTCTATAGCCAAATTTTAGAAAATTTTCACCTTTTTTCTAAACTCAAATAAAGCTTGAGTTTTTTTTATTCATAAAATTTTCTTTAAAATTAATTTTGATCACAAATTATGTGTTTTAAAATTGTGATCGGATTTTGTGAACAAAATAAAGTCGATGTTCCCAAATCCGGCATGATTGGGATGATCACAAACTGGACATGACCCAAATTATTTCGATTATAATTTTAAAAACCTTTAACACTAGAAAATCCGATTTTTTTTTATACCTTTAAGGGCCAAACAGGTTTTTTCAAACCTTCAATCTTTTATACAGTTTCATGACTAATTTTTTTCATGAAATAAATCATTTTCACTTATTTAGGTTATTATTAAACCTTTTAAACTAGTTATGGTAATTTCTCCTCAAAGCTTACTTCATAGAACAGTTTTAAAAAATAAATTTGTTTGGAACCAAACAAATAATTTGTTCCCTTTTTTTTTTTATAAAACTGGTCACATTTTTTATGGGTTCGCTGCTTAGAAATATTGATCAATCTTCGGTTTTTACAGATTGTCTTTATCAAAAAACCTTTTAACTCATAAATTATCAACTTTAAAATCTTTTTTTTTTATTTCACCCACTCCGAATTCTACTTCTTTCTTTATAGCAAGAATTTTTTCAATGATCACAAGGATATAGAGGATAAATTACGCTTATAAAGAATTTTAGATTTTTTTTTTAAATTTTAATAGAAGTAAAAACTAAATTTTTCAAGTTTTGAGTGTCATTTGATCTGTCAAGCTTTTAATGTTTAAAATCGAAACGGTTAAAATAAAACACTGGGTTCAAAAAACCCGTTTAGTTTGATAATATGTTTAATTTACAAAGTAAAGTAAAGAAATTTTATCAATCTTACTATTTAAAATTGTAGAGAAAAATAGTTACTGTAAAAATGACCAGTTCATGGTCGAATAAAACCAATTAACTTTGCAAAAACAATTATCTTTTTCAAAAACAAATTAAGTTAAACAAAATCAATTAGCTTTATAATATTTTTACTTTAGTTTTAATTATATTGAGATGAAAAATTGATTATTG
>NTPY01000883.1:0-17305 GCA_002922825.1 Brachionus calyciflorus
CTTAAGAGGCCTCTTAAGCATGTCTTAAGAACCTCTTAAGATTTGCTTAAAAAGTTGTCAACTTATTTCAGAAATGTACTGTATAATACCTTTAAAAATTTATTGTCACGCAGAAAATAACTTTGTTTGTTCATTTTAATATTATTTTTATTGTGAATTTACTTATTTAATTTATTCTGAATTAAAAATAATTTAATTAGAAAAATCAGATTTTTTATTATTTTTTTTCACATTTTTCGATCCTTAAAGAACGCATTTTTATCGAAATACCTTGCTAACAAATGCATGCATAAAATCAAAGTTTTGAGAATTCAATTAATTTTTCCAAATTGAGAATGGTATCGCATATTATTCCAGATATAAGAACATTTCAGCAAAGTAAATACTCAATACATCATAATAGAAGATAATATAAAATCAAAGTTTTGAGAATAAATGCGTAAAAAAAGCTATTTTTAAAGCGATTGGCAAAACGTAAAATTTATCAAAACATATTTATGTACTATTTATTAGGTTCTCTATTAATATATCTGGTAAAAAATTAAAAAATCTTTTATTTTGGGGCGCAATAATTGCTAAAATTTTAGGTTTGAATGCAATGCGTTCCTATACAAGGTATTACGGTATATCGTCTCATGAGATAAGACTTATTGAAAATTTATTTGAAGAAAATTAAGTTTATTATTTTCCTTTGATTTTTTATGAGCATATTTAAATAAATTATATAAAATCTTTTTTAGTTCACAAAATCGGAAAGCAGTTATTATTAACTTGGATAAAATTCCAGAAATTATAATTTAAAAAATTATTAATTTATTCTTGCTCTTTATTCTTATTCTGATCTTTTTTAGAGTCTAAAATAATAGTGACCGGACCGTCGTTTTGAATGTTTACTTGCATCATTGCACCAAATTTTCCGTCTTTAATTTTCTCTGGTTTGTAAGATTTTTTCATTTGTTCTAGAAACTTTTCATAAAACTCTTTCGACTGCTCACCACTCATGGCTAAATGAAAATCCGGTTTAGTACCTTTTAGCGTCGATTGAAGCGTAAATTGACTCACACATAATATTTCATAATCTCTTTCCACAACATTCTTATTCCATTTTGAATTTTCAGCTTCCGGATTTTCGAACAAACGTATGGTTAATAATTTCCTAACAATATAATCAATATCTTTATCCGTATCATCTCGACCTATTCCAACTAAAACACAAAAGCCATGTTGAATTGAACTTATCAATTCATCCGAAACAGTAACACTAGCTTTAACTACTCTTTGAATAATTGCTTTCATCTGAGAAAAAATTAATTTAACAATAACTTTTTCAATTAAAAAAAATCTATAAAAAATTTTATTTGAAAAAAAAACTGGAATTTTAAATCCAGAGAATAAAATAAAAATTTAAATGGAATATTTATTTTTCTCGACTAATAAATCTTTATAAATTTGCTCCAAATTTTTAAGCTTTTCTTGTGATTCGCATAGAGATGTTATTAGATTTAGGGATCTGCAAAATGATTTCTGACTTGTTTTAAGCGATAATGGTGTCAAGACACCGAACCAATTTGGCATAGAGATTGAAGAATTTTCTTTTTTTTCGTGATTATTATCAATTATTAAATCAAAATTGGTTTCTGGATACTCAAATTTTACACTAGGATCATCTGTTTTTACTAAACTAGTATCTGTTTTAATATCAACTGTGACTTTAGCCTCTAATTCAGATGGAATTTGAAGAATTGAAAGACTCGAACATCCAATAATACTCCTTGCTTTAGACATGTTTAAATATCCATCATCTAAAGTTTTATTTAAAAGCTCCCGCTGGGTCAAAACGGTTTGGTAACATTCGACAAAAAGACAAATGCATTTATCTAGTTTTTCATTAATTATATTCAACTTTTCTGTCTTATCCATTTTTGAAATAAATAATGAAATTCAAAACTGGATTTTTCAAATGATGATTTTAATAAAAGCTCTCTTCTAAGGTACATGAATATTAAATTGAAATTTTAAAGAAGTCAAAATTTTCAAAACATTTGATACTGATTTCAAATTAAAAGTTCAAAAATTCAAAAAAAAAAGAAATCAAGAAATTATAAAAATGAAAATAGTTGCCTAGAAACTAAACATTTTTATGTCGAGACTCAGTTCAAATGCAAATAAGTGAGGAATTTTCTCTTTTTTTTTATCAAAGCTCAGGTTCCCCTCAATTAATTTTCTTAAAAATTTTCTTTACATATTTGAATGGTTAGTTAGTACTCCTTAAAAGAAAATATTATGAATTATTTTCCTTTTTATTTTCAGCAATTTAATTAAGTTAATGTTGTCTAATACATTTTAAAGTTCTTTAATTTTTTAAAATAAAGGTGAAATGAAAATATTTTTGAATTGAAATTTTTTTCTGATAAACCTGATAAATAATATAAAATGACTACGGCAAGTGTTCAAGATATTGATACATTTATTCGATTGCAAAAAGAAAAGCTAAATCGAGATAAATACAATGATGTTAGTAATCAAGGATATGCATTTAATCAAGTATGAAATCTTTTTCTTAAAATTTCAAGGCCAAAAATTTCCGATTCTTATTATAATTACGCATCTTTTAAAATATTATTTTGAAAAACGAAATTCCAAATTAAGGAAAGAGAGCAAAATTTAGCGTGATTTTCCAATAATAATTTACATTTAAGAAAATTTTGAAAACTAAAGAATACCCTTTTCTTCTTGTAGCAGACTTAATAACACTAACATATCTTCAATCAAAACAAATAAAATTAAAAAATTTCTTAAGGCATAAGTTCCGATGGATCATTAGTGTATCGTTATTATACACCGAAGAAAAAACTACGTTTAAGAAAAAAAAATACATGATAAAATTTTTTAAAATTAAAATATTTGGTTCTATTAACGACGTGCACGCACCCGTACCAAAAAAAAAATTTTTTAAATTTTAAATAAAAAAAAAATTTTTTTTTGGTACGGGTACATGTACGCAGAAATGCAGTTTATACAAGGTTATTCTAAGATTTTAAGATATTTATGACTAATTAAAACACGCTACAAAATAAATTCCGGGTACATCAAAAGATAGTCAAGTTTAATAAGGAATTGGTTGAAATACAAAAAATGAAATTTGAAATTTTATAAAGAATAATATTGGCTCTCAATAAATTCATCACATTTTATTCGTACTAAAATCTTGTGTGTCTCGTCTTTTGAGAAATTCAAATTCATGAAGAGTCACTTTAATTTATTTTATTTGAAAGGATTGTAAAATTTATCTTTGGATTCTTCAAGAGAGTTTAATTAAAGCTTTTTAAGAAATCCTCTAAGATTCTCTTCGTAAAATTTTATATTTGCCAAAGATATAATGCTTTTTTTTAAGCAAAGGTTTAATCCAGAAATAGAATATAGTCGTCAACAATTAGACAATTATTTACGACTACCAAACAACTCAATTGAACAATATGGTAGACAACCTGAGCCATATGTACCACTTGAACAAAATCAACCACCACAACAAGTACAATATACTCAGAGACAAGTTCAACCACAACCACCGCCACCACCAGTTCAACAACGCACTCAAAAAAGTCCAAATTATCAAAATAATAAAAACGGAACTTCTAATAATCAGGAAAAAGATTTTTTCCAAAGTTTTGGTAAAAAATATGATGCACAAAAAAATAAACTAAAAAATGAGTTACAAAACGACTATGCTGAATACATGCAACAAGTATAATTATATTGAGATCAAAGAGACTGCGAATTTAAAAGTTATAATTTTTTTTGTTTATAGAAAGCTCAAAAAGAAGCTAAACAAAGGTCGAAAAATCAACCAGTTTCAGATGAATTCTACGCAACACTACCACTACAAGGCCTCGGAGCATCTAAGGTTCTTTAAATTGTTTTTTTTTTGGATTTGTATCTAATCTTTTATAAAAACGGCAAGTAAAAGCTTTATGTTCTTTATCTAACAAAAAGTTTTTTTTTTGCTACATTCAAAAATATGGTAGATTGCATTTAGCACCTTTTTCAACCGCTATTTTTTTAAACGTAGCAAAATTTTTACACTTTGTAGCAATTGGCAAAAAAACTTTATCACTTACCATTCAAAAGTTATAGCAATTTGAATGAATTGAAACATAAATATAATCATCAACTCTTTACGATTATAGAAAAATGGCCTTAAAAATTTTACTTGTCGTTTTGAATATCTTTTCTAAAAAGGATGTCCTATCTATAAATATAAAATTTTCTTATTTTTTTTTGCTTCTTGTATATTAGGAAAATAATATAAGGCGGCGTACTACGGACTTTAACGTTATTAGAGATATATCGGATAATAACTCTAAACGCGGATCTAACGAGTGGTGGAAAGATAAAAAAGAACCTGAAATTAAACCTTATTCTGTAAGTGTGTCTTCAACAAAAATAATTTACTTTTTTTGGTAGTCTATTTGCTTTTTACACAGCCTTTAGTCTAAATTAGAATTTATTCACTTAATGAATTTTTTTTCTTTTTAATTTAAGAAATACGCTGGTAGCTCAGAAAACATTAGTAATTTGAATACACCGTTCGCGTCTGATTTGAAAGCCAAAAGTCAAAGTCAATTCGATGTAAATGCCGATAGACAATATCAACAACCTCAACAAACATTTCAGAATGATCCATACGGATATGATCCAAATATTTATAGAGCCAGATCGGCTAATTCTTACGAAAATTTAAATCCTTATCCTCCGATTGATCCTTACCGTCAACAATATCAACCTGCGCCTCAGCCTCTTATTCCAGTGATTGATCCGTCATTAACCGATATACTTAGAAGACCACCTGTTGGCCTTAAAAGTGCTATAGGTATACCACAAACATCGGCTAGAGTTCAATTTAATGACAATGTTCAATATAACGATTTTCAACCGAATCAATATAATTATCAAGAACAACCTCGAAATCAAGGATTTCAACAAAATACAAATAGATGTAAGAATTTTACATGCTTCTTTTCCTAAATTTTTTAGAATTGAAATTTATTCAAAAATACAATACTGATTTGCTCAGTTAATTTCATCAGATTTCCATTAACTTCACCAAAATTAGTTGGTGAATTTAAGTTGGAATTTTTCAAAAAGAAATATGGTAGACCAAAAATTACATATTAATTTTAGAAAACCATTAAAAAAATTGAAACAAATATTGAATATATTAATAAAAAGTTTAAGTGTATTAAAAAGGAAGTTTTTAATTAAATTTGTTTATCAAATTTTAATTCCTTTTTTTTGCATTTTATAGCCTTTTTCATCAAAAATATCAAAAACTTTGTTTTTTTTCCCGAAAATTTTCAAATTTTTCGGAAATATTTTTTTTCTAAACAAAATCATGAAAAATTTTTTGGTCTATTCGAAATTGATTCTAGAGAATTGCGGTGAACTAATCTAGGAGATGGCATTTTTTTTTCTATTTTATTTTTTTAAAATAAATTGCGTAATTCGATTTCAAAATTTAACATTAAAGTTAATTGTAAAATTAAGCAACTAAAAATGTATTAGAATTTAAAAGAGAGAAAAGATAATCACTATTTTTTTGAAGAATTCCCGTGAATTAACCAAAATTCATGGGAATACACCGGAAAATTGGTGAAATCAGAGCAGTACTGTTTGACCTCACTTAGAATATCATATAGTAACTACACTGTAAACTATAAAAACGACTAAAACACCATTTTCAAACGCTATAACTAGATATAATCTTATATAATTTTCATGCAGCTTTAAGTAGTCATCATTAGACAAATCGATTTTATTTATTCGTCTCTTTTAAAAAATATTCTTAAAATTAAAGTAGACAATTTTAAGTTATTGTAATAAAATAATGGTCTTTGAAATGTTCCCAAAATGAACCCTCATGAACTTCGTAAATATTCATGAATGAACATTTTGAAAGCTTAAATAAATACAGGCACATTTTTCAACAAAAACGACTAGTTATCTAATTTCCAATTAGAGTTGTGATTTTATAACCCAATAATCTTAAGGCAGACATTTTTTTTCACAAAAGTTTTTTGATCTAAAATTAAGCTAAAAAAAAGCATTAAAAGCTTACTGAAAAGATGATTAATATTTGAATTAAATTATTTAAGACTTTTTTCATTTCAGATACAACCCAGCAAAATCCTGTATTAAGCAATCGTCCAACCGATAACAATCCATTTAACTTTACAGAAAATCAAAATACTAAAGATGCAAAAGCAATCAAAGCAAGAGAATACCAAGAAGAGCTAGAAAGACAAGTTCGTGAAAAACAATTAAAAAAACAAAAAGAAAAAGAAGAACAAGAAAAACTAGATAAAAAAATGCTAATTGAAACGGCCATTTATAATCCATATGGTCGTAGTGGTGGTGGTGCACCAATAAAGGACAAAGATGGAAATACGGTTGCAAATTTAAGCCAAGTTAAATCAGATCCTTTACAATACTCACCAAGAGACATACCACCACCTCAATCTCTGATAAATAATTTAGTAAACAATAGTAGTCGGGCGAATTCCAGTGATTTTTTAAATTCACTTCAGCCGAATTCGGGAAGAAAATCTGGTTCTAATGATGATCAAACATTCGCTAGAGGTGGTAATGGAATATTTGGAGAAGGTAAATCAGACGATCAAAAAAAGAAAGAGGAACGCTACAAACAAGAGTTACAACAACAAATTGAAGAAAGGCAAAGACAAAAAGCATTAGAAAAAGAGCGACAACGCATCGAAGATGAAAAAGAACAAAAAAGAATTGAGGAAGAGCAACGTAAAATAAAAGCTGAGTTGGAAGAAGAAGAACGCAAAAAAAAGCAAAAAGAAGAAAATGAAAAAAATCAAGCTGAAAATGCAAAACGTTTAGCTGACGAAAATCGTAAACAAGCAGCCACAAATAAACGCGTACCAAATAAACCTGTGAATAAAAGAGTCCAACGAAAACCTTCTAACAATGATGATATACCAATAGATATTCCACCACCTGTTATCCAAACTGATTTTAGAAGTAACAGTCCACCAGTACCAGCAGCTGCGAAAAAATTAAATGGTGGAAAAGCTCCACAAAAAAATAATAACAACTTTAACAATAATAATGTTCAAAATGATCAGAATGATGAGCCACCAGCTAGAAATTTTAGTCCGCCTCCCCCAAAACCAATAGCTCAGAATAGAAATAATAAACCAAAATCAAATGCAACTGCTGATTATTACATAACCGAGTCAAGGTTAAATGTGGCATCACCAGTATGTAGAATTTTAATTTTTTTTTGTTTTCAAAAAATTATTTGAATTTAAATTAAATGAAATGTTATAGACAGCGAATAATAATAAAAAATTTAATGCTTCGAATCTGGCTACTTTAGATGATACTGAAGAAAGAGTACCATCCGTATTAGTCAATGATTATCAAAATGACAAATTTAAAGAAAATACCAAAAAATCGAAATTTACAAATAATAAAAACAATAAATTGGTTTGAGTTTTTAAAATTTTGTTTTAGAATTATATAGTTTTACTAGTTTTCTTTTAGTTTTTTTTTCACTTAAGTTTTTGCATTTGATTAACATCTTTCAAAAAATAAAACGCAATTTTTTTCACAGATAAATTTCCTTGCAAAAGAGGGCTAATTTTTTTTAGTTTGATTTAAGTTTAGTGTCATGTAATATAACTGACCGATTGATTGATGTAAATTGTACTATAATTTACAAAACTCGTAAGGTACCCTAAGTCATTAATGTTAGTATCGTTAAATTGAAATACGATCTCGAAAATTTTCTGAAAAAAAAATTTAATAAGGTGCCCCAAATCATAAGCCCTAGTTGACAAAAAATCTATGAATTCTATTAATGATAGTATAATAAAATCAATTTTTATTTTTCTTATAAAACTTTTAATTTTTAGTCATACTTGGTATGGGTTTTACGATTCTTATGTTATCTAAAAAAAATAACAAAGGAAAAGAATTTTTTTAAAGAAAATCCTCCCTCCTTAAAGAAAATTGAAACTTTGACAATTTTTTATTCATGTTTTTAAAATGATGATTTTTAAAATCCCTACAAAGTATTATAGAGACTTAATTCAACTACTAAATAAAAAAGTTTGACTTAAAATCTCCTATTACTTATAGGAGTTTAGAAAACACCAAAAGTCCAAGTAAGGTTCATGGTTCTGGGCACCTTATGTAATGATAATATCTTGCAAAGATAGGTTCGATATATAGAAGACTATTTTAATTAGAGGTATTTTTGGAAAAATAATTTGATTTTAGTCATTTTTCACCAAAAATTTAGATTTGATATTTTTGGAATTAAGGCTCAAATACAGTCACGTTTTGGTGACAACACAATCATTTTACAAAATCTGAAAAATATTTGCAATAGTACAAAAAAAAGTGTAAAAATTTAAAAATTCACATTTCTCGTATAACTGACTAACCATTGAAGTAACATAATTTAGTTTAGATGAGATAAGGGTTGTTTGTTTAAGATTATTAAAAAAAATTAATCTCTTCTATTTTTTTATCTGGGTTAATTTTGCAGAGCTTTAAAAGCTTCGGTAGAGTAAAAAAAATTTAAAAGTAAATTAAAGTCAACTTTCTTTTTCTTATTTCTTAGGCAGTTGCGATTTTTTTGGACACTAACAAATTTAATTGAATAAAAACTCAAAATACTTTAATCATTTGCAAACTTTTTTTTAAAGTTTTTTTTCTTAGTTTTATGTGTTTTTAAAGTTTTTTAATTTTTTGGTTTTAAATCTATTGAACACTTACATTTAACATTTAGTTTTAGATAAAACTATTAAAAAAAAAATATTTAAATTTTCTTATTTTCAAAGGGTTCAAAAGAAAAAAATTCAGAAAACATAATTCCGACTAAGCCAGTTTTGAGAAAAATTAGCAGACCAGTAATTATTTTGAGTTAGTGTGTTTTAAGTAAATTTTTGTACATTAATTTGTCTTTTATAGCCATCACAGGTATCAAATAGTGAAGTATTGGCTCAATTAAATAATTTAAAAAAACATCTACAAAATGAGCTAAATGATGTCGAAAAAAAAGTCAATAATTCAGTAAGCTTTTAAATTAAATTTATAAAATAAAATATATTTAATTATTCTATAATTTTAGAGCGGTCGTACAAGCGTAGGACAGTTGATTGACATGAGGGATAATATATTAAATGTTCGAACTCCTTCAGGCGACAATCGTAACGGTTTCAAAACATACAGAAAAGATATTGAAAGTAAAAACTTATTTAAAAATATTTTTCTAAACTTTTTTTTTTTAATTCTGTACCTTTTAAAGCACCACCTTTGAGAGGAGGTCTAGAACCAAAAACATATTTTAGAGAGAATACAATTAAATTAGATTCAGTTTATAATAGTAAGATTTTTTTAGGTTCAAGAATAAGGTTAAAATTTATTTTAAATTTGGTTTTAGATGATGATATTTTTTCAAATGATTTGCAACAAGAGGCTAACGAACGACAACGGAATCGATTAAATTCAGTAATTTTTGGAAAATTCTAAATTCTTCTCTAAAATTTCAAATTCAATTCTTATTTTATTAGCTCATCTACCAGGATGATCCATTTTTAAATGATAAATTAACTGCACAAAATCAACTAAGACTCAAAAAACTAAGAGATATGGAGGGTAAAAATCAAAAATTTTTATAGTTTAAATTTTTCTAAATTTTTTAAATTTTATATAGATGATAGTCTGTCACTAAATGACCCAAATGATGTGTTAAACAAGTTCATAAACCGAAACAATCGGTAATTTTTAAAATTTTGTGGATTTTTCCAAGTCCATTAAAATATATTGAATTTTTTTTTAATTCAAAAATTTTTAAGACTTGTTGAGGAAATTCAAAATTTATAAAATTTAATAAATAAAAAAAACGAAAAAACAAATAAATTTTCTCGAAGACCTGTGTTAACAAAATTCAAAGTAATTCTTATTTGATATTTACAAAAATCTTTATATTTCCTCTTTTCCTTATAAATTCTTTTTAGGTATTTAAGAAATAAAATTTTATTTTAAATTTTATTTCTTAAATATTCAACCACTTCTTTATTTCAATTTGTGTGAAATTAAAAAAACTTTTAGAAATCATTATCAGTTGTTTTATGTTAAAGTACTTATTGAAGAATTTCTGAAAATGATTTCTATAAGCTATCAAGCAGAAAAATTTATTTGTTTTTAAGAAATAAAGTAGAGCTCATTTGCTAATTTTTTTTTTGCACGATATTTTAATTTATTTTAAATTAGAAAAAAAATAATATGGAATATTTGTAACATTTTATTTTAAAGTCAAGCATCTGCGGTCACAATTCAAGATGATGCCTGGTTAAGACAAACACCTTAATTATGGTTCAAATTACAAAAATTATAGTTTTATTCTCAAGAAATTTTTGCCATTATGTATAGACTTAACAGACAATCATGAAATTTTATAGACAAAAATGATTTTTTAATTTAATTAAAAAATGAAAAGCTTTAAATTAAATTTTAAATGGATTTATATGTTTTGGTTTTTTTTTAAATAATTGAATAATGTTTTATTAAAATCTTTCCTAATCAAATTTTTATCAATAAAATCGGTTTTAAAAATCTTCATCTATACAAAATAATTCTTTTTACAAACCAAATATTAGAAATTTCAATGCAAAATTTAGTTTTTAAAACCATAAATACAAATCAAAAAAAAATTTAGTTTTTGCAATTTTTCCAATTCAATTGAAGTCCTTAAAATCATGATTTATTTTGGTCTTCCTCTTTTATTAATATTTTTACTTGATTCCGAATCTTCCGATGTTAATGCTCCTTCAACTTTCAATCGGTTTCTCTGCAAGCAACTAAATTTTTACAAATTCTTTTATTTAAAAATTTTAAATATAAAGCTAATCGATAAAACATTCAAAATCTCGACAATTATAAGAATATCGATTGTCTCAGTTTGAGAATAACTTATTTCCCCTTAAAAACTTATCAAATAAAGGATTAATACTATTGTTACAAGACTCAGATTATGTGGGCAAAATATCAATAATGCTTTTGTCTCTTTATACTAACTTTTATTCTGTTTTTGAAATATCAGATTTCTTCGTCTTTGAACGAAAAGTTCAAATATACAGTTCTGGAAAGAGTTTTTTATCAGTCCGTCAAAACCGTCAGATGATATCAGGTGACGTGATATGACGTCATCTGACGCGTTTTAGAATATTACATGATTTATCAGTTTTAAAGAGAGGTATAAAAAAACATAAAAAAGGTAGAAAAAACATCAAAGATTTTTATCAAAAAAATCAATATAAAATTCGATCTAAATATTAAATTTTACAAATACTCTGTAATTAATAATTAATTTTTTGTAAAAACAAGTAAGCGTCGCCTTGCTCCTTTTCAAAGCGACCTAATTCGTCTTTGTGTTATTTTTGAATTTTGACAAATCATTAAACTCAAAGTTTATTTAGTGTAAAATCGCTTCGCTCCATGTTGCTGAGCCGGTAAAAGCAGCATTTATATTTATTTTAGTTTGGAAAAAAAATATGCGTTTAAGAGATATTGAAATTTTATTGAACAATTCCGCTCTTTCAAATTGTTCATTTCTGAAAGTTCATGAACTTTCATGAACTTTCATTAGCTTTTTTCATGTATTTTCATTAAGCCTAAAACTTTTTTTTTATTATTTAATGTACAGTCAACTCTCGTTAATCCGAACTTTTTGGGAGTAAAAAATCATGGTTCGAGTTTATTTTGTTCGATTTAACGAACTATATTTGAATGGAAAACTACAATTTGGTGGTCAAAATTTTTCGTTTCAGTTCAAAAAGTTCGTCTTATCGAAGTTCGGATTAACGAGAGTTGACTGTAATAAGCTTTTTAGGATTCTTTGAGGCCATGAATTTAATTCTTCAATTTAAGCTCAAGTTTTGGCTTTTTTTTTGCAATCTTTCTGGTCGTTATGTTATTTATCTTTTTTTTTTATTTTCAGTGAAAATATTAAGTTTTTTTGTAAATTTGAAACAGCATATACAAAGCTTCGCTTTGAATATTTTTCAATCATTTAAAAAGGTTTCATTGAAATTTAAATTTTAAGATTTTCTTAAAATTCATAAAATATTTAATTATTTACAATTGGGTAAAGTATTTTCCAATAGACAATCACTGGTAAAAATTGTTTTGTAATTTTCTTGACTTTAAGATAAAAAATTTATAAGATAAAAATTAAGAATTTTCATAGAAAATTTGGGTCTTGCCTGTTATGTGACCAGGTACGATTTGGTGACCAGATATTTTTTTTGACTGGTCAAATTTATGATTAAATTTTGTGATCAAGAAAAATTTTTTAAATAAGGGTCCTGCTAAAATATTTTTTGTTCATAAGATTATATCTGTTTTTTTCTTACGTAAATCTTACGACCAGCTGGTCTAGAAATTAAATAGCGATTTTTATTCGATAAATTTTATGAACAGCTGGTCGCTTCTTTTTAATAAATCTATCTCAATCCGGACAAGATATTGGGTTGGTATATGATAAAAACTTGTCGACTATTTTTATAATTTACATATTACATCATCACTAAAATTCTATCAGATTAATCAATAATATTCCAAAAAAAAATACTTATCTAGAATCCTTCTTAAAATCTCACATGAGATACTCTGTTACCAATTTCTCATGAGATCTCAGAAATCCTCGCATCGTTTACATAGACTAAAAGCTGAGATCTAATATGAGATTCTGACATTAGAATATATAAAAAATACTTCTTGTAAAGTTTAAATTTCAAATTATATTATTATATTAATAATTAAATTTTAAATTAGTTATTCGAAAATTATGTGACCAATTTCAAATTTTGGTGAGCAATTTTATATTTAAGTGGCCAGACTAAATATTATAAGAGACTTTTTTAAGAATTTATATTTTTTTTACTGGTCACATATTAGGTGACAAGTGAATATGTGACCAGTCAAAAAAAATATCTGGTCACCAAATCGACATAAAGTACCTGGTCAAAAAACAAACAAGACCCAAAAATTTGATGTATTTCCTATCATCAAAAAATTTTATGTCAAAATTATGAATTGTTGAAACAACCAGTCGCTCGGGAGTTAAAGATTAAGTCTTCTGTCGACTATAAATATTTGACAATATTAGAAAAATTTTTTAATAAAATATTTTATTGCTTTATAGAATTATATTAAAAAATATACAAAAAAAAAACATATAATTCTTTTAAAATAAAAAAAAACAATCACACGGCAGTAAGAGTTAGAGTTGATCTAAAAATCAAAAAACATAAATTAGAAAAATTGGTAACTTATTATTGGAAACTTTTTTTTCTATTTTACTTTTTCGAAAATGTTAAATTGCGTAATTTTATTTTTTTTTGCCATTCACTTTATAAAAATTTGAAATAGAATTTCGCAATTCATTAAAAAAAAATAAAATAGTAAAAAAAATTTCCAATTTGACAATGAAAAATTTACTTTTTCCTTTTTGTCAATTTAAGCAATATTTCTTTGAATTGTGACCCATTCAAAACATATAAAAAAAAATTAATTGAAAAATTTAAATAATAAAAATATCCAGCTATCCAATTAAACAACTCATGATTCAAATTTTCGTCTTCTCTTATCGCTGTAGAATTTTTCAGATTCACCGTTTTATTTAGATTTTTTTCCAGATTACTTATGATAACGGATTGTACTTTCGATATAGCCATTGGAGAGTTTAATACAATGAACGTAATTGATATTATTATTAACATGCGAGTCGTTTTCGAGTACATTTTTGCTCGTTTTAACTCAGCCGAACGTCTTAGAAGTGACGTAAAAACTGAAAATTTCCTAAATAGTATAAAATTTGGTTTTTTGGTGAGAGGAACTTTAATTTTAGCTCCATGATACTCATTTTCATTAAATGAGCTCAACTCAGGATAAGAAATTTGCTTTTTGATATGAATTGTCGGAACTACTAGCCGCTCAGGAGTTAAAGATACAGTCTTCCGGCGACTATTTAATAAAATAGCATTTATACTCGATATAGCTTCTGAGTTCTCATTTTTACTTTTATCATCGACTCTAGCATATACATAGCTAGCATCAGTTGATAATTCATCATTTTTTCGTACAGATATATGACCAACTGTTGTAGAGATATTTAATTTCTTCATTAATTTACAGTAAATAGAGACGTTAGTGAATAAAATTACAATAAAAGGAACAACAATTGTGATTATTACGTCAACTATAGACATTAAATGAACAAGTTCGATCCATTCTTTTTTAAAGGAACAATAACCATTTTCAATATGTGCTGTATAATACGATGATGAGTAGAAAATTAAAGTGAATATGAATAAAATACCCACAGAGAGCTTATTTCGAGTTTGGTCACATATTTCATATTTTTTTAATGGAAATTGTACCACAATGAATCTTTCAACACTGAATAAAATTACATACCTAAATAAGAAAATTTTTTATTGTATTTTTTATAATCTGTCAAAAAGACCATAGCTGTGGTAAAAAAAGAATAAAGTATGTTTAAGATTCTTTGTTAAAGTTATAAAAATTTATTAATTAATAATTATTTTCTACAGTACAAATTAAAACTAACTTGTACGTTTCTTTTCCTTTCCTCTTCCTCGACTCTTCTTCAACTCTTCCTCTTCTTTTCAAAAAAATACGTTATAAAATATTTCTTTTTATTGAATGTTTTCTTCAGAGGAAGAGGAAAGGAAGAGTTGAAGAAGAGTTGAGAAAGAGTCGAGGAACAAAATGCGTACAAGCTAGTTTTAATTTGTACTGTATAGGGAAATTAGAGTAACTTTAAATCTTTTTTTTAAAATTGTTTTTCAAAATTTTCGATCAAGACCGCAAATAATAGCTTAGACTGCTTTTTTTTGTCCTCCAAATTTAGATTTATCTACGAATTCCTGTGTCCTAAAGATCTCATAATACCAAGAAATCTAACCACAAAATTTAGACTTAAAAAAATATTTGCAATTACATGTTGACTAATTATTGTTAAGCTTAAATTTTAATGAAAATCATGAGAAACAAGAAAAGCTAAAAAAAATTTTTAATGATTTTAAAAAAGTCCGAAAACTTGGCTTAAGATCCTTTAATTGAGAAATATCGCAAGAACGATTTACGATATTTTTTCTTATGTGTCTCGTTTGGGTTTAAATTTTTTTAAAATTCAAGTTTTTCACCAGAAAATAACTCATCTATTTAACATACATTTTATGTATATTTTTGAATTATTTGGTATGTTAATAATAGGGGTTTATTATTTCAATTCAATCGAAGAGACTAGTGTCAAGCCCTTAAGGGTCGATTTAATCCATTTATTAATTCAAAATAAAAAAAAATAAAATTAAAAAAAATGTCCAACATGGGTGTCAATAATACAATACCAATGGGTATTGAGTATCATGAAAAATACCAAAAATACTTTAACAAAAGAACAGAGAAAAAGAAGACACTTGTCTTCAATAAAGCTTTTTTAAGTATTTCGAAAAAGTATCTAAGTATTGCTACGATACTTTTTATACTTTTTGTCAAAAGACTTTCTTAGATGTTTATTTTATTACAAATAGTATTTTTTGCTTCTCTAGAAGCACTCTTAAAAAAAGTATTCTTGTATTTTGACTGATACACAATACTTTCTATGTTGTGACTAAAATGTGTCTGAATCCTTTTTAGAAAAAAACACACCCTTAGTTAAACCAATCAGATAGTTTTCAAGATTTTAGGTATTATTAATTAAAATTTCCAAAAAAAAAATAATTAGAATTTCGTTATATGATCCAATTAAAATTGAATGAAAAACATTTAATGAACATTCACGGTCTTTTAGGCTATCTCGAATTTCTCAAAAGTTCTCCGAAGTTCAAGAAAGTTGTCCAAATTTCCCTGAAATTCACTTCACAGTGAAAAAAATAGTCAAATGCCGAGTGTAAAAATTATTTAGTTTAACAATTGTGAATTCTAAAAAATCATGTAATTATCCCAAAACAAAAATGTGTTAACAGAACATAATCAAAAGTCTTTAGTTAAATTTTTTTTTTTTAATGTAAAAAAATCAAATTTTCCTCGGAGACTATTTAATAAAATCGAGACCATTTCTACTAAAGCTTGAAAAAAAAACTTACCAAACAGATAAAAATCCAAAAACATAGCTAAAATATGCAGTAAATTTACAAACATATTCATTTTGGTTTACTAAATCATAACCAAAATATTTCAAATTTGCAATAAAAAGAATTATTAAAAAACCATTATCAGATAATGCTAGTGCAGACAAGATAAAATTCGAATGTTTGTTACTAGCAAAAAAAAACTTGATAGTTTTTAAGTTTAGTAAATAAGATATTTAAGTTAGGTTACTTTAACTTTGTGAAAACAAAAATAGCGCACGAAATGGTATTACCAATAAGTCCGACAACAACGATCATAATTATATAAACTGGTTCCATATTGGCAAGGAGTTTAATTAATAATTTTTGTATAGGAATATTGGTATCCATTTACAATTATAAAAAAACAATTATATTTTATCTTTATTAAAATTCTTAAAATCTTGAGACTAAATTAAATTTTATTATTTATTAATATTTTCAATTCCGAGAATTATCGAATTTATTTTTAGACAAGATTCAATTTTTTTTTCTATCTAAAGTTGAAGATATTAAGATATTTCCGGAGGAGCAACAAAATAAAAAAAAAAGAGAGTAGGCTCAACCTTATTTTCATTTCATAAGAATAAAAAAATTAATAAAATGTTCTTAATTTTTATTAGACTTATTCGAAAAAAAAATTTTTTTGAGTAATTGAAAATTTTTAGAATAAACACAAATATAAAATGGGAAAATTGCAATAGAAGGAACAAGACTTTTTTTAATATCATTCTTGATTTTATTTGAAATCATCTTTTCAGAAACATGAATATACGAGTATTTTTATTAGATAACTTCATCAATATTTTTCAATTAACTTATCTTCTTTTTAAATTTTCAAGTGTATTTTTAAATGCTGAAGTGATGTTACATAAACATAAGCATGATATTTCTATTGCACATTAGCATGCCTAGAAGAACCTTGATTAAAATTTTTTTTTCTTAAAAATTTTTAATTTACTTGATTCGTAACAGAAAAATTAGTTCTGAATCCTTAAACTTTAGATTTGAGTAAATTCGCCAAATCAAGTAAATTTTAAGCGTAAGTTCATAAAATTAGAATCTTTTTATAT
>NTPY01000883.1:18136-34847 GCA_002922825.1 Brachionus calyciflorus
CACTAAGACAGTGGCCATGTTTTTCCCATATAAAAAAACGCTTTCCTAGCTTTAACATGATTTGCCGAAAGTTCAGGTTTCTTGACAGGAACTTTCCATTTGATTTTATTTGCCAATTCCCTTCTCCTGACTTATGATGTAGATCCAGTCTAACTATTAGACAATTTAAATTGATTTGCTATCGCATGGAATGGTTCAGTGCGATTTTTTTTCACCAAATTGATCAGATTTTTATTATCCTTTTGGATAAATATTCGCGGTTTATCTGATTTTGGGTGAATTTGATATGATTCTAATTCATTGTACCGATAAATTATTATTTTAATTCACAATAAAGCTCTGTTCAACTCCTTTTTCGATATTTATCAACGTTTTTCTGGTTGTCTCATCGTTACAGTTAATTTCTGTCCTCAAGGGGAAATGATGGGTGATTTTTGAATTCTGAAGGCCTTTTCTTACTTAAAATTTTTTTCAAATCAACTGATTTTTTTTTGGAGGGAGCTTAATACTGTGTTAGCTTATATCCAAAAATTCATAAGGATTCGTTGAGAATTTAGGAAATAGGAGAGTAACGTTCAAGTTTTTCACAAAAATTTATCTCAAAAAAAAAAGAGCAGTTTTTTTTTATCTCATGTTAAGGTCTATTTTGATTAATCAATCAGGGAGTGTTGGCTTATTGAAAATCGGATAAGTACAGTTTTTAAAAAAAATAAAATTTTCAGAAAAGTTGATCCATTCGAAAATGACAACTTTTTAAATTAAAAATTTAACTTTTTTCTCTAACTTTTTCACAATGCTGTATTTGACAGATTACATTTTTTTCATTTTCTTGGTCAAAAATAAGGAAAGAGTTACTGTCTTTTTAAATTAAACGCCAAAATGTATATATCCGTAACTTTAATCATTTAGATTATAGTCACTATTGATGCTTGCGCTTGACTTTAGAAAAAAATTTTAGAAATATTTAGCGAATAATTTAAGAAATATTTAAAAAATTATTTCAAATAGAAATGAAATAAAATATTAAAAATTAAACCATTGAAATTTATATTATTCGAAAAATTTAATAGCTGTAATACATGACCATGGATGAGGCCTAATAATATTCAAGCTTTATATGTTAAATAAGATCATTTAACGATGGCTTATTGATTGAAATACTAGATCAGCCTTCTAACAAAAAGAAAAGGTATGCTAATTTCTCGAATTCTTATAAAAATTGAATATGAGTTTTAAGAGAAAATACTTTATTTTATGATTGACGCAAAATATTAGATTATCTAAATGAAAATTGATCAAAGTTTATTCAGTTTACCATCTATCGAATTAACGCCGTAGCTGTACTTAAACATAAAAAATTGAGGTAGTCCGTTAATTTTGCAAACGATAAATATCAAAACCAGATCTGAAATGGCATTAAAAATCAAATCACATTAAAAAATGAAGGGACCCTTTTTGATCGAATTTTCGGTTGATAGAATTAGGAATTGAACAAATCTGCACTTATTTTAGAAACCCATTTCAAAGAACTTTTAATTTATGATTTATTTAATTCACTGTAATCCCTCATTAGTAATAATTTTTTCGATTTTATACCAGTGGTAAAAATTTTGTACCCAAATTTAGAGGGTAATTTAGACCGGTAAAATTTCAATTTTTTTCGAATTTATAATTTTGAAATAACGTCTTAAATTTGAATAAGAACCGTTTTTAAGGTCGAAACCTACCCGGTTTAAATTAAAACCTAATACAATACTGGTCATTCACAACGACCAAAAATGAACGTTCTTGGGTTCCTGAATGTTCATTTGACTTCGAAGTAATCTTTTTCTTATAACTTAGGAAAATTAATTTTTTATTTATTTATTATTACTGAGGTTGAGGCCGATCGCCGACAACTTGCTCAACGTCCCGTTAAATAAGGTGACGTTGTCTACATGTTTTTAAAGAAAGTAAATAAATAAAAATACAATAAAAAATAAAAATGATAAACTGTAAATAATATTAGCTTTGAAAATTTTTTAAAGAGTCACTTAATCCTTTTCTAATGAATTGAGTAATATTTTGATGTTTCGTATTAAATTATTAGAATAAGCTTTTTGTGCTTCTAGGGTCTCGCTTATAGCTTTACTCCATTCTTGAACATCAAATGTTTTTTCTTGGATTTTTTGTCGTAGTTTTTTTATACAATCTTGGGTTGACACTAAATCTATTTCTAATTTTATCAAAATCCATTAGTAATGGATTTTGATGTTTTATACCTCAATTGAATTGAGGTATAAATTTGGGTATAAAAACCAAACTCTCTTATGGTACAAATCTAAGAATAATGCTTTTATATAATGGTATAACTATCGAAGGATTACATAGCAATTATTTTTAATGAAAAGATTTATTAAATAGTATAGAGCTTTAAAAAATATAAAAAAGCCAAAACTGATTATTTATAAGTAATGGGTCACCATTAAGAGGAATGATTCATGTGACAGGTACCTAACATGTGGTAAAAATTGTATATTTATGAATTATTTTCCAACAAAACAATTATTTATTTTTTTAAAGAGTAAGAAGCTATTCTAGAAGGAATCCTTTTGAAATGACATTAGTCAAACCAAATTTCTTAGTTTTTAATAAGGTTTATTTTGATAAGATAATGGTATTCTATTTAAAAAGATGAAAAGATTCTTATTATTCATAATTTTTCCAATAAAATATTGAACGCTTTAGACAAAAAGCTTTAAAAAAATGTTATTAAAGATAATATTTCTCATTTAATGCGTATCATCTTTCAACAATAAAAGGATAAATAAATAAATTTAGAAATCGAGGACGATATTAATATTTAGTAAAAAATTAATGCAATGATAGAACTGTCGCTGTTATAAAATTATTTTGTTAAAGATTCTTAGAAGGTGCTTATGTACCATCAACTAAGCTAATGTAAAAATTCAAATAATCGGATAAAATTTCAAGAAAAACACTTTAGAAAAAAGACTTATAGTTAATTTTTAACAAGATGCCATTTATTATTTTACCTGCTTTAAAAAATTTTGATGAAAATTTAATTTAAGATAATGTTATCATCAATTTAATTTAAAAGTGTTTAATCGTTTTGAAATCAAGCATCTAATTTCAATATAATATTAAGATATTTTTTAATATATTGATAAATTCCTGAAAAATAATTAATTTTTTATTTATCTGTTTAAGTTCATTAATTATACTCACGATGATTATACTAAAATTTCATTAGATTGAATCAAATTAAAGTATTTTTAATAATCTATTGCCAAAATATTATTTTAAATTAAATTCCATCTTCTGGGGATGAACAGTTAGTTTACTAGGAAATGGTAAAATAATACTTTACCAAATTTTCTTAAGTCAATTAAGCAAATGAAAAAATTTATTTTTATTTTTAAAAATAGAATTTCTATTTTTAACACTAGAAGCACCAAATTTTTTTTACTAGAAGCACCAAAACGAGTCAAATGACTCGTTGCTATTTTAAACAAATTAAAAAAAAAATTTAATTATAAAGCCTATGTCATTTTGTTCGTCCTTTAAAGAGCTTTTCAATGATATACAATTTATACAATATTTATTGAACCTAGGTGAAATTCTGTACTTGAAGGGTTAAAGCGGTAGAATTCCGAAATAATATACCGGTGAAAATAGAATTTCTAAAAACAGACCTTATAACAATAAACTATATATCATTTTAAAGGACTTTGTGAGCTGATTTTAAAAATATCATTATATTTTGCAAAAGTTCTTTTTTTAAGGAAGTTATGGGTCCTGAAAGATACTGTTTATTTAAATCTGACCCATAACTTCCTTAAAAAAAGAACTTTTGCAAAATATAATTATATTTTTATATAATGACAAAATAACACGTATTTCTAAAAAATCACCTTGTCTTATTTATTTAGTTTGACTGAATAAAAAATAAACATTGCTATAAAAAGATTTATTTATCTTATAATTCTTTACTAGAGGAATAGCACGGTACCATCCGTATCATTTTACATTTAAATCATAAATACTAAAATATTTTCTTTTTAACTTGCCAATAAAAGCTCATCAATTTGAAATTAATTCTTCAAAAAATATCGACTCTATCTTATTATTTAAAATTGTAACGTGTGAAAAAATATAATTCCCATTCAAATACATGGATGCAACTGTGCTATCAAAAATCAAAGAAAATGCACAGCTCTGCTAAAGGAAAAAATTTTCCCACGCTAATTAAAACTAAAAAAAATAAGAAATTTTTTATTTAATTTTTTGACACTTAATTAAAGATGCGGAAACAATCAATTAAAATGAATAAAAAGTAAATCTGTTATTAAATATTTTATATTTCAAGATAAAAAGAAATAAACAATCAATCTACTTTATTCTAAGCTTAAAAAAACAACCTTTCTTTGTTATCTGGCGGTTTATCAGTTAAGCCTTAAGATTTAGTAAGCTTTAACCTATTAATTAAATTAACAGTTCCTCATTTTTTAACGTCACCGAATTTGAACATTTTTCAGTTATCTTTTTTGATACTGTTTTCCATAACTTACTCTATGAAGAGATCTATATATCTTTAGATAATTAAAACAAAAATAATCGAAAATTCAATCTAATTTTTTAAAAAAGTCTATTCAATTTTAAAAAAGAGTGATGCTATTTTATTATGAAACTATTTTATTATGATGCACGTCATCGATCATATCGCAAAATGTGAGGACAGCTATAAATGACTTCATTTCACGTCAGATAACGTTATATGTAGTCAGTTTACAAATGATTAGCACCTCTGTAGCTTTAAGGTTTTTTTTTGATTTTAGGTTAATTTTATTTTTAGCGTTATTTATTGAAATTGTGTCGTACGGAACCGTATTCGAAACGTGCCGTACTATCGTATCGTACTAAACTAAAAATTATTGTACTCATTACATTTATGCTACGGTAGTATAGTACGGTACGGTACAAATAAGGTACGCTACGTTAGAACGGTACTGATACGATTCGAATACGTTACGGTTCGATACGGCAACGAAACAATTTTAATAGATGAGCAGTCGCTACTGAAAAAGGTGCACTGTCTATAGTATTTATTTTTAATTTGATATACTGGAATACATATGCTAAAAGAGAACAAAAAAAATATAATCACTCTGCAAAACACTTAAAAGAATTTAATTTTCCAAAAAAAAATGATCCGTAGGGATAAAAAGTTGATTTACTAATTCTAAATTTATTTTTTAGAAACTGTTAGATATATTTCATCGTAAAAAAATACGCCTAACCGTTAATTAACCGTTTTTGGTTAAGGATATACCTAATCAGCACACTCAAAAGGCATTTCAGTACTTTTAAAGCAACAATCGATAAAACTCGAAACTTCCTTTTTTCACATCTTTCGCCAAAATTTTTTTTTAAATATTCTAAAATTTTTTTTAACTAAAAACTTTTATAGAATTGATAGGAAAGCATTTCTAAGTGAAATAAGACATTAATTTCTGATTTTTCTTAAATAACTCTAAATCATGATGCTCAATCCAATCACGAATGATTTTGTCTAAACCAATTCTTATCTTGAAGGTTTTACTTTTTTATTTATTATACTAAGACCGTTTATTGCTGTTCGAACCTATTGTTTATGAATGAAAGAAATTTCTTTTTTTTCGAAAATTTAAGAAAAAAATAATTTTCTGATGTGTTGAAAAACTTTAGGACGATGATATTAAGGTGGTGAGTTTCAATTATTCAATATCTGAAAAAATTATCAAATTTGATAAACCAAATAATGGTCAAATTTCCTTACCTGAATAATTGGTTAAAAGCGTAGTAAACCATATTTGGCTGACAAAATTACTGTTTGATATTCAAATTTTTTTCTGATATTTTTTGCATCATAAAATAGCGAGAGTGTGCATTTTGCTTGACAAAAAAAGTTTAATAGGTAATAAATTGAGAGTAAATTTGAGAAAACCTCTTCATTATAAACAATTTTAACATTAAAAACTTTATTTAAAAGCTAAAAAAAAAGTTTACTAATAAAAATTCACTAAAAATTAAATTTTTTAATGAGCTAAGATCGTTTTCTATTTCTAAGATTTTTTTTAAAGAATGAATAATCTAATTACTTTCTTATTTTCCTTAACTTAACTTATTTTAATAACTTGGAAAGCTTTATGTATAATTCATCGCGAACCAGAAAGTTGTATAAAGTTAGACGCAAAAACTCGATGAAACTGTAAGTCTCAAACAAGTCAGAATTTTCATTAATCGAATTTGACTTAGATCAACATTAGTGGAAAAGTTTATTTAATATTATAATAACCTCATTTCATCTCTCTATACATTTTATTTTATTAAGAAACCATATTGATGCAATAAAAATCTTGAAAAGTATTCTCTTTTTTTGCAGCTTATAAAAATTAAATCAAAAATCAAAAAGTTATTAGATTGCCATAGATGAGTTCGCCATTTACCAGAATTCGGTTAAATTCTCTTTTAACGATTCAGTTAGCCGGTTTATTTTTAACCACCGAGAAACTCTATTTGGAACATTTGTTTTCATGAAATTGTTTTCAGAAAATTAAACGCGTAAAATAATCTATTATTGATAGAAATTATTTTTTTTAAAGCGAAATTTTTGGGGAGAAAAGGTTATATTTAACTTTTTTTAATTCGTTTTTTTCCTCATATTTTATAAACGGGATATTCTAGTATTTTATTAAAATTGATGTCATCAGCGTGACTATGTTTTTTGGATTGTAAATTTTCATTTAAGTTATCTAAAGCGTTAAGAATTTATTTTTGAGACTCTAAAGCTAAATTGTTTAGCTCCGTGCTAAAATCAATTTAAGACTCAAATTGCTCATTTTAGGTCTAGGAGTTCCATAAGCTGATGAGAACTCTAGTTCGTTATGCAAGAATTACTAATATAATTTATAAATGATAAAAATTAAGATCAAAATTGTGTGGATAAATGACTAAATAAGTTCGAGGATAGTGGCGTAGCCAGGGGTGGGGCAAGTGGGGCGACCGCCCCACCTTCTCTAAAAATGGTGGGGCGCCGCCCCACTATATTAGTTGAAATATAAAAAAAGAATTTTGTTAAATTTAATTTAATTTAAATGGCGTAACTGAACAAATAAATATGAATTAACTAAAATAATTGTGAAAAGAAAATTAAGGAAAGTTTTATTTATTTTTAATTGCATGTACTTTGTTCTTTTTTAATATATGAAATAGTTTCTCTTTTTTTTTAGTAAAGCTCTTGATTATCGTTTACTTGCATCGTTTATTTTTTTTAATTTTAATGTTTACTATATATCTTATTTATTTTAAACTTATCTTATTTATTTCAACCGTTAAGCAGTTTGAATTATCTATATTATTAAAAAAGTTCGATCGTAACTATCTTTTTGCGGTCAAGGTTTTTCTAACCAATTATCTCCAATTAACTCCAATTATTTTTACTTACAAAAATTAAAATCAATTATTCAATTAAATCAATTTTATATTTTTGTAATTCATGATTAAAGAGGTAATCAATTAACATTAAATATTGGTTAACATTCTATTAGCCAAAAAAAGAAAAGCTTAGTTTCTGTTTAATTTAATCAAATAATATATTCAAACTAAAAATACTAAATTGTTAAAAAGTTTTGATTTGTTTTTGTTTTGTCGCAAAATTTTTTTTTTAAAACAAATGAGTATATTAATTAATAAAACTTATGGATATAACAAGAGAATTTACCTAATAAATGACAAAAGTAATTTAAAATAAATAAAAAAATACTTATTTTATAAAGCCCCAAATAATAAACCGTAGTCCGATTTTCGGTGTTTTTGGAGCCTAAAACTCCTCTTAGTTATAAGAGATTTAATGTCAAATAGGGAAGCAATTTTTAAATTATCATTTTAAATAAGAAAAAAAAATTTGAAAGTTTGTATTTTTACTTTTTTGGCAAAAATTTAAAAAAAAAATATTTTTTCCTTTAGTTTTTTTTTGGAAGTAACATTAGTTTTGAAAATATCCTTCCTAAGAATAATAAAGAATTAAAAGTTATTAAGATAAAAAAAAGAGGATTTTATTCAATTTTAATTAATAGAAGTTTTTAGATTTTTGGTCGACAACGGTATATAATTTGGGACAGTATAATATAAAATAAAAAAAAACTTGACTTTTTTTTTATCTTATATCAAAGAGTGTCTCAGTTACCAAATTTAGACTCTGATTTCTTCATTTTAAACGTGGGCAGAATTCTCTAAATGACTTTCTGGGAACAAATAAGCTTTAGAAAACTTTAAACTTATCTTTTGAAATTCAATTGAAGACGCATCACAAACGATCTGTATGTGAGCTTTAGTTTTAATTTTTAGAAAATAAAAATTTAAGATACATCTTTTTCCAATATATTTTCATTTTAAGCTCAGAGAATAAAAACTTTTTAGCAAAATGCTCTCCATGAATTATAGAGAAGCTTATTAGCTTTAATTAAAAATAAAAATCATTATGATAGATCGAGTCAAAAGGAAGTTGTTAGACTCGAAATTTAAAAGTAGTACTACGATTTTTGATTTGGGGAACTATATATTAATTTATTTTAATATCACATGAGGTTGTCCAATTTTTTCATTATATCTTTAAATTATAAATCTTAAAAAACTAAGCATAAATATATTGTTCTGTTCTTGAATTAACTTGTTCCCGGTAACTTTGGGTACGGGAACGGGTACGGTCACGAAACTTTTTTATCTCGAAAGATTTTTCCATTAAACCTTTTACAAGTTGAAAATCGAGTTGTGGTGCGGCATTACAGTCCGACCGCATAAATGTTCTAAACTCAGTATAAGCACATGTGCCTAAACCTGAAACTCATATATAAGCAAATGGGCTCCACGGCGAATAATTACGGTAATATAGTGAATTTACCATTTCATAGCAGCTCTGCTAATAATTTAAAATAATTTTATTTTTAATAAAAATTTAAATTAAAAAAAAATTAACCATAAAAGACTCAATTTAATTATTTGAGACCGGCAGCGAAGCAACGGGTCATACTAGTAACAGTTTAAAATAAATAAGATGTTATCTAGTAACTAGAAATTATTTAAAGATATTGCTTATTTATTTTCCTTGTTTCTTTTTATTTTGTGTTCAAAAAATTGAAAATGTTCAAAAAAAATTAAAAATAAGTCTTTATAATATACCTATTTTTAACAATTTTATTTCACTATTCAAAAAAAAAATATGTGTTCACTAAATTCTGTCTGGTAACATTTTTTTTGTTTATTTTAAGAAAAAAATCGTTTAAATGATTCAGGCAAAACTTAATTTTTCTAATTCGAAAAGTAAAGATATTATTATTATTAATGAAGAACTTGAAGCTGATTTAATTGAAAATATTTCGAAAAATCTTTCGGTCTCTTTGAATAGCCAAAAAAAAAATTCAAAACTTGATTCTGTTGATGAACATCTTAAGCCATCTCAACCAACGGTCACAACACCAGTTGATCAAAATAATCGACGTTTTTTAATGTCATGGTATACATTTTTTAAATGGATTGAATATGATCAAAAAATTGATCGCGCATTTTGTTATGCTTGTAAAAATTTTGGAAGTGGTGAAGTAAAAAATGATACTTTTGTATCCACTGGTTTTAAACACTGGAAAAATGCGATAGAGAGATTTAAAGACCATGAGAGTTCTATGTTTCACAAAATTTCTATTATTAAATGGTGTGAAAGAAAAAGACAATCTAAATCGATTGCTTCTTTAATAAATGATCAGCATAGGGCAGAAATAGAATTTAATAGAGCAAATTTATCAAGGATAATTAAAGTTATTATTCTTTTGGCTAAACAAGGAATTCCGTTTAGAGGTCATTGTGAAAATATAGATTCAGCCAACCGTGGAAATTTTAAGGAATTAGTTGGTTTTTTGGCTTTAAATTATTCAGTTGACTTAAAAAAGTTTATAAATAATAATCAAAATGCAAGTTACTTAAGCCCTGAGATTCAAAATGAAATAATAAAAATTAGTGCTAAAATGGTTCACAGTAAAATAGTTAATGAGATTTTTGAGTCTAAATTTTATTCAACTAATTGTGGACGGCACGCCAGATATAAGTCATAAAGAACAAATTTCTATATGTGTTCAATTTTGTAATAAAAATCTTGAATTAAAAGAAAAGTTTTCAGGTTTTTATGAGGCCGAAAATACCTCAGGTGAGGTTCTTTATACAATTGTTAAACGAGTTATATCAGAGTGTGGCCTTGATTTTAAAAATATGGTTGGTCAATGCTACGATGGAGCATCAAACATGAATGGCGAGTATAAAGGACTATCTAGCCGAATTAAATTGGAGGCGCCTAATGCGCTGTATATTCATTGTTGTGCACATAGGTTAAATCTTGCTATGCAAGATTCATGAAATAATATTAAAGAAGTACGCAACACACTTGGTCAAGTAAATTCAATCTATAATTTGATCGAAGGATCTTCTAAAAGAAATTATATTTTTGAAAAATTTCAACTTGAACAAAATAACTCAAAATTAAAACTGAAAAATTTCAGTGAAACAAGATGGACCTCTCGCTTTAATGCATTGAAAGCGGCTAATGAAAATTATTTGGCTATTATTGAGACTCTTAAAGTAAGTTTCAATTCATATTTGACTAATTTATAATTTAATTTTTAAAAATAATTTAATTTTTAAGATTTTTTTAAAATTAAATTATTTTTAAAAGTTTTGTTATTTAATATTTGAAATTTCTTAAAGGAAATTGACAACACTGACAAAAATTGTGTGGCCTTTTCACTTTATTTATCAATTTTTTCATTTGATTTTTTGTTTTTTTTGGATGTTTTAACTTGTAATCTATTTGGTATAACGAATATTTTATCACAGCAACTTCAATCAACTGATTCAGACTATAAAAATATAAAGGAGCTAGCTGATGCTGCTATAAATAAGATAAAAAGATTAGACGAGATCGAACAATTTGATAAATTTTGGAATAAGAATTTGAATCTTGCGTCTGAGCTTGGAATTAATTTACCAGAAGAGTCTCGTATAAGGAAAAAACCGAAGTATATACTAATTTAAGAGATGCCAAATTTTTTTCTATTTTAAATTTTGAAAATTTAAAATAGAAAAAAAAATTGTCAGCTGTTGACTTAATAATTAAATTTTTTATAAATAAGGCGATTTTTGAATGGAGATGAGACTTATCAAAATCAAAGTGTGAAAGAAAAATATCTTATTGTTTTTAGAGAAATTATAAATTCATTAAGTTCTGCTATTGAAAACCGTTTTGAGACATCAAATATTGAACCTATTGTCACAATATTTTCAATTATTACAAGCAAAGAAAATATGGACGAGGATTTTATTAAAAAAAATTAGGAAATTTTGTAAATCTTATAGACGAGAAAAAACTTTTTTCAGAATTAAAACTCTGGTTCGATTTTAAAGAACAAATGAATTTTGATTTAGATTTGATAAAATCTGAAAGTCGGTTGAATAAATTAAGAGAGTTTTTTTTAAAAGATAATGTAAGCAAGGCATTTAGTGAAATTTTTACTTTGTTTAGAATTTATCTTTCTTTTCCAATTTAAAATGCAAATGCAGAACGGTCTTTTTCTGTTTTAAAGAGAATTAAAAATTATTTGAGAAATTCAATGAGCCAAGAGCGACTAAATGACATCTCAATTATAAGCATAGAATCAGAGGAAGTCGATCTTTTAGATGTAGATAAAATTTTAGAAGTTTTTGTGAAAAGTAAAAATCGAAGATTAAAATTTTTTTAAAGTTTTTAAATCCGTTTAATTAATATTAATTAGTAATTAGTGAATTGTATATTTTTGTTAATAAAAAAATTTTTGTAACCACTAAAACCTTACTTATACTCCAACCCAAAGTAAACCTTGGGATAGTTCAATCAAAATGACTTAATAATTAAATAAGAAACAATAAATTTTTCACGGCTCTTTTATTAAAATTCGATGTAGGCGATGTTTTTTTAAAAAAGTATAAAAGTCTAAAATATTTTCTACTCTATGAAGCAGCTTTATCAAAGGTCTCTATTCTTTCGCTTTTACCGTAATCACTCGATAGTTATACCCTGGAACAAATCACTATAGGTTACTGTATACCTTGAGAATGGTAGCTAATGAGAAATGAATCAGACAGACAGACAGAAAAGACAGCAGAGTACCTAACCTAGCTAAAACTTCGGTTCGATTAAATCCTCAATTTTTAGTCAGATTCGGTTCGATACGCTTCTGTTATTTTTTTTACTCAGGTACAGTACGGTCCTTTAATTTTCTAGTACATATTACTATTAGTTCGGTATTAGTGCAGTATTTAAAAAAGGAAAGGATAAATCTAAGCAGAGTACAACTATAAATTGTTTATTTCTTTTTAAACATTTTCTAACAAACTCAATCGTATAAATCTGGAATGGGCAGTCATTGAATATATTCAGTATAAGCTATCAAACGAACATCCTAAAACAGTGAAATTAATCGTACGAAAATCTCTTGAGCCGCCCAAAATGCGTCTTTTTACATCATCTTAAATCTTTCAAATGTGAAAATTCGGAATATTACCATTAAAAGTTTCGAATATGAACAAAAAATTCAAAAAAGCCAATTTATAACTCGAATTAAGTTATCATTCTTGTGCTCAAGAATACTGAAAACTTTTCTTTTTTATTTTTATTGGTTTATTTTCCTTCTAAAATTAATCTATTATAGTATTTAAGTTTGGATTATTTTTTTTTTTACTTTAATTTATTTTTTACATACCGTAAACCTTTACGATGTCTTTAAAATCGAGCAATACGTTATTTATCAAAAATAAAGTTAAATAGATACGATGAGTTGTATTTTATGTAAATTTATTTTTAAAATTGAAATATTAAGTTTTAATTTTGAATTTAAACAAAATTTTCTTTTACAAAATGTTAGTAAAGTATTTTTACAGCAGTTTTATAACTTTATCAACCTGATAGCCAAAAATCTTTTTGAATTTTAATCAGAATCAAAAATAATTAAGCAAGCTCCTATTAATATTATACAACAATAGCAGCAACACAAAATACCTAAAAGTATCCATTTAATTGTTATCATCCAAAAGGCAAAATAATAGCAAGTCGCATGACAATAGAAAGGATCCAATTGGTTTTCAGTTACAACTTTTGATTTTACTGAGTATATCCACACATTTCCTAAAATAAAAATAATTAAATAAATAAATATTCTTTTTTCTTCCTATTGCTAACCACAAATAAACCATACAAACATAAAAAGTTCGATGATTGAAAGCAAAATTTGCATTTTAATTTTGTATGATTCATACAATTCATTGCTCGCTATTCTTAAAAAAATAAAACATGAAGAACAAAATTATATTTAATTTTCGTTTAAATCTAAATACTTCAAAATAGAATAACAATTTCGAATGGTTCTTAAAATAACATTTAAAAGTCCAAAAACACCATAAACTATTAACCAAATTGGTATTTTATGATCAATTGTACACTGATCTTTATATATCGCACCAATTATAATCATTGTAATTGGTATGGCTGATAGAATTACAAAAAAAATTGTAAACAAAACTTGCAAAATAAAATAAAATTTTTTATTTTATCAACTCTTTTCTAAAATTATTTACTTGAACCACATAAAACTCCACATACTTTTTTCGCATAATCGGCTGGATTTGTCGATTCTTCTCTGGCTCTTTGCAATTGAAAAAATAAACTATTATTTGTTGAAGACAGCTCTTTTAAAAAAAAAATTCAAATTTACCGTGGTGGAAATGCGTTTGTCACATGACGTCAATTGACGTCAAATGACGTCATGTGACGTCAGCTGACGAATGACGCTAACTGACGTCAGCTGACGTCATCAATTTTCATTATTACAGACGTCACTTGACGTCATCTGACGTCAGCTGACGTCAACTGACGTCAGTGGTTATTTTAGATCCAAAATTTTTTTTAATTTTTCATGACGCTAGCTGACGTCAACTGACGTCAGGCGTCATCTGACGTCAGCTGACGTAATTTGACGTCATGCGACAAACGCATTTCCACCACGGTAATACTAAAGAAGCGATTTCAATTTGACTTTGGAAAAAATAGTTTATTTATTTTTCAAATCCTTTTAAATTTATAAAAATCTTTAAATAACCGGAACTCTAAATAAAAAGGAAGTCTTTTTCCAGAGCTTTACATAGAATCAATAGCCTTGTAAAATGCGTTTAAAACCAGACAATTTTAGATAAAATTAATTCATAATAGGAAAAATTTACGGTGAAATATTAAAATATTTTGATGACATAATTTTATAAATCGTGTCAGATGATTATTGAATAAAATCTTAATTAAATTAAAATCTAGCATTAAAGTCTCAGATACAAGAAAATTTTTTTGATAAATTTCAAAACTTAAAAATTTACATACCAGTATAGCTAGAAGGTATGCTCCCTGAGGCGTTGTTAGTTCGCCCATCATTATCTATTCTAATCTCCACAGGATTATGGAACATTCTTAAAATTCAATTTAATTTCTTTTTATCTAAAAAAAATGAAACAATTTGAAATATTTTTATCAATTATTAATAAAAAAATAAGACAATTAGGCTAAATTTTGCATTTTCTACTCTGGGTTGCCTTGTTTTTTTGGAGTCGATTTAAAAGTTTAAAAACTCAAGTTAACTCGGCCCATATTCGGTCTTATAATTTAAAAATGAATTCAGAAATGTTTTTCAAAAAGTGTATCCTATTAGCTTTAAGCTAAGAAATTTTTTAAATTATTTTGTATTATCAATTTCAATTTCAAATACTTTTTTTTTTCACAATCGGCTCCTTAAAGATCTCAAAAAAAATTACTAACACTAATCTTATCCCCAAATGGGTAATTGTCTGGATAATTAAGGTTTATAAAAAAATAAAATAATATGTTCGATGATTTAAAATCATCCTGTGAAAAATTAATTCATCAAGCAGTTTAATTTGTTTTTCAAAACAATAACCTTTTTTTTTTTAGTTTTTCAATCTTGGATCTGAATTATTTAAAATAGAACGACCACTTCGATAACTTGGGAAAATATTCAAGAATAATCAAATATTAAGCTTTTTTTTAATGATAAAATATTTAAAAAACCATTTTGTAATTTACGAATTTTTTCCGAATTTAATATCTATTTTCGGGACTCAACTCTAATATTAAAACATCCTTAGCATTACTCTAATTCAAAAACCAATAAAAGTTTTTTAACTGTCCGAACTTAGAGGCACGGATTGAATACTTTTTATAAAATTCTTAATTTTATATAGAGAATGTCATAAATAGATCCGGAAATTAGATTAAGTTTAGTAATTAAATTTTTTTATAGAAAAAATTTTTGTTATTTGTTATTTTAAAAAATACAAGTTAGTTTTTAAAAAATCAATTAAACAAAGTTATCAATCAAAACAAAAAAAAAAGAACAACCGGATAGCCAAAAAACTTTATAAACAGTATTTTATTTCGAACTAAATATAGAAGCTATACCAGCACCGCATCCAGCGATTACTAATATACAACAGCAACAGCAACACAACAATGCCATCACTATCCAACTAACTGTTATGACCCAAAAAGCAAAATAATAGCAAGTCGCATGACAATAGAAAGGATCCAATTGGTTATCAGTTACAACAGACGATTTCGCTGAGTATACCCAAACATTTCCTAAAATCCAAACAATTTAAAAAATATTAGTTTTTCTTTTATTTCTAATCATTACCACAAATAAACCATGAAAAAATAAATAATTCAATAACTGAAGTAATACAACTCTTTTTGCCTTGTTCATACGATTCATTTTGCCTTTTTCTTAAAATTAAAATTTAAGTAAAATGAAAGTAAAAATTACAAAGTTTTTTTTTCGAATTAATTACTTATAAATCGAATAACAATTTTGGATAGTTCTTATAATTGCGGATAAACACCCAAAAACACCACTAACTATTAACCAAATTGGTATTTTATGATCAATTGTACACTGATCTTTATATATCGCACCAATTATGATCATTGTTATTGGTATGGCTGATGATATTGCAAATATAATTGTTATTATAACTTGTAACAAATTTTATATTTTATCTTTTTTTTTTCAAGTTTTTTTTTTTAATATATACTTGATCCACATAGGATTCCACATGCTTTTAACGCATAATCGGCTGGATTTGTCGATTCTTCTTTGGCTCTTTGCAACTGATTAAATAAACTATTGTACGATGGAGGCAAATCTTTTAAAAAAAAAATTTTTTTTTTCAACTATAAAAATATTAAAATCATTTTTATTAGGTAAAATTAGGAAAAGAAAAATTTTTTGGTCCTTAGATTATTATAAGAAATTTAGGCGTCTTACACATTTTGGGTGCACTATAGAACCTCCCTAACGCCAAATCAGTAAAAGGTACATATCAACTTGTAGATCTCGAGCTGATTACGAATATATATGAATATATACGCTGCAGGGACTTTCCGTTCAAAAGTTATTGTCCTTGAAAGTTTCAAAAAAATGATTTTATTGATCGATTTATTGAACCTTTCCTAACTCAAAACTTATTAAAATTATATATGAGCTTGTAGATCTCAACGAGCTGATCACGAATATATATATTTTCGCTAGGCGGA
>NTPY01000883.1:45846-99533 GCA_002922825.1 Brachionus calyciflorus
ACCTTCGAATTTGTTCTTTTTAATTTCAAAACGGCTTTTGATTGGCTTTTTTTAAAAATAAATTTATAATCAAAATATGATATTTGTGGCAAAATTTTACCGCTCTAATTTGATAAATAAAATTTCCATTTTAAAAAGCCAAAAAAATAAAAAATATCAAAAATATTTTTTATTTTTTTGGTAAAATTTTAGATAGCAGACCTTTTCATATTAAAGAAAATCAGCTATAGTTCTCATTACTAAAAATCTAAAATAAAAAAGGTACTATTTTTTCATAGTAAAATCGTCTCAGCACACACAAAAATCTTTTCAGTATTTTATGATCTCGTCAAAACAAAGAACACATAAACAATCTTTTTAATGAATTTTTCCTCTTTTTAACCAAAAAATTCATTTTTTAAGAATTTCATTTTGGAGGAATAAAAATGTGTTAAAATTATATAGAGATTAAAATAAAATCTTCGATATTTTTCCAGCAATTCACTTTTGGTTTAAAGCATTTTGACTAAAATATGACCATTGATTTTTTTTCAAAAAGGTAAAATAATGACAAATTTGCTTTGGAAACTGGCAAGTAAAAAAGAAAATATTGTTGGGTACAGTTTATTTGATGTGTTTGTTTGCAGTGTATACAAAAGAAAATTTTTAATTTGAATTTTTTTTTGATTTAGTAAGCAAAAACTTTGTTGATAAGCTAAATTTTTTTTTACTAAAAATTGTATGTTTTGAAGAAAAAAAAAGCTAAGCGCTAAAAGAATTTTTTAATGTGTTGAGTAGCTTTTTATGTGCTTAAGTAAATAAATATAAAAATAGCATTTCCTTGGTTTAAATTATTCAACGTTAACTAGGTAAATTTTGCCTGCTTATACAAGACACTTATAGGTGCTTCTTTCTGCCGAATAAAAAAAAATGATATAAATTTAAATAATTTCGTTTAAAAAAAATAACAAAATATTCCAAATATTTAAAAATCTTAAGGCACACACGTTAAATATAAAAAAAAAAGTAAGAGAAAAAATAAAAACTAGAAGCATTTAAACAATATTATTTTATTTTTCGTCAGAAAGAATAAAAATTAAAATTTATAATAATAATTTGAATTATTTATCGAGCGAAAATTTTAATAATTTTATTTCAGCTTGTATCAGTCATTTCTTTGGTAGAATAATAATTGCAATAAATAAATTAGAAATTATATATAAAATAAAAATATTTTTTTACAAAATAAGTTTTTTTATTTGTTGAAACTTTATGACTTTTGTAATCATGAAATCATGTTTTTTCATACACGTCACTTTATCATGACAAATGCTTCATTTAAGATTAAGCTTAATATTCAACACATATTTTTTTAATTAAATAGCTTTTATTTAAGTTTTTTTAAAAAATATTTCAAAGTCTTATTCTTCTTTAATATAAGATAATTATTAGAAGTTTCAAATATGTGAATTGATTCATAAAAAACACAATTCTTTTATTGTTGAAATATTTTTTACAAAGTAACAAGTTAAAGAATCAGAATATCCTAAATAAATGTGAAAGATTTCCTATTTTCAAAAATTGTGGTAATTTCAAATTATTTAAGCGTCATTTTTTTTAAATTAATACAGTAAACTTTTTTAACAAAAATATTTTATGGGGCTACGTCCTTATTGGTTGCTAAGTTCTCTTTAGTTTGCCATTTTTAACGAAAAAAAAGAGAAATAAAGTGTATTTAATTATGTGTATTATGAGTGCTTTCCAATTTAAATAACGTCAAATTTAAGATTCTAAAAATCAATATTTGTCGAGATTAAACTAGTTATTAGCCTATTTAATTTTTTATTTTTGTGGTAAATTTTTTCCTTTTTGGGTTCAGAACCAACCAAGTTTTAAAAACTTAAAAAAATCTATTTTGGTGTTTTATTAATTCTTATCGAAAAGATAGAAAGTTCTTTGTTTTCTCAAGAAATTTGTCTATACATTACAAAGTTAAAATAAGTCAACGGCGTGTTCAAACATTTCGAAACATACAAGATAAAGTCGCTACTCTCCATTTTTCTGAACCGAGCAAAATATCCAGAAATTGTTGTTCTAGAGATTTTCACATAAAATTTTTGGACCAGAAATCAATTTAACTCTTATCCGTCCAAAGCTAATTTACAATCATAAAAGACCAAAGTGGGTCAATTTTGACCCAATATATTTTTTTAATTTTTTTACAACATTAAAGTCCAAGCCGGGTCAAAATTGACCCAATGAAAATTAATTTTAAAAAATAATAAATAAAATCATTGTTTAACAGTTAAAAAAAATAAATTAAAATTTTCTCATGATTTTAAATATAAAACAAGCTAATTAATTTATTAATTAGTATTAAAAAGATTAACGTTCCTCCTTAATTAATCTATATTCCTATGACAAATCACTATAAAATAGAATCAAATCAACGAACATAACAACAATAACTAGCCTTTTAACTTTGAAGCTTATTTTTTTTTCTTTTTACAATTCTTTCAAACATTTCTAGCGAAATATTTTCAGAAAATAAAATTTTTTTATAGGTCTTTTAATTAGTTATTTTTAAATTTTAATAGGGTCAAAAATGACCCACTTTGGTCTTTAATGTAATAACGGGTCATTTTTGACCCACCTTTGGACTTTTAAGTAATATAAAAAATTAAAATTTTCAATTGGGTCAAAAATGACCCACTTTGGTCTGTAATGATCAGTCGGGTCATTTTTGACCCACCTTTGGACGGATAAGAGTTAAAAAAAGCTTTAAAATGAATTTTATTTTTTTTTAAAGCCAGAACCTGAATTGAATTTTTTTAATTTTGCATAAATTATAAAAACGTTTTTTAAACTTAGTCAAAAAGCTGGACATCTACATTCTGAGCCTTCGGCTCAGAATATTCGAACAATGTTTGAACAGTGTTTTGTTTCTGTTCGTGTTTTCGTCAACTTAATTCAGCTTTGTATTGTATTTAAAATCTAAGCAGCACAGTGTATGATCATAATCCACAGTAAGGTATAGAATATTGAATCTTGACAAGATTCACTTTTCAAGAAATAAGATTCTTAAGTTTTTCTTGAGATTTTCATTGAATTTTTTAACATTGAAAAACTTTAGAATCTTTGTTTTATCAAGATCCTTTACCCTCCTGGATGAGGTTCATATACTGTCCTTCATAAAAGTTCTATTAAGAATTTGCTTCTGGATTATTTCTTTTTTTAATTTTTTCGTAAAAACACGATTGACTTTAGAATTTGATAGGATTTAAATCTACCTTGTCTTATGATATTTAAAAAAAAAAAAGGAAAATAATTAATTTTTATTTATGGCTCAATTAATAGAAATAATCTAATAGAAGTTTTTTTCCTAAAATATAGATAACACTTTAAATTAATTTTAGATATAATGTTCAATATTTTTTAATTATTTAAATTTCGTAGTTTTTTTTTTTTGAACAAAAATATATGCAATTATTTAATGGACAATTTAGATAAAAAGCCAATTCTTACCGATAGTTATTTATTAAAGCCTGAATGTATTTCATCTGAATATGAAACAAACCATTATTTTCCATTCAAAAACGAATCCTTAAAATTTATAAGCACAACACAAAATGTCTTAGGTGGCTTGTATTTTTCCCTCGACTCCGACCATTATATTTCTTGTATCAACGGTGATGTTCTCTTTGTAATAATTGATTTAAAAATCGATTCACCTACTTATCTTAAATCCTCATTACTAAAATTAACATCAAAAGAACCCTGTTATATTTTCATCCCTAAACTTCACGCTTATGGTTATTTTTCTATTAAGAATTCTTTGTTATTTATTTCCAATTACACTAATGATCACTTAGGTTTAAATATATTAGACGAGAGTTTAAATTTAAAATTTTCAAATTTTATAATGTCAGATAAAGATAGAAAAAATCCTTCACTTAACGAAATTAGATCTCTCCTCAATACGAGTTATACAAATGGATTAAATCAGTTTGATAAGACTGTTCTAATAACTGGAGGTGCCGGTTTCATAGGTAGTCATGTGGCTATTTTATTAACTAAAAGATATCCTAATTATAAAGTGATTGTTTTAGATAAGCTAGAAGAATGCTCGAATATAAACAATCTGAACGAAATAAGAAATTTAAAAAATTTTTTATTCATAAAAGGAGATATATGCGACTTTGAGGCTAATAAGAAAATTTTTCAAAAATATAAATTTGATTATGTAATTCATTTTGCAGCTCAGACTCACGTTGATATATCTCTAATAGAACCTTTAATATTTACTAAAACAAATGTTTTAGGTACACATAACTTATTAGAATGTTCAAGGTTAAATGGTATTGAAAAGTTTGTACATGTTTCGACTGATGAAGTCTATGGAACAACTGATAAAATTCCAAATATAAACCAGCCATTAGAACCGACTAACCCGTATGCATGCTCAAAATTAGCAGCTGAGAATATAATAAAAGCCTATCAAAAATGTTATAAAATTCCAATTGTAATAACAAGGGGTAATAACGCATATGGTCCACATCAGTATGTTGAAAAAGTCATTCCTAAATTTATAAATAGATTATTAGAAAATAAGAAATGTTGTATACATAAAAATTGTTATGATAGTGAGCGTGATTTTATGTATGTGACTGATATGGCTGAGGCGTTTGATTTAGTTTTGCATAAGGGTGTACCGGGTGAGTTTTATAATATTGGCGCATCGAATAGTGTTAATATTGTAGAGTTAGCTAAGAAGTTGATAGTGTTGATGGGTAAGGCTAAAGAAGGTGAAGAAAATGAGTATATTGAAGTGGTTAAAGGTCGTTTATTGAATGATGAACGATATAGAATAGACAGTTCTAAATTAATTGAGCTTGGATGGGAGCAAAAGATTTCGTTTGATGATGGACTTGTTAGAACAATTGAATGGTATAAAGCAAATCAAAATTATTGGGATAAGTGGGATATTGTAATAGATCAATTTTGTGATAAGTTAAATTAATTTTTTTCCAAAAAGTTTTAATTTATTTTTTTAAATTTTAAATAAATTTTGCAATTTGAAGACTCTTTTAATTATTTAATAAGAAAAAATAAACACCAAATAATATCCTTAAACCAATATGACTCGAGTAACTTTTAGTTTTTAAATAATTTGAACAAAAGTAGATATTCAGCAATACGAATAATAAAATACAATTTATTTTGAAAATTAATTAAAAAAATGAATAAAGTTCAATATTTTACATTTTAATATTTACATTAAAAAGTCCTATTTTTTTTTAGAAAAAAAATCACTAATTTTCGTTTGATTAAGTTTTAAGATTCTCTCTCTCTCAATTTTAATTCCTAAAGATTTAATAAATCTAATTTCTTCAGCTGTGGCACAATCAAATTGCCTATAATAATTTAAAAAATTTTTATAGTAAATTTCTCCTAAACCATGTTCTATTCTTGATACTTCGACCTCATCATCATCATCATCAGCATCAGACAAGTCTTTAACTTCAGGAAATTTTTCATTTACCATTACCAAATTAACAATATCTTCATCTGTCATATAATTATAAGCTTTAGCAAGACCATCAACATTTAAATACTCATCTACATTTTCCAAAACATCGATACTTTTATTTTTATTTTTATAAATTAACAAGACCTGGCCTAATTCTTCTTTTTCATCAGCATTATCACTCTCCTGTGAAATTTCGTTTAAATCTTCTGGTAGGATACCTGTTTTGTTCCAGCAGTTTTTTATGGTTTTCTCAGTTACCTGTTCCCAAGCTTCAGAAATAAAGTCAAAAGTTTTATCTAAAGTTAAAGGTTCAATCTTTTTTTTAGAGTCGAAAGTCTTGATAAGATCGTTAATAAACAATGTTCTATACTTAATTTTAAAAGAATTTATGATACCAGCATCCATTGGTTGAAGAACAGATGTTGTGTTAGCTGGTAAAAATTTTAAGGTTATGTTTTTAAGGCCAAAATCGTTAACACTTGTGTGTCTGGACAGTTATCTACTAATAGTAAAATAGACTCATTTACTTGACTATCTAACCATTTAAGCCAATCTTTCCAAGTGTCACTTGTCATCCAAGCCTTAGTATTAAAGTTATATTTAACTGGAAGCGTTTTCATGTTGACGTTTTTAAAACATCTAGGGGTCTTATATTTCCCAATAACATAAGGTTTAATTTTATTTTTCCCTGTCGCATTTGATGCTAACATACAGGTTATACGAGATTTATCTTTTTTAGAACCTTTAATTTCTTCGTCTCTATGAACTATGTTTCTATCAGGACCAAGTCTATAAAAAAGACCGGTCTCATCTGCATTATAAACATTATCAGGTGGAAAATTTTGAATAAAATCTTTTAATTCGAACCTACCAAATTCGACTTCCCCTCCATCAACTGAACCAGCCTCACCATGTGTTTTTTTACAACACAAATTAAATCTCTCTTGAAATCTAGTCAACCAGCCATTCGATGCCTCGAATTTCTTTTTAAATTTATGACCTTTTTCTTCAAATTGTTGAAAGAATTGTTTTGCTTTTTCTTTTAAAATAGCTTGAGATATCCATAATTTGTGAGATCTAGCGTTTTTATACCACTCAAACCGCATTATCAATTAATTCAAATTTTCCATTCTGAATTCTACATCTTTTAGACTTGACTTGAGATACTTCACATTCTTGCAAGTATTTTTCTTTCTCTTTCAAAATTTTAGAAATAGTTGATGGGTCACAATCATATCTTCTAGACAATTCTTCATTAGTAATCACTAGTTTTTGCTTTAATTCAATTATTTCTTTTTTATCTTGTAAAGTTAAAGCTTTTTTTCTTTTACGATTAGGTGTTAAATTATTTTTAATTTGATAATTGCTTTGTTTATTATTCATTTTTTTTAATAAAATGTTTAAGTGTGAATTTTTGTTCTAAAGAAAAATTAAGAAAATGAAAAACATGATATATGTGAATACTTTTTTGCTAGTAAGGAATGCTATTTGTCTTGACAAGTAGCATGATTAAAATGAAACTTGATTTAAATGAACATGATTTAACTGATTTAATTTAACATTAAAAAGTATTAGATGCCGTTTGTTCTGCAACGATTAGTTGATTTAAATGAGGCTTGATATAAGTGCATAGTGATTTAACCGAGGTTTGACTGTATACGGGAACTATTTTCTCTAAAATTAATATAAACTTTACAAATTACGGAACTCCAAGAAGTAAAGTACAATTCTGTCCCTTGACAAAACTCAAAATCTAACCGATTTCATTTCGTTCTATTATTTTATAAAAAAATTCGAAAAATAAACTAATCAATTCGACAATTTTTTTCCCAAGCAATTTATCTTAGTTCCAGCTATATGTGTTCCAAATTTCGTCTTGTAAATAAATTTTAAAATTTGAAGACTCTTTTAATTATTTCATAAGAAAAAATACACATCAAATAATATCCTTAAACCAATATTAACAATTCGTGCATGAATTTTTATTGATTGTTTGAAAAGGTTCTTATTTTATTATTGCCGAGTAAACTTTGAGACGGAGGTATACCTAAATATTTTAGTCTCAAAATCAAAAAAAAAATTCCGATAATTTTTTTTTCGAAAAATATACTAAATTCTGAACAATGTTTCAAATCTCTTACTCGATCGCAACATATTTTTTGCTTTGATTTAATTTACAGACAAGCATTTTTGGTCACCCGTTATATGGAACAAAAAATAAGATCTGATGACAACTCGGTACCGAAAGAAAAAATGACATTAGTTTTTTAGTCTTACCGTAAAACCTTGTATAGCCCCGGTGCTCTACTATTTTTTGATGATCCCCCAACCCTATTAAACTCGGGTATAACCTCATACTTTTTCAAATTAACTCTGGGTTAAAAATTAAAAAAATCAAAAAAAAATTGTTCTTGAAATTTTTTCTTTAAATTTTTGCATTAACCCAGGGTATTTATTTTCAAGTTTTCATTAAAGAATCTATCTTCATGAGGGATTAAATAACGTGAATACTTGCACATTAGGCTTTATTAAATTTTTTACAAAACAAGATCGATAAAATTTAGGACAATCCCATCCCATTTTAAATTCATTTTTAACTTAACCCTGGGGTAAAACAAATTTTTGATAAAATTATTTACTAACTTCGCATATAGCCCCAGCCATTTTCGAGATATAGCACCTGGAGCTATAAGCAAGGTTTTACGGTAATTCAAAAAACATCCTCCTTTTCGATAAAAAATGTTTTTTTCTTGAATTATTTTTAATTTCTATGTACAGATTTTCCAAAAATAAGTGACTTTTTCCTGATTCAGGTTTTCTTACAGCTTTTTTAGAGTTAATTTTTCGATAAAACATTCAATTTCGAATTTAAGACTAACTATAAAAAATACCAAAAAAGATTCGATTTCTAAAGACTTATTTTATTTTGCAGGAAAAACACCTAATTTTATATTTTATAAAAATTAATACTCGAGTTCAAGTAAACAAGCTTAACGAATTTCTATTCCACAAACTGACATCACTAAATATTCAGCTCATTAAAAAAAAGTTAAACTTATTTTGAAATAAAAAATTAGAATTTAAAAAAAAAAGCTTAAAAAAAAACAACAATATTGCAAGTAAGAGACCATCTTTAACATTATTTCAAAAAAGATTTATAAAATTTAAAAACACCTTGAGTTGTCTGTAAAACAATTTAAAAACTTATTAAACATATACAGATATATATTTTTAATTGCTTGTTTTGAAAAAAATTTTTTTTAAAGAATTTTCTTTACCTTAAACAAATTAGAATTTAGATTTATTTGTTTTAAAAATTTTGAATTTACACGTCATTGAGTAGTTACAATGCTAGATGGTTTACAAACAATAACGGATATGCTCCGATCCAATTATCCTTTCTCAATGCTTTATTTCTTACCATTAATTCTAATGTTAACTAACGACCCACGATTAATGGTCAATGCTGCTCAGGAATTTCAAGTTTATAGAATGCAACAATATGACATGCCATTCGGTAATCAATTAGGTTCTAGATCAAATCAATTGAGCATGGAAGCTAGGACTATAAATTCAAAACCTAATTTTATATCTCGTCGATGTGTCTTGGTAAATTTAGATGACTTTACTTTAGAAAGATATCAAACTTTGACTAGTCAATACGCTGGTGCTATTTTAGTAATACTTCCTCAAAATTATACTCTCGAACAAAAATTAACAATCAAATCTCTAGAGAGTCAATTATTACATGAAGCTGTCAAAATTCCAGTTTATTTCATAAAAGAAACCCCGGAAATAAATGATTATTATAATTATATCGATACAGATAAATCAAGTCAAGATTCAACTGCATTTCAGATTTTGATTGATTCAGTCATTTCGAATGGATTTCAATTTGTTATCAATTCACCAAATAGTAAACAACTTACACAATCCGATTTTCAGGCTGTTAATTTACAAGGTAAATTAAATGGTGGAGATCATGGTGATCAAAGTAAAGCTAGAAAAATACCAACTATTATTATAACTGCACATTATGATGCATTTGGTTTAGTCACTGTAATTTATTTTCTAAAGAAAAAGTGTTTTTTATTTATTTAATATTTTGTTTTTATCAAGAGTATGTCAAATGGATGCGACTCGAATGGTAGTGGTGTAGTAGCTTTATTAGAATTATCAAGAATTTTATCTTATTTGTATTCGAATTCAAGAACAATGGCACCAATAAATATTTTATTTTTGCTTACTGCAGAAGGAAAATTCAATTATTATGGTCTTAAAAAATGGCTTGAAGAACAATCTGATTCAAATGAATGTAAATATTTAGCTTTATTATATAAATTAAATTTTAGCGAATTAGATAACCAAATTTTTAAAAAATATTGCTAAATAATCTAAAAATCTTTCTTTTCCTAAGAAAGAAAAGGTTTTGAAAGTTTTGTAGGTTTTTGGTTAACATTCAAGATTTCTATTCAAAACATTTATCTTTATTGAGTAAACATGTTAAAAATTAGGAGATATCTTTTTAAAGTAGAATTAGTTCTATTCGGTAAAAAAAATGCTTTGGAAAATCTTATTCATTTTAAAAAAATTACGGCCACATGATAAATTTAGTAAAAATTTCAATTTAGTTTAATGAGATTTTCAGCTTATTAGCAATAGGTGACTGTATATATTTTTTCGAAAAGCACAACGCATAAAATCAGCAATGTTACTGTTTATAAATGTGATGGGTTAAAACGTATTTACGCAGATTCCATAAAAGAAATGACTGGCTAACACTAGAAGCATAAAAAATTAAAGAAATAAACTCTAAATAACGTTTAAAAAAAATGCACTTATTTTTACACATTCTATCAAAAAATATGGAATAAATAGTAGCACATTTCTTTTTTGTATTTTAGATTACATTGATTTTAAATAAAAAGACAAGAAGATTTGTATACAGTAGTTCTAATATCAATTTAATATCAATCGTAACCTGTGTTAATTAGTATTAATTTTTAATCTTAGGAAGTTTAATCTATGGTAACGGTTACGGTCAAAAGTTGGCGGTTGGCGGTTGACGCAGCATCTATATTAGAACTCCTGTAGAAGCAAAAACCAAAATTAAATATTGCTCAATTTATAATCAGATTTGATGAGAATCCACAAAATTATTTTAATTAAATCAATTAATTAAGTTTTAGGGTAAAATATTTAAGTTTTTTGTAAATTTTAAGCTTTTAGTTAAACTTAAACTTAAAATTCGGCAAATTATTTTAATTACTTATACTTAAGAATTCATACTGATTCCTATCCCTGATAACAATTAATTCATTTTTTTAAACTCAGATGTCTAAAAAAGTATCTTATAAATGAAACGACCACTACAAGAAGATCAAATATAACATATAAGCTCATAATTAATAATTTTAAACTTTTGAGTAAATAATTGATCATTATTTTTTAAAGTGGCTGGTAAAATTGATTTGGATGATATTCAATTTGCCATATGTTTGGATAGTTTAGGTAAAGCAACACGATTATCAGATGAAATAACAGATGGTGGTTTATTTATGCATGTCTCAAGACCACCTAAAGAAGGTCAAGCTACATATGAATTTTTGAAAAGCCTCGAAAACGTAGCTAATAAAACCAATGTAAGACTTGACTTAAATCATAAGAAAATTAATTTGGCCAGTGATTTATTGGCTTGGGAACATGAAAGATTTAGTTTAAGCAAAATTCCAGCATTGACCTTGTCACATTTTCAATCGTACAAAGATTCTGATAGAAACACCATGACGGACACTTTGTAACTAAATTTTTAAAACTAATAATTAAATTTTATTTATATTGTTTTTTCTTTAAGTGAGAATGTTGATAAAGCTATTTTGACCAGAAATATAAAACTCATTTCACAAGCTTTAATTCAATATATTTATAGAAATGAAGACATTAGCCAAGATTTATTGAATTCAGACCTTGTAAAATTTCAAAAATTAAATTAAAAAAAATTAGAACTAAATTTTTATCTTTTTAAGTTTGTATCAGAAGATTTTGTTGCATCATGGTTGGAAAAAATATGCTCTCAACCAAGAACTGCTTCATTATTGAATAAAAATCATCCTTTAGTCAATCAGTTCTTCTCTCATTTTAATCATTATTTACAAGAAACATTAAAACAACCAGTCAAAATCCAAGCCAAGTAAGATTATATACAAGAAATTTAATTATTTTAAAGATTATCTATTTATTGAAAATTAGGGAACCAGAATTTGTTTTATATAATGAAGAGGAAGCTACACTGGTTATCTACAAGTAAAATTTGAAATAAAAAAGTTTTGATTTGTCTATTAAAAGTCTTTCTTTCTTATAGTGTAAAACCTGCTGCTTTTGATTTTTTCTTAGCCTTATTAGTCGCTGCTTACGTTGGCTTAATCTATTTATTTGTAATTGTAAGTTAATTCTATTTAGATTAAAAGTTTTAGAACAATATATATTTAATTTTTTTTTAAGAACTTCGGTCAGATATTTTCATTTTTGAATCGTAAATTAGCCGTAAATGGTCGTTTGGGTGTTAAATCAAAGAGTAATTAGAAGAAAAAAAAAGCAACATTGAAAAACGTGCAAGAGATTAATTTTAACGTCTGTTACGCGTCCAATTTTTTTATTCATCATAAAAGTTTTTTTTTGCAAAAATTTTTAACTTTAAAAGTTAATAATCGAATTTATTTGTTGTCAATTTCAAGTTTTTTTTTTGGTGCTTCTTAAGAAAATTGTTGTTTTTTCATCAGAATAAAATTATTTAAAAAATCGATTTTTTTTTCTCCGAAAAGTAAAGATCAACTAAGAAATTAAAATCATTTAAAAAATATTTAATCACTTTTTTAATCGAAGTTTTTTGAATTATAAATCTTAAGAACTCTGGATTTTTTCGTTTCCAAATTTACGGAATACTATTTATTAAAAAATTTATTGACTAAAAAAATTTAAACAGATAAAAGACTATGAAACAAAAAGTTAAATATAGTTCTATGTATCCCATTCATCCTCACTTTCACCAAAATCAATTTCATCAGTTTGTTTAGTTTCATTTGAATTTGAATTATCTGGTGGAGCTACATCATCGTTTGACTTCTTTTTATCGTCATCATTGTCAGCTATAAACTTTCTTCTCTTTTCCATTTCTAATTTAATTTGATCCATTATACTCAAACTACCACCTATTTCCTTAGCTGCTTGCTCTTTTTTCTTTTTCTCCGTTTTACGATCTTCTATATTTTTAGTTAATTTAAGTTTGGATTTATCACCACCAAAATTTCTGATTGCGTTCATTAGCTCATTGTGTGGATCCTCTGGTTCTGGTTGAACAACTCTAGGTTCTGTTTTTGGAACTGGAGGTGCAGGAGGCATATCTAAGGAGAGTGGCGGTGGTGGTGGAGGAGGAGGTAAACCTAGCGGTGGCGGAGGAGGTGGTGGCGGGGGAGCATTAGTAGAAATGTTCAAAATTGGCGGTGGAGGAGGTGGTGGTGGCATTGAGCTTAAATCAGCCATCATAGGCGGCGGTGGTGGTGGCGGCGGAGCAACAGTTGAGCTAATAGATTGATTTGTAGATACTACTGGTTGATTTATAATATCTTCTGGCAAAATACCACTTGGAATTTCTGGTAGAATGTCCGCTAAATCATTGACTATTAAATTAGACGGTGCGATTGAGGGCAAGTCTTGAGCATATGAAATATCAGCAATACCACTCAAATCAGGCAAAAATGCAGGTACATTAAAATCAGGAACATCACCCAATTTAGGTTTAAAAGTCAAGTTTTCTTTCTTGACAGTTTCGAGTTGTTCACCTTTTAGAATGCTCATAGGTGCTTCGTAAAGTTCTGCTTTAGAATCTTGGTCAAATATTCCTTTCTTATTTTTCTTCAAGTCTAAATCTTCTAATGGGTCCTTAAGGTCATTTTGTTTGTATGGATGTTGAGCTGTATTAAACAGCAATAAACTTGAAACTGATTTAATACGATCTTCTAAAACATTACCAAGACCATTATGGACTGACTCGGATTTAGTAGAATCGTATTTAAATACATTCTCTGCGCTATATTCCTTGAATTTTTCTTTGAATGCTAATTCATCTAATTGAGCATACGGAGTCGAATATTTTTGAATTTTGTGTTTCATTGAGAAGGGTTTATCGGCAAAGTATAAATTCTTCCAATTTTTATCAATTTTGTTTTTATATTCTTGGAATGCTAGAGCTTCATAAAAATTATCCTCGTTATCGGCTTCATTTTTAGGTATGAATTCTGTGTCAACTTCGATTGGGTATTTGGCAGATGAGCAAATTTTAACAGGTTTTTTTGAACCTTTTAAACGATTTATCTTGGCATCTATAAGATTTATTCTTTGATCAAATTTTTGAATTTTATCACGTGATGATTGTACACAATTTGTTATTCGTGTAAATACTTCATCGAATGTTTTGTCCAAATAGTCTAAGGTGTTGGCTATTTGACAAATGGCCTCTTCCCGATGAAGATCATGAGATATTAAAGAAACGCTAAATGTTCTTTGACTCATTTCATTTCTATTAGAAAAATAAAAGATAATTTTTTTTTATTCCAATTTTATTTTTTTTTAAATAAAAAAAATTCAAATTATCAGTCATATGATTGTTTAAATTTGAGTCGAAAATTTATATAAAATTATAGTTGAGAAAGTAATTTTTTTTTATTGCTTTATTTCAAATCTAAATTCCAAAAAACCTGCTTTTTATTTAGATTTGGAGAGGAACATTGATTTTATAAAAACTTTTATTCAAATGGAACTTGATATTTTTCGAAATTTTTAAAAATTCTTTTACGAAAATAAATTAAGTCAAAAATGATCAAAAACTAAAAAATTCTTTCAAAATTGACTCAAGCAAAAGCGAAAACTTTTTGCAGTCTAATGTATTCTAATAGAGGGTACCCCATAATATTTCGCCTATTTAACCTATTTGCAATCATTCTTTATGTTTTTTAGGTTTATTAAAGATCTATTAGAGGTTTATTTGAGTCTATTTCAGAAATAATAATTTTGGAAGAAAAATTATATTTTTTTATCGGTTAAAAAACCGACGGTACTGAGTCAAATGACCGTTAATTTTTTATCTATCGCGTTTACCATTCCATAGACCGATTGTTTTGAATTCCTCTATTTTAATTTCTAATATAGCAATATTAGACCTCAAATTACATCTAAAAGAATTGCAAATAGGTCAAATTGGTAAAATATAAAGAAGTACCCGTTTTAAGAACCCACTTGACTTCAAATAGCATTCAAATAGCCCTTCCTTTGTTTTAAGAAAAAAATTTTATCAAGCCAAAATACTCCGTAGAATCCCAGTTGAGATTTAGTGCCTTTCGTTTACGATACCTCTAATTTTCTGTATTCTATATTCTTTTATTTCCGCTTTTTGTTCCAGGAATCGACATTAAATACTGCACTGCTCTCGAATTAGCGTCGTACCCGTACCTTAGCAAAAGTGAATGGAGTACGGGAGTAAAACCAATAAATCTTTGATTACTGATTCGGAATTTTTCTCTTTAATTTGTTAAAAAAATAAATGTTTGTTACAAAAAAATTTATCTTTAGACAACACAATAAACTTGGACTTTTCTGAAATTTGAAAAAATTGCATTAAATTTTTGAAAAAAAGTTTGCAACTGCTTCTATTTTCGGTTCCCCTTCTATTTAAGTCATATCTAAAAAAAAGATTATACCTGAGGTTTAACAAAAATTTGAGTAAACTTGTTTAGGTGCGTGTTTTAAGAAAAAAATTTAAAATATTTTAAAGTTGATAGTTGGTCCCTAAACCCCCCCCCCCCTCCATACACGCACGCTGGTTAGAATTATATATTTAAAGCTTCGTCAATTAAATACACTAAGTATAGCCTTTTTTCCGTGCAGCCTAAACGAGTTGATTAATTTTTTTAACTAAATTTTACATTATTTATTTTAAATTAATTTTAAGATATCCATTCTAATCCTATTGAGAGTTTGTGGGGAACCTCTAAGCAGAAATTTTAAGAAATGTGTGGTTTTAGTAGATATAATAAACCAATTCCAGTAGCCATAAATAAAAATAATATGGAACATAGCATATTAAAGTTATTTTAAGTGTTACTTTAATTTAACGTTAAATAAAGTTAAATTTCAACTTTAATTTAGTTTTTTTGGAAATAAAAGTTCTAACATTTAAAAAAAGTTTTTTTTTTCTTTTTTCAGTGTAACGGACCAAATCCTCGTCCGTTACACTGGTGCCCCAAGAGTTATGTTCAAGTGTTTCTTCTTGAAGAACTCTTTTGCAGTGTTTCTTCTCTAGTTGGAGGTAATAAACATTACATTTTTAGGCATCATTAGTATTAACGTTGTGGTATTTTAAGGGGGTCTTGTAGATTACCAGGTGGGTAAAGGCAGGACTTATTACGTATAAAATAGGATTTTGACCTAGGGACAGTCGAATTCTTCTATTTTTTGACCGTAAATCGTGAGCATTTTGAAAAATAGCGCAGGTAGGATAGGATATTTTTTATATATTTACTCGGATTCAGCTGCGCAACTAAGTCTTTATATATGCATCGCTTACATATTCATTTCTATTATAAATAGCGATGGTTTATCTGTTAGTTCTTTTATTCTAAAAGCACAAATTTCTAAATAACACGTTTCAATCTAAATCAACACACATTTGTTCGACCACATATCCTATTTAATCAAAGTCCCCAATGGCATGGTGGAATATCTTCCAAGCTACAAAAATACACCCAACTATAAGCAACGATAAAGGTCAACTGAACCACATTATTTCAAATTTCCCACATTATTTTAAATTAATCAATGACAACGTGCTAATATAAACGTTCGTTTCAATTACAACAGTGGTAATTATCATCATGTCTTCATCAATTATCAACTACAAGAAGAAGCTACGAGATTCAATTTCAACATAACCCCAAAACGTTTCTATAGTGTGTACCAATCTAAACAAAACAATAACTTTCGAACCAAAACATCAAACCACCAGTGAAAACAGCATAAACACTGAATATTCAGCTGAAACATCCACACAACCACATGGGAAAACACAGTACAGGTCACCTTTTCTAAACAACTATTTCATGCAGGAACCGGCTGAATACAACCCAGAAAAAGACGATATCAAAGATTGGAAAAGAAATTTCAAAACGTTTTTCAAAATTAATAACATACGTGAAAACAGGAAAGATTTTATGGTGATGAAATTGAGTCACAGATGCAAGAAAAACGTCGAGTTCTACCCGTTATGTCACGATCCCGACTGGGCACACGAGCAATTAAACCCTGCTAATTCAACTATACCAACGTAAAGACATAGCAAATGCCAAAAAGGAATTCCTAAACAGGAAACAAGAGTCAAACGAAAAAGTTTATCTATTCGTTAATCAATTAAGAATCCAAGCAAAGAGAGCTTTCCCAGAGATTAAACGTAATTGAAACATATATCGCCGAACAATTTATCGAGAGCTTAATAACACAAGAAATTAATGGTAGCAAGGCCGACGCTTTACAGTCTCAATAAGATAGTCGAGCTTGCCAGTAGATACGAATCAGCTTTAAACGTAGCTCAAAAACAGTTAAATAATAACGTTCCAAGCATTTCTTTCAAGCCAACAAACTCAATGAGATGTTACGAATGCAAACAACTAAGTCACAGGCGTGAATGTCCACATAAAACATAAGAACGTCAGAACACACCACTAAACAACTCTATATACATTATGCCCTCAACCAATTTAACGATAAAAGACTGTTACTCCCTGCCGAGAATTGACTCAATGCTATATAGTTTAAAAAGAGCTCGTATATTCTCAAAAATTGATTTTGCTTCGGGATATTTTTAAATAAAAATGGCAAAAGACTGCCAAGCATTTACAGCATTCAGTTGCGAATTTGTAGGACTCCCTGTGGGCTTAACTCGGGAACCGAATTTCAACGTTTTATGAACCAGATTTTCAAAGACCTAATCGGAAAATGCTGAATGGTCTACTTAGACGATAAAATCATATATTCAGAAAAAGTTGAAGAACACTACAAATACATACAACAAGTTTTAAACATCATCAGGCAATACCAACTAAAAATCAAATTATCCAAATGCTCATTTTTTGAAACTTCAATTGAGTACCTCGGACACTAGCTTACAAACGGAGCAATTTCACCATCAGCTAAGAAAATCAAAGCATTACTCAAATACCCAGGACCAAGTAAAGTTGTTCAAGTAATTTGTTTTGTCGGCCTGGCTTCTTACTATCGAAAATTTATACGAAATTTTGCAAGGATAGCTACACTTTTGCCCAAATTAAACCAAATGGATACTAAATTTAATTGGACCCAAGAATGTGAGAAAGCTTTTCAAACGTTAAAAAACCACCTAGCGTCCGACAAAATCCTAGCAAATTCTAATTCCTAATCAACCAAAGTCAAGATCTTTAAACGAAGACGACGACCCATGTGAAGATGAAACGTTCAAACCCGAGGGTGCGTTAAAGAAACTCGCCCAAACAAATGACTTAAGCCAATGGATTCAGTTAGTAACCGAACCTTTAAATTATAAATTTTAATCATATAAAGTGTAATATTCGGTTAAAAGTTAACTGATTTAAGTCACCTTTAAATGTTTATATTAATGAATCAACCACAAATGTTAATCATAATTCAAGTTTTACATTATCCCGTGTAAATATTAAATTAAAAATTTTTCAATTTCAATTTCTAAAAATTAAAAATGGGAGAGCAAATCCGACCATTCACTGAACATCAAACGTTGTTTCCAATGTTTCCAATGGTTTGTCAAGAGACTTTTGTCGAATTCGCCGCATATCTTTATCGGGTCATCGGTCCAATTCAATATTTTCGAATTATGGAAGAAAATGAGAGACCAAACTCTGTTGTGTTCGTCAAGTTTTACAACGACCACCTTCATGTCGAATTATTTGATTTTATTTATGCCAGCCCAGATTTCCAATTCGAAAATGAGTGGCATCGAATCCAAGTTCGAGTCAATCCCGATAGATCTAGACTCGATATGCACGTTGACTTCCCGAACATGTTCGTTTATGTTCGATCTCGAGTTCCGCAGAACCTGGTCCCACTATGGAGTTAATTAGTGAACAGAGAATAAGTAGATCGGTTGAATGGAGAACCTAGTTCCGGACTCACCGCAGCTTGTCTATATAAATAATTTTGTTCTTCATTTTTGTTCTAAGTTTTTCTTTTTTTGAAATAAAAATTTCAAGCTTTAAAAAGCTTTTTTTAAATTTATTTTTATTTAATAGCAGCCTCGCTATTAAAGAGGTATACAGGATAAGCACTGAATTTTCGCCCGTATTGATATTTTGAATCAAAAGTCAAAAAGAAATATTAAAATATCATTGCCAAAAATAAAAACATATAAAAATTAAATTAAAGCAAAAATTACTAAATTTGATCCGAAAAAATGAATAACTGTGAATTAACTTTATAATAACCTTTGAATATTCAAATAGATAAAAGCTTAACGACAATGCTCAAACGGTTTTTAATAAAAGATTTACCATTAATTTAAAAACATCAAAAAAACAAATCTTTTCCAAACAGATGAAGGCGAAAAGCAATTAGCCAGATAATCTTGGATGGAGAGACCATATTCTTGACACTTACACTATACGCTTTAACAAGGATCAAAAGCTATAAAGATACAACAGAAATAAAAAATAGAAAGAAATTAAAAAAATTTTAGTTTATGTGTCAATTTAATTGATTCATGAGCTTGTTAACTTGCTATTAAAATGGAAAGTTGGCTCACCAGAAAATATTGGAAACCAGGTAATTATATAGAATTTATAATTATCAATAGCCATGTGAGACTTATTCTTGATTCAAAATCGAATTCGGACTAAAATAAAACAAAAATTGGTTGAAATATTTTCAGAGCCTTTTTTTTTAATAATCTATTATGAAATATTTTAGAAATTGGAATAGAGCAAAAATATGAAATCAAAATTTTATCTTTTAGAGATTATATTCAGAAATTTAATGATGGATCAATGCATATAAAACAATAAAATGAAGCAATTTTTATTAAAAAAAGACCACAATTCAGAACAAAAAAAGTGTCAAAAATGCTGTTACTATTCAAAGGAGCGGCGTGAGAAGATGTGCATTTATTAAGATACCACAAAGCGAATAAAAGATTTTCTTAAATTAATAAAAATATGTAATATTTCTGATGATGATCATCTTATTGACGAATCGATCACCGAATTAGAAGAGAAACAATCTGTTAAAAGAAAAAATATGATATACTCCTTAGAATTAAAAGGACGCTGTCTTCAGACCAGTCCTCTTGTCAGGATATGGAACTTTCAAAAAGATGAAATTTTCAAAACACCTAAAAATTAAAGAGGACTTTGAAACTTTGAAGGTAAAAGCCTTAAGTTTATATGATGAATTATTCTTTCTAAGACCACAGGAAGCTACTTTTCTGGCAAGTGACGGTTGGCTTTATTCTTGGTAAGATCAAAATAATTAAACTTATCGACGTTCTACAAACCATTGGCGGTGAACACGCGATATTATAAATTACGTTTTTCATGAAAATTCAATAATTTTTAGAACAATAAATTAGAAAAATCAAAAGTTTTTCAACATGGACGAAACCTCTATTTATCTTGACTGTCCTAATAAAAACACCTATAATACATAAGGTTCTAAAAGGGTTAAAGTAAACACTCATGTTGGTGAAAAGGCAAGAATATCAGACAATGAACGCATTATTTACAAAACAGCAGCAACTTTTGAAGAATAAACCATATGCCAATATTTAGACACAATAATTGATGACAAAAAGCGGCAATGTTTTGTAACTTGAATCTGCTCGTTGTCACAAAAAAATATACATATCGTTTTAATTTGATTAATATGTTCGATTTTTTCTAATTGAATAACTTTAAAAATGAATTCTAATTTCAAATTATTTATATGATCGGATATCATCTTCAAGGTAAAAAGGTTGTGTAATGAATCAACTTGTATGTTTTCGACGTCAATTAATTTGACGTCATACTTTTGACTATTTAGTTTTGCCTTTAATATTTTTTGACGTGTTAAAATTTGACTTGTATTATTTTGACTAAAATAAACTTGACTTTAATTTGAACGCCATTCGACGTGACTTGACTAATTTAATTATTTTTTCTCTTTTTTTTTTCAACATGGAAGAATTAATTAACTCTTTTGATAAACTTGACATCTGTCTTTCTCAGCGTGGAAAAGAACTTCTAATTAATCGAAATTATGAACATAAGTTAGATTTTGTAGCTAAATCTACTAATAAGCATAGTTGGCGTTGTAATTCTCATAATGACTGTAAAGCTAGAGTTTATACAATTGGTCTTAATCCTCCAGTAACCGAAGGACAAAACTGGCATGAACATCCAGCTAATCCATCAAAAAAAGAAATAAGAAAAGCTATGAATGAGTTAAAAGATAAAAATTCAAACAGATGTCGAAGTGCTATACAAGCTGTTCAAGTAGGACTCACAATAGAAGCACAAGCCCTATTCCCAACATACGATGCACTGCGCCAAAGATTGAATCGTGGAAAAGAAAAATCCATATGCTCAATATCAAAAACCTACCAGTAGAAGCGATTTAAATTTACCCGAAGAGTTCAAGCGTAGTTGTAATAATGAAAAATTCATTATTTATGATTCAGGTAAAGATGATACAAATAGAATAATTCTTTTTGGTACCGAAAATAATCTAAAATTGCTTAAAAGTCATCTCAATTGGTATGTTGATGACACCTTTGACGTTTGCCCTGACATATTCTACCAATTGTTTACTATTCATGTACTTCTTAAAGGCAAAAATCTACCTTGTATCTATTGTTTATTACCAAATAAGACGCTTGAAACATACACTAGAGTTTTTGAAACTTCGTTTCGTATGGTTGTTTTTTCCATTTCAAACAGTATTTATGGCGAAAAGTACAAGAGTTTGGGTACCAGACCGCTTATAATGAAATTAGTGAAGTTCGTTTATTTTTTAAAAGTATAGCAGCGTTAGCTTTTGTGCCTGTGGATGATGTGATCTATGCTTATGAATTGTTTAAAAAAGAAAATGAAGATTTTTCAAAAAATTATATCAATTTTATAAAATATTTTAAATAATTTTAAAAATAGTCAACATATATTGGAGAGGTTAAGCGTGGTAGAGGTGTTGGTCGAAAAGATCCTAAATTTAAACACGATCTTTGGAAAGTTTATGTTCGAAATATTGAAAATATGCCTAGAACAAATAATAACATTGAAGGCTGGCACTCAGCATTACAAAATGTTATTCGAAGATCTCCTGTTATTTATGCTTTTATTGATAAAATCAAGTTGGAACAAGCCAATATGGAAGCAATTCATTTGCAATTGGTCACAAGAAGACTACCAAAAAGAAAAGCCTCTTACGTAGAGTTAGATAAACGCATAAGTGAAATAATTAAAGACTATTCAAAAATTAAAGTTATAGATTATTTAAGAAATTTAGCTTTAATTATAGATTACTAATTTACTAATTGATTATTAAATTGTATATATCTATTTCAATTTTTTTTTCATTAACTAATTAATAAAATAAATTTTTCGTCAAGTTTATATTTAGTCTAATTAATTTTTCGTCAAAAATATTCAAGTTAATTAAAGTAAAGTCATATTTATAGACGTCAAGATTTATCAAGTCAAATTAATGAAGGCAAAATTATACACGTCAAAATAACCGTCCACCAGGTAAAAAATAGACATTTTTGCCAAAGTCGAAAATGGGCGGAGTCATGTTATAACTGACCTAAGATTCTTACTCAGCTTGTCGAGAGGATTAAGAATATATGGAATGTTTGCAATATCTGAAAAAAGACCGTTTCCGCGTTATTCTTCACTAATGCCTAATTTTGTAGAATTAAAGACTGAGTCTTCAAGGAAAATATAGACCTAAAACCCTGAATCAGTCTCTTTATCTAAAAGACTCGAGAATTCGGACTTGATTCTTTTTTGCTAATTTAAGACTCAGACTTAAGTGACTGACTGGGACTTAAGTGAGTCTTGAGTCTTTAATACTCGAGTGTCTCTTTTTGATTCGCAAACTCTGGGTACAGGGAGCTGATTATCAGAAAATATACCCTTGAAAAGTGTTTTTTTCTGAGTAGTAGTCAAAAAAAAGAGGCAAAAAGTCATTACCGAGAGATGAAAATGGTCATTAGAAATCTTTAAATAATTTAATTTTATAAATTTTTTATACTCGTTCATTTTAATTTTTATACAAAATTTAGTTAATTCAAATCGCCTTTAATATTTTTTTTTATTTATTCGTAATAAATCGGAATTTTTAAGATAGAATTTTTTTTAATTTTACACGGAATTAATTGGACAAACAAAAAAAATTTGATCAGCACTTATGGGCTAAGGTAAATTTTGAAATTTACAAAGGGTATCCTTATATAGGCGACTCATAAGAATTCGTTCTATGTCCCCTCTTCCTATGTATCTTTATTAAAAGCATACCTAAAAAAGGAAAACAAGGCTTTTATTATGTTCTCAACTTTGTCTACATTTATTATTTTCGATAATTTGGTTAATCTTTAAAATCAGTTAATAAATACTTACATCTACAAAAAGCCCAAAATTGGTCCAATTTTTTGATTGGTTGAAATTAGATACAACCCGAGTAATTGGGTTTTAGCACGAGAATATCTTCGCAAGGGTTTACGGCATTTAAATTTCCGTTTACGTCATTAAAGTTTGTTAGTCACAAAAATTTCAACTTCTTGAAATTTTATCTTTTTTGAAACAAAAGAGACAAATAGTGCTTAGTTAAAACAAAGTGTTAAAAATAAATTAAATTTTAATAATTTTATAAATATTTATTTAGATAACAAAAAAAAGTACTAAAAAATAAAGAATAAAATAATTTCCTTTTTTTTTTAAAGTGCGCCCATTAACAAAAAAAAAGAATAAAAATTTAGATAAAATTTCAACAACAACTGCAAAATAGAAAAAAAATAATTTAAGAAAAAAAAATTAAATTAAAAATGCCATCAAAATTGAATTTTCTGTTGGAATTAGTTTTTTTTTAAAAAACTAAAAATTTATTTTATTTTTTAAAGATTTGATGCCAAAATAGCCACACCTCGCATAAAGAAATTATTCTCATGTTGCTCAGCATCCATATTAATTGTAAACAAAAGCTCCGATCTAGTTGAATTCAAATATATTGGCAGATTAATTTTACGTTTCATGGCTTGTTGTTGTTCAGGACTAGTTTTAATCCAGCGAATAACAGAAACGTTAAAATTGTTAAAAATATTCGGTGATAAACTTATTTTATTTTGATTGCACACAGCACCTTGTAATTTAAGACCAGTTAAGGCAAATGTATTCTCGTCTAATTTAACCTGTGACATATTTTCATAAACACTTATATCCAAAATTAACTCTTCTAGTGACCATGAATTACTTTGAGCGACATATTGTCTAGTAGCTGTTATATAAGCTTCCGGTGTGAATAAACCACCCAACCATACGACACACTCTTTCAAACCAGGTAGTCCCTGATCACTAAATTGCTTCGATATATTTCCCAACTGCTTAATTCTTTCAGCAAAATCGACTACCCAAGGTTGTACAATTAAATTCTTTGGAACTGTGTATCGCCTCCAATTTTTTGGTATTAAACCTTTGGCTAAATCTTTAAGCAATTGTCTGTGATGGTTAGTTTGTTTTTTATTTCCTTCACAAATTTGAATAACATCATGTAAATCCTCAAGAACTGTTCCTAACAAGTTAATACCAGTGTTTATTTCACGCTCAAAAAATCTAAATAAAGGATCTTTGATATTTTCTTGAGTTCGTCTTATAAATTGTACACTCTTGGGTAAAATGCTCAACCAGTCATTTACAGATTGATGTAGCTGTCTCATCCACAATGGTCGTGAATCAGATTTTTTCTCTTTTATTTTCGCCTCACGCTCAGCATCATACGCCAATTCATCTTCTTCTTCATCCATTATGGACAATTTAAGTAATTTATTGACAATTTCTGAACAGAAGTTCGAGAGTAGTACTTTTTCAGCACTGTTTGGTAGACCGAGCCATGATGGTGTTTGTTGATGTTTCAAATTCTCAACCCAATCAACAAAATGTTCACGTTTGACTCCATCAGGCATATTCAATTGGAACAATTCGTCCATAACTAATTTAAAATCATTTTCAAAGCTATTAATACTAAACAATTGTTTTAAAAATGTATTGAGTAATCGTCTATCGAAATTATTATCTATTTTACCACCATAAACACATTCGGATAAAAGTGTAAAAATAGCAGGGAATGGTACTTTATTCGGTGGTAAATTATTTCTTCCCATAGCGACTGTATCAATCCAAACATCGATCGTATCCAAACCACATCTTAAATCCGATTCGTTGAATTCGTATAATTTAGACCAACCTAACGGTACGTATCGCAATCTCTCTTGAGTTATGGCATGTAACCATGATAGAAGGAAATAGAGTCTTGATCTTTCAGCTGGTGCTTTGTTCATGCGACTAGCCGGAATGACACTCAGTGTTCTTAGCAAATTAGCTTTAATACCTGGTGGTGGTTCGAATACAAAAGATCGACCCAATCTGAGTAAATTACTAGGTATTTTAGGTGTAATTTCCATTGATAAAAATATTCTAAAGCTCGAATGGGCTTGTAAATTATGAAGTTTTTTCTCAAGTTGAACTAACCATTGAGGTGCTAGATGAACATTTTTTAACAATACCCATTTTCCTGTTTTGCTCGATGTGTTAATGGCTTTTTCGGCTTGAGTGAAACCCTCTGAAGAACCAATAGCTATAGGAATTAAGCTTTTATTATTCTCAGCAGCCAAGTCCTCTACTCTTCCCGATGCATCATAACCAGCCACTGAACACATTAAAATAGGTGTCGTTGCTTTTATCTCATTTTCAACAATGTAAGCTAAGTCGAGCATTTTTTCAGCCTGAGCTAAGAATTCCTCACCAAAAACTGAATTTACAAAATTTTCAGCTATTGATATAAATCTATCTGGACGTAATGCCTTAATGAATAAAAGCTTTTTCAGTGAACTAGCCATTTCTTCATTCGGTTTAACATTTAATAAATTTTCTGGAATGTTTTGTTCTGGATTGGCCGATTCTAACCATTTGAAAAATTCACTCGAATTTTCTTTAATTAAAGATTTAATTGTGGAAAATCCGGGCAATTTGGCTAAATAATTTAATGATTCGGTTTGATCTGAATTTAGAGTTTCGTGACTAGTAGATGAATTTTCTTTATTTTCAGTTGTTAAACTTAAAGTATTCGAGTTCATCAGAGCTCTGAAATAATATTCGACTTCGTCTGAATCAGTCTTACTACCAAAGCCTTTCATATAAATCCTAGCTAGTAATAAAGCCAAGACTATACGATCCTCATGTAACATACCTCTAGCCAATCTGTAATAAGCCAAATAAAATAAATCTCTAGCTATTACTTTAAGACGTTGTTGTGAGTCTTTAACATTATTTAAATTGGAATTTTGACTGAGGACAGTTGTGAATATCTCCAAGAAGTATTGCAATGAATATTGATAGAGTGAGTGAATTTGATTTAAGACATCCATAGTGAAATAAATACTTGAACAAGCTTGTGATAAGGCCAAATATTGATTTATAACAGCGTCTACTTCTTTCATAATTTGATCTGTTTCAGCTACTTTTCGACTTATTTCAGAAGCTTCTTTTTTCAAATTTTCCAAACGACTTATAATGCTGTCATCATTAAGTATTTTGCCTTTCGATTCATTAAGCGCACCAAGGAGATCTTTTTCCAAGTGACGTAATCTCTGTTGATACTCGCCTTGTGTTTTGAGTAAATCTAAACGTTTCTCTTCGACATCGGGTCTTTCTGATTTTAATACTTGATGTAAGCATTGAGCTTGTAAGCTTGAACGAGTCACAGTGAAATTAACAAATGTAACACGTGAACAAACATCTGGTGGAAATTCGACAGTAGGATCTCTTGTTGACAAAAACATGGTGAACATTGGTGAAAAATCAATGTCTTGATCACCTAAAGTAATCAATACTCTTCCACCTGAACGTCTTATTTCTCTATTTAAAACCGGATTTAAAATTGGATCGTAATTTTCAACGTCTTGAATTAGAATTGGATTACCAAATCTCAATGCACTTTCTAGATTTTTTCTAAATGAAGTGTCCAAGAAAGATGTCTTGGTTATTTTTTTGTCTTTATACATATTGAGAATGAATTCGGTGGCTTGTCCTGAAGGGTCTATAATGAGAGGATAACGATTGAAACGTTTTAACATAATAGCATTTTCAATACATAGGTCATCTGTTGGTAGTGAGTTAGCAGCCCATTGCATACGTTCATCAGCATTACTTAAATATTCAAGTCTAGCTAGATCTTCTTTGAATTTAATATTTGAATTTTGTAAACTGCTAATCCAAGTGTTAAATAAATTATTTCTCATAGCTTGATCGTAATAGCCCCCGTAAGCCATAAGAGCCGAGCTGAGTAAGACATCACCGACAATTGTAGACATTTGTACTTTGAAAGATTCGGTACTCGAGTCCCAACGAGTTTGTTCATTTGATAAACTGTCTAATAAGGCAACAGATCTACCGACTTTACTCTCGACTGAATTCAAATCTGATTTTATTATTTGAGCTTGGCTAATTAGCTCAGCGTATTCTTGTTTGTATTGACTTATTGATTTTTCAAGTTGATTAACAACCTTAAGAAATAAAAATTTTTTTTAGAAGTTTTAATACAGCTTGTCTTGACTTATTCGAGATGTTTTCTTTATAGTCGAAAATCAATTTCATCTAAAGGACATCAAAAAGTACTGAGGCATCCGGCAAGATAAAACCCTTAAGATTAATATTGGTGTGTGGCCAAGCCGGATGCTTTAAGGTTATATTTCTAAATAAAATAAATTAACTTTTATTTTTTTTTGTTGGATTAAAAGTTATTCTTTATTTTCTGACACGAATAGGGAGTAGAGAGTGTTTTAGAACTTTAAAAATTTTCTCTTATTTTTCCACAACAAAAAATCTTCTTATTACTTTCATAAAAATTGATTCAAGTCTCAACAAAAATGAATGGATCTATTGAGGCTTTTTCAAAAAATATGTTTTTAATGATGTACAAGTTCGCGTAATTAAAAATATGCAAAATTGACCAAATGGCTGCAGTATAATAAAGGTGTTTTGTTTTCAATATTTCTGTCGGTAAGAAAAGAAAAACTAAAAGCATGGAAAAATATTAAGGCTTTGGTCAATTGTTTGCTAATCCACAAAATCAGTTTTTTTACTTAAAAAAATTAACAAATTAAAAATTTGAGATTTTTTTTTGGGTTAAAACTAGTGTGGGGGTTCGAAATTTTCGATCCAGGTCCGAATTTTTTTTGAAAAAAAAGATCGAACTCTTTAAGGTTCGAAATTTTTGGAGTTCGAACTTTCAGGTACGTGTTTTTTTTTCTAATTTTTTTTTTCCTCAAAAATTTTTTTCTATTCTGAATGGTTTTAAAAAATTTTTCAGAAAAAAAAAATTTATTAAAATTTTCCTTGTAAAGTTCGAATTTCTCATGTTCGAACTTTCTTAAAGTTTCGACCCCAATTCGAACCACTATTTTTTCTGATAAGTTCGAACTTCCCGGATCGAACGCCTCACGTCGAAAAATCATATTTTGTGTTAAATTTTTACTTTCACTTTTTTTTATGTTTTCTTAAATAATTTTTACTATTTAACCTTATACTATGAAAATTAATTTGACTAAAAATAAACTTTTTTAAAGAGTTGAACTCTTTATAAAATAAAAAATTGTAATTACATTTTCCAAGTCTTTAGCTTTAGCTGAATTAACTTTGGCAGCTTCTTCTAAAGATTGTAATTCCATTCTAAGTGGTTCAACTTTATGTAACATATCAGCATATTGTATTTGAGCAGTAGCCCATTTGACTAATGGACCACAAGCCTGACTAGCATTATTTATTTTAGCAAAATCATAATCTGGATTAAATAGATATTTCGATTTCATTTTCTCTTTGATCTGTGGTGATATATTATCTGTTTGGAAATTAATAATTGTATTTATAAAATTATCCTTGACTATGACTTGACGTATTACTTTCCAATCACTTGTCTCTTGATTTAGAATTAAACAAATTGATTCGAGACCAAGTTTAACAGCTGCTGGTGGATTAACTAAACTCTTAAGCTCGACTAAATGTTGACGTCTTATGGATTTTACAGCTTGTTGTGCTTCTTCAACAGCCGGTTCTACTTTACTTAAATCATTCATTACACTTGCTTTCTTTTTTTCCATTTCACTCAATTGTTCTGTCAAAACCAATTGTAATTCTTGTGAGGCAACTTTCTTTTTCTCAGCCTCTTGTTGATCAGTCATCATTTGTTTCAATTTCAAATTAGCCTCGTTGTTCTTCTTTTCCAGCTCAGCTCGTTTAACAGCTAAACTTTTTTGTAATTCTTCGACTTGTTCGACCGTTTCTTTTATCTTGGCTAAACCAATGTTCAAATGTACTTGTTGATCTTCTAATTCAGATCGTTTTTCATTGTATAATTTGGCAAAATGATTGATAAAGTCCAAGTAATGACGAGGAGTTATAGTTGTTGTACGTACACCTTTTTTTTGTAGACGACCATTGGCTTGATGTAATGAATCATGAATTTGAACAAAGGTATTGACAACAGCCTCACGATGACTAATTGAATGAACACTAGGATCATGAAGGATACTCAAAGTATCAGGTGCGATATAATCAGATTTTTCCAAATCGATTCTGATCGTAAATTCTTTGCCCACTTGATAATAAGCATGATGACTCCAATCACCAAACCAATTAAGAACACAACGATTGAAAAGAGCAGGTGATGTCGAGGCTCTATTTTTCAATCCATCTTGACTTGGATTCATTGTAAAGACAACATGTAAATTTTTCATTACTTCATTTGTAAACCATTTGTACAATTCTTCTGATGAGTCTAACATTAAACCATCACGTTGAGCACCTTCTTTACATTGAGTCATTAAAGTTGAATATTCATCGCCTTCGAATAAACCTGGTACTTCACCATTGGCAAGTAAGGTATTCATTCTCTCCAAAAAACCCGAATCTAAAACATTTGATTCGTCTAAAATAAACACTATTTTTTCACCTTTTGTACCGGCTCTTCTCAACACATTTCTCAAATCATTATCAAAATCATCACCGCTATAGTTATTATGGACTTTTATTTGAAATACGGATAAACCATTAATCCATGCGACAAATCTAGACAATGTTGTTTTACCGGCGCCTGATACACCAATCAATAATAAATGACCTTGTGGTTGACGAAATATACGATCTATTCTTAAAACATGATCTAAAACTTCATTGAATAAAACTAATTGAACATCTAGTTCTTCTTCATAGAAGACTTTAAGTCTAGCTTTGACATATTCTCTCAATTCTTCTTGATCAACTGGTAAATAATCTTTTTTCAACCAGTTCGAGTATAGAATTGGACGTTTTAAAGCTTTATCATAGTCCATATTAGTGAAATGTTTCTTGGCTATTTCGTTTATATTCTCATCTGTCCATTGTCGTTCGTCATCAGTGACTAAACGATCTTGGAATAGACGTAGAGCTTCATGAACAAATAAACGAACTAGATCTTCAAGTGACATGTGTTCTAAAGGTCTTATAGCTTCGCATATACCACGTACCCATCTGGTCATTTCACGTGGTGAATATATATAATGTGGTTGTTGATCAACTGTAAATCTCTCCTGTGACATTAGATAAAATTCAACCATTGCATTTGTTAATGGTTCAGCATAGGCTCTCAAAGTTGGTATTATTCTCAACATAGCTCGATTGAACGTTCCATAAATTTGTTTCAAAGAAATTTCACCTGGGTAATCTACGTAGACTAATGGTACGTGACGTAGGAAACGATGTGACAATGGTTTACGACCAGGATCAGTTGGTGGATTACAAGCACCGACAAATTGAATTCGTTCAAGTTTTACCCATGATTGATCCGATGTACGATAAAAACCACCGTGTTCAATACATTGACGAATAAATGAAATTACTCGTTGTGTACCGTATTTATCCTCATCGGGCAAATTTATTTCATCACAGAAAATAACTAACCATTTTCCCATTTGAATAGGCGACAATACAATACCATTAGGCGTTCTCTTATATTCACAATAGTGATCGAATGTTTTAAGCATTAGTTCAGGAGTAGTAGCACTGGAAAAATTTAATCCGACTACTTCTAAATCAGGCAAGGATCTTAAAGCTGCGAATAAGGTCATTGTTTTACCGGAACCAGGTGGACCGCATAATAACAATGGTTTATGTTCACTGAGCCATGTAAATAAAAGACTTTCATGACGGATTGTGTCTATGGTAGGTACTACTACATCCGGTGCAGCTACTTTATGAGTCTCAACTTCAATTTGTGGTACTTTAGCTAACCATGGTATCCATTCACCAGTGGTTAAATTAACCTCAAAATCAATTATTGGCGTTTGATTACCACTCGGCATTTGTATTGTCGTTGATAAACGAATAAATTCGCCTAAATCGACACGATATTTAAGTTTACAATCGCCTGAAAATGACCATAAAATAGACAAAACTAATGATTTAGTCATGTATTTTTCAAGAATGTCATCGCTCAATCTAAAATCATGTTGTTGATTATAAATAAGAATATTTCTAACAGCTTGATTTAGCATTGTGAACATTGAACTTAAGGCTCTAAGTCTAGTAAAGTCCATAATATGCTCGAATTTTGAAGCATATTCGAGACATTTAGTAACGAGACCTTCGGCTGTAAAAAATTGTCTTATATGCGAAGCGCATGTTCGTTGATCAGCTAAGGCATTTGTTATTTCGGGATTTTTCGATGGTGGAAAATCTTGTATATTACCTGAAGTATCTAAATTTGGTGTTGATGGATTTGACATTGAACGCTTCAATTTCAAATCATTATTCATGGCCATTACTGAAGCTATTTCGTCATCGTCACCACCCTCTAATGGCACGTTACATAACTTATCAAAATAATTCTCATAAATCATTTCTAAACTTAAGACATGCTCGCTAAACCAAATCATACCACAACGTGAAACAGTAGCCAAAGTAGCGTATTTTAAATCTTGTACTTCAAACATAATTCTAACATTGGGTGGTATATTCAAACGCTCACCATTTGGTAGAGTTAATAATTTATTATCGTCCAAAACTGAATTTAAATTTTCGACCCATTCTGGATCAACATCACCATCGAAAATAATCCATTGACGCTTATTTAATTCACCACGTACGTTATCGATTATTTTACGCAAAATATGAGTGAATAAACCATCAGTCCATTCTCTTGTATTCGGATCCATAGAACCGTAAAGAGCGTCTTTTGAAATGGCTTTAGGGTCTATTATATGCGCGACACCCTCGACATTTTCATATCTTTCCAAAGCTTTAAGTAACACATTCCAAGCTGTTGATTTACCCGAACCAGATGGACCAACCATCATTAAACCATGATTCAAATTAGAAATTGAGTATAACTGTAAGACTTTTTCTAACCAATTAGCTCCCATTTGTGAGTCACCACCGTACACTAAATTTTGCTCTTCACAAACTCTTTTTATTTCTTCTTTAAGTCTAGCTATTTCTATAGGCTCATAACGCACACCAGGGAATACGTCATTCAACAAACTTTGTAATAATGGCAAGTCTTCATTGATCAATCTAGGCACAAAACTCTCCATTATAGACTGTATTAAAATTTCTTGTTCATTCAAGTCCTCGGCTATTTTGCCCTCGTCTATAGTTTGTTGATTCTCAATCATTTTATCTCTAATTCTTTGTATTTTTTCACGTTTAACATTACCAGCCATGACAAGTACACTCTTTAGAGATCTTAGACCAAAATCATAATGACTCTGAGATGACAGTTGCTCATTACATAATTTAAAAAATGGTACTACTTTATGAGCGAGTGTCTCAGCTGTTCTAAAACCTTGTGAATACAACATAACTTGAGCGATTAGTACATTGTCCGGTTGTGTCATGGCAAGAGATCTGAATAATTTTTTTAAATTATCTGGTAGATTAGAACGACCAGCATAGCCAGGATTCATAGTTATAAACACAGCCATATGTGGATTTACTAATACTTGTTTACCGACAAGTTCAATTGAAATAGTCTCGGATTTATGTCTCGATTCAAGTACTTGTAATTGATGTTCTTTGAGAGCTTCTTGTATAGTTTGAATTTGTTGTGATACGGCAGATAACATTCTCTCTTCCAAACGATTGAACTCATCAAAACAACCCCATGCACCCACTTGACATAAACCAACAAAAATTCGACCCATAGCTTGAAAATCAAATGTTTCATCACAATTAAAAACAACTACAAAACGACCCAATTGATTGCCAAGTGCTTTAACTGATTCAGTTTTACCAGTACCAGCAGGTCCAAATGGTGATCCACCTAGACGAGCCTCTAAAGCTTGAGTCATTGTCAAATAACATCTATCGGTCAATGGTGTTTGTACTAATTTATCTTGTACACCCAAATACTCAAAGCCATAGTGAAATTTCGAATTGGCCATTTGAATTGTTAATTGTTTGAGTAAAGTCGTACATTTCGGATCGAAATAGAATCTCATTTGACTAAGCCATTCGAATGATTTTGAATTATTTACTTTTTTATTGATTAAATCTCTAAGCACGTCTCTTTGATGTACGTGTTCAATAATTAAATGTTCTAGTTTACGTCTTCTTAAAGCGGCTTGGTCTTGTAAAACAGAATCGGCAAGAATTTTTAAAGTGTTTTCAACATTTTTTAAAGTTAATACTAAAGGATTTTGATCGGAGTTCTCCAATTCCGGCGCACTCTCTAATTGTTTAAGAGCATTTTCAACAGATTCGGACCATGATATTTGAGCTGATAGTACTACTAATTGAGCTTGATATCTCTCGACCCATTCTAAATATTGTTGACGATCAATTGAGCCTGAACGAAATTGATTAGATTCTTGGACTGATTGACTCAATAAATATGCTAGTGTATTTCTAATCTCTTTTTCAACAAGAGTTAACCAATCGTTTATTTTCGGATTGGCCGCAATTGAGACTTGGCTCTTGAATATAACTTCTTCGCCTTCTTTACTCGATACACCCAAAACAATTGTATTATCCTCGTTTAAGAGTATGGAATAAACACCAGCAAACATTTTTTTAAAATGTTTTTGTAGTCTCGGTACATTTTTAGTATTGCCTATAATTTCTAATAAATCTTCATCACCGACAAAATAGAATCGTGGAAATGACGAACGCTCTCGTTCTAAATACTCACCGAGGGCTTTTTGTATTTTAGCAAGCAAATCGGCAAGTCTCTCCAAGGTCTTTTGGATACCCTGAATATTTAGAATGTCTAAAACAAGTGGCGATTTCGACACTTTTCTCATTAGATTCAAAAATTCCGAACTGACATTTTGAAATTTTTGCGTCTCGTTTGGTAGTAAATGTTTAATATCAGCCGAACCGCCAAAAATTCCATCCAAATAAACCCAACGTCTTTGTACATCAATCCAAACATCAAATACTGAATTTATTCTATTCAATTTATCCTCCCAACTAAGCGCCTCTTCCTCGAATTCTTTATAATAAGGACTCAATTTCATAGCACTTACACTATTTATATGCTCTTTTAATTTGTTAAATAAATCATCCCAGCCTCGAATTATTTGACATTTATTCTGATAATTAATCAACTCTAATGTATAGCTTTTCCACAATTCGCTTACTTGTTTTAAAAATTCTTCCAAAGCCTTTTCACCCTGAGCTACCATTAAAATATCCTTTATTATAGTCTCATAAATTGGTAAATTTATGTCCCATACATGACCCAATGTCAAGTCATTTAAATTCCATAAGACATTCATTTTTTTCATTAATTGCTTCCAATGACGCTCTTTGAGAGCCTCTGATTTTAACTCGACTATTAATAAATTAGCCTTAAGGTAATCTTGAAGTAATTTTTTGACATGATTATAAGAGTCATATTGTCTTAGACGTGATGGCATGTCTCTCATTTGAGTTAATAGACCATCTAGAGTGGCTCTTAATTTTCTCGGTTGTACAGTCAACCATTGTTTTTCTTTTTGTTCTTCGATTTGTGACCATATTTTGGCGAGTTCAGACCATACGCCCTTTAAATCGTGTAGCTCTTCAATTGAGACTGTAATTCGAATGTCATTTGAATTCGATGTATTATCTCTAAGTTCTAAAGCGTCTTTAGCACGCATCATATTGTCTCTTTCGTCTTTGATTCGATTGAATTTACTCTCGAATAGTTGAAGATTTTTTAGAGCTTGATCTGGTTTTAAATTACCAGCTACTGGTTTTGAATTTTCCCATTCGTTAATAAGCTCATTGGTTTTGTTTTCGACTACTTTTTCCTCGCTAATTATTTTAGCTTGTAAACTAGCCACTTGATTTTGTATACTCAAATCTTTTCTCTTTAAGATCTCATTAAAAGCACCCCATTCGCCTTGAATGTAGTCTGTGTATAACCAATTGGATGGAAATTGATAGCGTTGACGTTCTAGAATTTTCTGTGAATTTGTATAAGCTTCTACTTTACGCTCCCAATCTTTAAGCTTTCGTTTCAAGGATTGTACGTATGTTATTACACTTACTGCCTCCGATGTACTTGATGTCTCGACTGATTGGCTTTCTAAATCTTGACGAGATTTCGAAACAGTCGAATGAAAGTCTTGTAATTCATTTCCTAGCAAAAAAAAAAAATTATTTTCAAAATCTTATTTTTCTGTTAAGTAAAATTTTCCGTCCAAATATTTTCTGGAAACTCTTAATAAAGGTATATTTTATGGTAAAATGGTAAATTTGCCAAAAATGAATGTTTAAACAAACGTTGATGATATTTTAATTTCTCTCCTTAACGATCACACTACAAGAAGCTTTTTTTTTTGTTTTTACATTTAATCTCCTACCACTACTAAAATAATTATTTTTTCTGTTATTTTTAAATAGAAAACTCTTGATTGACCCTGTTCAAACAATTTTTCCTTTAATATTTCGTATAACTATGTTTAATTACAGTGGTGGGGATTAATTTGTAACGTGACAACATCTGACGCCATATGACTTCATATAACGTTACCTGATTTCAAATGACGTCATTTAAAGCTGTTTTTAGATGACGCGATTTGACGGTTGAAGTCAGATGACGTCAAATTTTATTGATTTTTGACCGTCACATCATATACCGTCGTTAAAATCTTTTCCTTAAAGAGACTAAAAGGGAAATTTTTCACGTTTCTAGAAATTGGTTCTATCATATGTAATTATTTTTATAAGGAAAATTTGTATAAAAATTTTTCTCGTGTTTTTTTATAGAAATAGTTCAGAATTTTGGTTATTTACATCATAAAAAAGTACTTACCTAAAAACGATCCAAATTTACTCAAGACATCTTTATGCCAAGCATCATATTTAACATTAACCTTTGATTGTACCTTATTATAGTCAATTATTATTGGACCAAATTTTCTATGTGTCTCTTGAGTATCAAACGATTTTCTCGAGTCTTTCATCTCAGATAAACAAGAGATCCATGCGTTTAAATTCGAGCTCAAACGCGTGTAAATTGTATCTGGTTGTAAGTCCCATAGAGATTGAAAATGCAACCATATTTTAACAAAATCTTGAGCTTGTTTTAAAATTTCATCAATTGCACCGAATGCATAGTCTAATAATTTGACACCATTTATAAATTTATTAAGTAAATTTTTATATGTGATCTTATACTCGGATTCGGCTTCCATAGTTACTTGAAATCTTGAATGCAAAATTCTCTTTTGTGTCGTAATTACTGAACTAAATTCATATAATTGAGAAATTAAATGCTCTCGAGCGTCTTCAACAGACGGACTAACATACAACAATTGATTTTTGATTAAAATCTCAAGAATAATTTGTCTTATTTTTGGCTCACCACCCATTTTGGCAATTAGCTCAGCTTCTTCTTGTGGAGTTTGTACATCAGTGGATAATAGTGATATAGTCGAGAGATTATCATCAAAATTTATATTTTTATTTTTATTACCACCACCACCGCCACGTCTAACTACAACTTCGTCTTCTTGACGATTTTTTCTATCCAATAAAACATCAATCCAAATCTTAATAGCTATATTTAAACGTTGAGCAAATTTTTTCTCTATTTCCTCATCAAGTTTAGCTACCCATTGTGGCAAGTTCGAAAATCCCTTCAAATTTAAATAATCTATACTTTTTTGTATTTCGTATAAGACCTCGGCAAATTTAGTCTCATTATACGCACATGTATCTAGCTCTTTCAATTGATTCTCAATACTAGTCTCAACCGAAATTAATTCATCGACTTTTTCTCTAAAATTATAAATTGAATCGGCAAATTTTTGAACACTCGATTCTAATTTATAAGAATCCCAAACCAGTGAGGACATGTCTAAGATTAAAACTTGTATATCTTTTTTCATACCTGCTACTAGTAATAAACAAGTTTGTTTCTCATTTATTCGCTCACAGATACGTCTATATGTGGAGACATTTTCAATTAAAGAAATTGCGTATGGATACATTTGTCTAGCTGTATGGGCTTTATTGACTATGGCTAATGGTACTCTAGAAACTAACCATTTCATATTACGCGCTTCTTTTGTTAACGTTATAATCTCAGGTGAGAAATTTACTTTTAAAGTATAAATTGTTCCTTTTGATGCGCGAATATTATCCACTGAAAAAATACGTCCGGAATTTTGTAAATTTTTTGAATTTGCTTTTCTCGACCATTCCTCAAATAAATCCTGGGTATTCAATTTCATTCTAAAGCTATCACCGTCTGCTTTTAATTTTTGTCCATCTACATGGGTCTCCCAGCCTTTACCTAGAACAGCCTCAACTCGACCCATGTACATGTTTAATTGACGTTCAATTTGTTTAGCCCAAATTATACTACCAGCGACTTGAGGTATGTCGCGGACTTTACTCATTCGGTAGCATCTACTTTGTAAGTATTGAGCTTTGAATTTTTCTTGCAAAGCCTCTATGTCGTCTTTGACTCGTTGAATCAATTGGGTTTGATATTCTCTAATGGCACCTCTTATATGTGGACGCACAAAAAGTGCATTGAAACGTGAAAATATTCTAAACATTTCATTAGCATTTTTAGCTGTTCCTAATTGATCTCTTAGTCTAGCTGTCATACGAGCTTCAACACGTTCAATACGCTCATCATAACGTCTTATAGTAGACTCCCATAATTCTTGACCCTCCTCGGAAATATCCAAAGCATCAACTTCTTTGACTTTTTCATAAGCTAAGCGCACTTCTTCAATAGCATTAGCATCGGCTACATCTAGACCAGCGTCAATTGTACCACGTTGTGATTGATTTTGAATTTGTTCATCTGAATCGCCCGAGCTAGTTGGTCTTAAAACTCGACTAATAACTGAGCTCAATTGTTCATGTTGACGACGGAAATTTTGCATTATTTGTAGTCGATTTTGTAGTCGTTTATGCGATGGATTTATTCGCCAGACTATTTTATATTCATCTCTTTTTCTCTTAGCTAATTCTCGCAAAGTCCCTTGTAATCGTTCAAACTCGTCATCCCAAGCTTGAAAAACACCAAAACAAGCTTTCATAATTTTTTCAAAGTCATCAAAGTTAATAATCATTAAACGTTGAGTGGAAAGGACTTTTAATAATTGTGTAGTTAAATCTTTTGAAATAGCTTCTATTAGTTTTAAAGCGCGATTCATGGGATATTTGGTATTTCTTATTTTTTTCATGTGATTAAATATGCTTTGTATAGCGAGAGTTATTTTAGTCAATTCAGTAGCTGAAATTAGCTCGTTGAGTGGAAAGTCTTTCATTAGTAAATTGTAGTCTTTGGCTGTTTCGAAGGCTTCTTTTAGACCAGTGTCTGAATCGAAACTAACTGTTGCCATGAAACGTTTGCCATAACGTAAAATATCCAAAGTTAATGTCACTTCTAAAGACTCACGCTTTTCTAATATACGATTTAATGCACGTTCTAAATTTAGCCAAAAACTTATTTCTTGTAATGCTGTTCCTGTCGATGGATCACGGTCTAGTTTTGTTACCTTTAAAGGAAAAAGTTAAAATTTAAAATCTAATTTTTTTAATTTGATTGAGGGAATATGTTTAATGCCTAAAATTCGTATTGAATTCTTATCAATCGTATGAAGAATTAAGCTCAAAAGAGTTAAATAAAATAAAGTGAGAAATTTCGAAATTGTGTATTTAAATTTTAAATAAATTCAGAACAACCTAAATTTTCCGAATAAAGGTTATTCGTAACAATTTTTCTTTGAGATATTAAAGGCACTTTTGGTTATGTCGTAGGCTTTACTCCCTAGTCATGATAGATAAGTAAATATTAAAATTTTTACTTTTGTCTTTATTGATGCTTACTGTAATCCCTCGATTGGTACAAATCTAGAGTTTCGTACCCAGTAATTTTATTACTGAAATGTATTCACAGAACTTTTAGCTTCAAAAAAAGGTGAGGGTAAAATTTTGTAATTTTTCGAATTTATACCGGTACTATTATCGAGGGTTTACGGTAAGAAAAAACGCTAAAAGTTTATTTTTATAAAATTGGATAATTGTTCCGCAGTTCTGTATGTAAGTAGCATTGAAAGCATTATTTCATCGAAATATATGAACAATAATAATTAGAACAATCTATTGCTGTTTTTTTTCTTTTCCTCTTAAACAACTCCTTTCCTATGTTTTCCTATTCGTTAATATTAATTGTGTTGTCCAGGGAAAACGAAAGGAACAGTAAACGAACAAAATGAAAAAAAAGATAATTCACGTTAAATAAAAAAAGAGAAAAATTAAGATTTCAAAAAATTACGTGTAAAAGCTGTAAAAATGGTATTTAGAAATAAAATCGAGTGAACCGAATTAATTTTTCAAAATTTATTTATTCTAATAATGTTGAGATATCAAATGTTTAGTAAATATTATAGTCGATAGTGTCTCCTTCGAAAATGAAATTTTTCATAATTAAGGGGAGTAATTAGGTTTCGAAACACACCGAAAATTAAGCTAGGGTTTATGGTTTGAGGAACCTTATCTAAAAAAAGCTTTTCTGGCATAAAAGTATGCTGAAAATATATCTTTTGATAACGAAATTAAATTAATTGTTTGAGAAAAATCAGCAATTAATTTACTTTTTTTTCAAGACTTTCTTTTTGGAAAAAAATTTTAAAAACAAACGGGAATTTTTATAAATTAAGCATATTTCAGATCAAATTTTATGAAATCCTCGTATTGAAAACCGTTATGTCTTATTGGTTCCTCAAATTTTAAGTCAAAATATGTACTTAGAATGGGTTCAGGGTTCAAGAGATTGACAATTATTTGCCATTAATCATAAACCATCCATAAAGATCAATAGCTAAAGTAAAGCTTAAATTAATTGTAAGAAAAAAAATAAATCAGATCGTCTCAAATTTTCAGACAAATATCGTGATTGGTTTCGTATTTAAGTCATATAGAATTTTTGTCTCAAGTTTTTTTTTTCTAAATTTTAAAAAATTAGAAATTACTTTATAACGATAGTAATTTCAAGCAAATTTTCAAATTAAAAATTATGTTTAAAATAAACAGAAAAAGGCGCAGATTTTATGAATCATTGAAAATTATAAAAAATGCAGAATATGACTCAATAAGAAAACAATAGAAAAAAAAAATTTTGTTGTCATAATACCTTTTTAATTTCTCTAATCCATCTATTAACACCAGATTGAAGTTGATTTAAAAAATTAGTGTCATCAACCTTATCAGCAAAATCATCAACTTTAGGCTTTCTATTTTCATCTGTACATTTCTTAATCATTTGTAAGACATTGGGATGAATTACTAGATTTATCTCAGGTATTTCTATATTTTGTTGCAAATGCAACAAACCCATTTCAACTTCGGCGATTTTTTTCTCCATTTGAGTGGCAAATTGGTCACCACCATAAAGACCTTGAGCCGAACCGGACGAGGTCACCATATCACCAGCACCAGTGGCTACTAATTTCGAATCATTTACCGGTTTCGAGTCCATATGGCCTCTTTTAATATAACTCTTAAAATAAGGCGCTAATGTATTGCTAACATAGGAATGTAATGTCTCATATGGTGATGAATCTGACAAGGAAATAACTCTAACTTGATTATGAAATTTCTTATCACTTTCAACCACAGCTGTACGCTTAATAATTTGAACACTTAAACATTTCGGATTTGTATAATTTATCTCTGTTGAAATTAAAAATTGACTAGTCATTAAAGAATCGTCCGTGTTTTGTTCACCTTCCTCATCATCCTTAACAGTGAACCGTTGAATAATCAAAGTTCTAACTTGACTATCTCCTAAAAACCTCTTTATACACTCAATACTTGATTTCTCATTAAAACATTTATCTAATTCCTGTACAGATGCTAAATTAGCGTCTAATAATGCCGGAATAAATTGCCTTAAATATTGTATAAATGCTACATGATCAGCTATACTTGCTGGTTGTTGTTGTGAACCAGAAGTTGCTGTTTGTTGTTGTTGCTGCTGCTGTTGAGGAGATAATGTTTGTTCATTATCGTTTGGCTCACTCATTACTTTTACTTTTTGTTAAAAAAATATAATTTTTTTTGTTTCTTGAAAAAAAATATTTATGTTCTCTATAATAAATTATCTACTTTTTTTTTTTTTTGAAAAAAAAAATTAATTTTTGAAATATAATTTAAAATTTAGGCTTTAGAATTTTTAGCAAAAAAAAAACAAAAAACTGAACATCATATGTCTCGATGAAACACATTATAGTTTAAAAAGAAAAAAAAATAGAGAGTGAGCATAAAAATAAATAAAATTTGAATTAATTACTAAGCTCTGAGCTGAAATTTTTTATGAATTTAATTTTTTTTGTCTATAATAGAATGGATGTATGCTTGTATTAAACTACTCGTGACTTTAACAAAATGAACAGTATGTTTGAAATTGGTCCGCTAATTATATAACAATGTTATGAAAACAATGCAATATAACTGCTGGAAATTGTGAAATTCTAGGGGGTGATTTTCGAATAAAAAAAAAACTTCGAATTTATTTTTTTTTCTTTAAATATTGGTTGATAAATTGTCCTAGTTTTTATTTTTTTAACATTAAATTTTAAAAATCAAAAGTAGTTAATTTATGAAGATATTATTTGACGTCTTTTTTTTTTATTCGAGATTCGAGTCCTTTTGCCTATCACTCTAAGATTAGAATTAATTATTTTAATTTTTTTAAATGATAAGTGGATCTTAAAAAAATTCTTTTTTTTCCTAGGAAATTTTTTCTAAAATAAAAACATGTGTATATATCGTGGCTTTCCGATTTTCGAACTAGATTTTTTTAAATTTGAAAAAGGAAAATAACAAAATTATCTTTAATTTTAATTAGTTATGAGAAGCTCTCATGCATATATTTTCTCCTCTGTAAAATTGCATTATTTTTTTCAGATACATTCGAAAAGTGCAGAATATTAAAAAGAAATATACTTAAATGGGTCTCAATAAGTATTTAATCAATCTCTACAGAATTATTTTTTTCTAGACCAAGATACTTGAAATTTAGATTAGTGAATCCATACAGATTTTTAGATAAAAAAAACTTGATTTTTAAAGAAGGGTCTGACCCAACGAAATACTTGATAATCTTTTTAAAATACTTAAAAATCCTATTAGTGTAACTCTTTTCAGCATATTTATAGAATTATTAGTATCTTTTTCTAAAAAGGACACCGGTAAATAATAAAAATTTCTAAATAAGGCTGAATTTGAAACCTAAATAGAAGCTCGGTTACCTAACGCCTTTAATCGTTAAAATATTTTCTTGCCTATAATAGACTAAAAATAAAAGGCAAAATCATACTCAAGAAAAATGAATTTAATATCTTATTATGACAGTCCTGATAAAGTTTAATGGGGTCTATTTAAATAGAACAAAATTAATTTACAAGAATTCCAGTCGGAGGGATGCTTTTAACTAAGATTTTACGGTGCTTATTTACGGATTATTAGAGTGTAAATACGATCAATCAAGTTATTTAGTATGGTCAGTGAGTAGTTGATGAATGGCATTAGATTAAAAGTGAATTTTGTCTTTTGCTTAAAAAAGCTGACTTCATAAATAATCTGATAAATACTCAGCCAATACTAAATTTTTATCGAATTAATAATGCGGCCCATCGAATCAATTTACTTAAGTACAATAATCAAAAATATAGTTTCGCTAGTTCTTTCTATTTCTTGAGATTAGCTGTATCTCAACAAACGATAATCTACAAATCTCGCAATATAAACCAGGTTCATTAATAGATTTTTAACATGGCTCGTAAAACCATAATATTCTTTTAGCTTACATAAAACTAAGTTTTTAACCTTGATAAAACAAGCAAATTATTAGTTTTTCTCTTGAGCAAAAAATTTTATGGATGAAAGTTCATCACCGATATCTAATAAATGTCTTAAAATACTTTTATTTTTTTCTTTTATTGTTATTGAATTAACCAAAAGCCAAAATTAGTTTTTCTGCCCAAGAAGTTTGTTTGACAAGTAAATAAAAGAAACTAGGTTACTGGTCTTGATCGTATTTATATTTGTCTATTTTGATGAATTTTTAGAAGTCTAAATAACGAATTTTTTCATATAATAAGGTATGTTTAAAACTCATTAAAGTTAAATATTTTTAAATTTATTTTCGTATTGATTAAAACATACAAATTTTGAAAATTTCAATTTTTTTTAAAGTTTAATCAGCGATTTTTTAAGGGTCCATCTTTTCAAAACAAACTCAAACTGTTAAGCACAAAAGGAATCTCTTCTCAGCTCAAAATTTGTATATCAAAGATAAAGCTTTTTAGAACAGAATCAATCGATTCGACTGAGCATCATGATTTAGAGTTATTTAAATAAGAAAAACCAGAAATTAGTCTCTTATTTGTCTTATAGTTTTTAAGTCAAAAAAATTTCATTTCGTCAGTCGTTATTAGGCATCATGTCACAAATTGATGTATTTATTATAGGAGATTTTTATTTACCTATTAATTCTCTGTTAGTAGTTTGATTTGGAAGGAAAAACTAATTTTACAAATTTTACCTTGACAAAAAGTTTTTAAAAATATTTAAGGTCTCATGTTAAATGATAAGAATAAGCGTGATATAATGTTTTATAAATTACGATTTACAAAAAAAGTGTTTATTATGAGATTGAAAAACTAACATCAGCTTAAGTTCTGTCATGGGTGACAGTAGAGGAGAACCGATTATTACCACTGTGGTTAAGTTAATAATTTTTTCTCTGATTTTATTTTTCATTTTAAATTAGACTAATGTTTAATTTCAGATTATTGATTAGAATTCAGATTTTTGGTTACTGGATTTAAGAAAAAAATCCATGCCAAATCTAAAAATGTTTCAATTTAGTTTTGAAATTTTCTTGTTGTACATAAAAAAATTTTTTTATTAAAATAACTTAAATAAAGTAACACAAAAAATTTGATTAGGCTTTTTACAATTACCTTAGAAATTAAATTTGAAAATAAACGGATTTAATTTTTTAACTCTGAGCTTAAGAATAAAATTTCTTGCAAAATTATTTTGCTTAACTAATCGGGATACCCATGTAAGCTTTTATCTTTTTTTGATTTGTCTGATGATTGCTTGAACAGGTTAGAGAATAATATTTTAGAATATCAATTATCTGTCTTTGGTTTAGCTCATTCAAGACCCTAAGTTTTTCAACTCTGTGGGGAAAACGATGTGCTTTAATCTTTATGAGGAAAAGTATTAATTAAATTGTTAAATTTTTTTGTCTTAAATAAACCCTACTTTCATCCAGGTTATTTTACTGTCTGGTTTGATGCAATCGGAATTCATATGGCGTATAATAGTTAAGCTATCGTTTCTTTTGATTAATCGTTTAAGCTGATTTACGTTCTGATTAATTATTCCAAGATTATTTTTTAAATGAATTATTTTTCTATCAACATTTTTTATAAATCTGTTCATTCTTTCAAAACCCTGTTCCATTTTAGGACGCATTTCGTTCAATATATTTTGCACATTTTCGGTTGTTTCAGCATGTAAAGCCATTTTATCTAGTGTTGGCGCTAGATCTTGTATTGAATCTGCGAGTTTTTTGTATGCTTGGGATAGCTTTTTTAATTTGTCTCCAAGCAATATTGGTTCATTTAATTCTATCATCGTAAATTAGCTATATCTAAGAAATAACAAAAACAAAAAGTTTTTTAAAGAATTCGAACGTCGAAATACTTTTGATAAAAAATTTTGATTTATAAATAATCGAATTTTGACTGTATGAAAAATGTAACTATTAAGAAACTTTTTGCTTTAAAAGTTGTTTTTGAATAGCTAAATTAATCAAAAAGGAGCGAATTTTTAAATTCTTTCAATGGAAAAAAAACAAAAAAAATTAAAAATTTTTGTTATTAATTTGTAAGAAATAGAGCTCAATGTTTTGATTTCCTCATTTTAAAAATCTCTTTGAAACGAATATTCTTTACAAACTTCTAACTTAGTCATAAAACTCAAATTTAAACTCACGAATTTTGTTCAAAAAATCATAAGTCTCGTGCTTAAATTTTAATCTTATTTTTTTTGGTGTTTTTTAAATCGATTCCGGTAAATTTCATTTAAGCTTTAACACTCGAAGTTTTTTGAAACACATTTTTTGGTTGGCGCGAGATTGAAGCATTTTGTCACTTATAAAAAATTTGAGTTGGAGAAAAAAAAAGTTGATCCTATTAAGCATAAGGTGCTAAGTTCAAAATTTGAGGCAAAAATTAAAAAATTCCAAAACTATCTACCATATTCCCTTGCGGAATAATGCAAAATCGGAACTTAAGAACTGGATTTGGTGCACGAACTCTTCTACATACCTCATATGTAAAATTGACTTGGCTTGGCTCGTGGATCAAACCGACGTCCCTAATAATTGGTGAGGCATCATTTATTGGAATTTCGGGGTTTATGCAGCATCGATCATTGGCTCGGAGAGAAAAATTTTATCAATTTTTTATAATTTTTTTAAAATCTTTGTTTAGTGCACCATCAAAAGTTGGAAATTAAAAAATAAAAAAAAATTAATTGAACCACGAGTCAAGTCAATTTTAACATAGAAGGTATGTAGAAGAGTGCATGCACCAAATCCAGTTCTTAAGTTCTAATGTTGCATAATTCCGCAAGGGAATACGATAAGTATTTTATAATAAAAATATAACAAACTAATCTGCTTTACTCATATTAAATATGTTTCTACTTATACAAGTCCTCTCTGTGACTTAGGATAAGGAAAAAATTTTTCCGAAAATTTCCATCATAACGTAATACTTGATCCTATTTTCTCTCAATTCAACAATTTTTTCAATTCAAGCAACCAGACGCTCTTTCCTAAAAATTTTTTATTAAATTCGAAAAAAAAATTTAAAACAAATAAAAATATATTTTATTTTTATAAACTAATTTTACGGCTCGAAAAAAAAAATATCAAAAACAACAAAGATCTCATTTTTGTAGGCGATGTTTTTTCTTATTTAAAATCGATAGATGTGAGCTTGGATTTTGAAAAAGACTTTGTGTAGGCAAGGCACTAAATCTATTCTCTTGATTTAACATTATATTTGACTGTAATGCTGGAAATGCTTCCTCTAGATTTTCTTGCTTTGGCTTTGTTTCAACATTAACAGTTTGTTTCTGTTGAGGCTGGACGTTCCATAACAAATTTGTGTTTTTAACTGGACCTGAACCCAAAGCTGGAAAATCATCAACAGCATTTTTTGTATTCTTAGAAGATTTATTAACTAGACTAGTACCCAAAGTCGGAAAATCTTCAACAACAATATTTGATTTGTTTTTATTTAGATCTAATTTTGACAAATCTTCAACTTGTCTTCGACTACCATTATCAGGTTTTACAACCCATTTATTACCTGCAGCATTCGATGGTTCTTTTTCCTTAATTAAAACAGGAAATTCTTCTAAAGGTTCCTGACTTGAAAATTCTTTAGAATGATATTCAATTTGATGAAAATTAATTTCAATTTTTTTGAAAAATTGATTACAAAATTGACATTTTGTAATTTTCTTAGAAAACATATCAACCTCATTTCCAGCTTTATTATTCCATTTCTTATTATTATTATTTGGTGACTTATTTTTATCATTATCACAAATTGAAAATTTATCCAATAAATTATTCAGAGTATTGCCAAGCTCATTTTGTTTGTCCACATTTGGCAAAAGAACAAGCATCTCTTGTATCAAATCAAATAACTTAGCATGTAGTATTTTATTTTCACTATTTCTATTATTCTTATAAGCATCAGGTGATAGTGATAAAGATAGTAATTTTTGACATTGAAGCATATAATCATCTGCATTTATTAAACCATTACGAAAATCATTAGATAATTGTTTGAATTTTTCGAATTCATCTTGATTATAATGACCGAATAGCATAAATAAACTCGACTTCAAGTCAAGATTTCGTTGTTCATAATTATCTGGTTTTATAAATGAAGCTATTGGATTATTTTCTTTTTTTTCTTCAAATCCTGGTGGTGGTAGTGTAGTCTTGGGTGTAAACCCTGGTGGAGGTGATACAAAATTAGAATTAGATAAAGAAGTTGATTGCTCAACTATATTAGAATCAATGCTTTGGGGTTTAGATTCAATATCCTCATTTTGCATAATTTTATCTTTTTTTTTTTTACTTTTTTTTTGAGGCGTAGAAACCTCTGGTTTTGGTTGGACAATTGGTTCTGTAAATTCGGGAGGAGGTACTGGTTGTTTCTTAGAAGGTTTTGCTAATTCTATTTTCATTTCTGGCTTAGTTACTTTTTTATTCCATGGAGTAGACGCTGTACTAATTGACGCACCTAAATCAGCTAAACTAAATAGCTTACTCTTAGTTGTTTGATCACCAGCTAAACTGGGAAACTCGGCTTCTTTATTTAATTTAGGTACTGGCCCGGAGCTAATTACATTTTTCCAACTTGTAGAACTAGTTGCCTGAGGTGTCTCAGCTGAAGATACTGTAGGTTCTGGTTGATTTAGAGTTTGATCGACTAATTGTGAACGATTTTCTGAATGTCGTTCATATTGCTCCTTTAATTTTTGTATATTTTCTTTTTGTCGTCGAGTCGTTTCGTCAAGTTCAAATTGACGTTCAGATTCTCTTAAAATATTTGGATCAATTTCACTAACAGTTATTCTCGATTCAGGTCTCGTAATAGGTCGATATTCATCTTCACTTGAATTATCTCGACGACGATTGGCTTGACGACGATATCGATCGCGAGCCGAATTAGTCAAACTAAATTCAATATTTAATTTGCCATAATTTTTCTGCTCTGATTTTGTCTTGGCATGTTTTTGTTTTTTATGCGCTTGAAAATCGAGTTCTGTTCTAAAAACAACATATTCATGTGTTTGAGCCGCATTTGCCGAACAACTATCCAATTCACAAAGATAATGACTTTTTAAAAAATGTGTTCTTAATTGATTGTAGTCCTTATAATATTCTTCAATGCCATCAGTATCACAAAAATGACAAAAATAATGATCACGTCTAAAATGACGATAAATTTCGTCTCTATCAAAAAAACGCTGATCACAATATTCACACAATGGATGACCCTTAAATGAATAGTCATCTTTGTCACCATTGCGTTTATGAGTAGCTAGCTCTTCCCTAGTATAATGTTTTCTTTCATAAGGAAATAATTTTAAATTATCCATGCAAAGCTCGCAAAAAAAACGCCTATGAAATTTTCTTATATGATAGTCTAAATCTTGAAATGTGTTAAACGGTGGTGTTGTACTAGGACATATGTCACATCGATTACTAAGTATTTCGTCATGTTCTTTTTCTACAAGTTCCGCATATTCTGGATCAATAAATATACCAGCCTTATCGCGTTCAGGAACATTTGATTTTATTCTTAGACTTAAATCGAAATTTTTGCTTTCGATTAAATTTTTAGTACAAAAAACTTTTTTAGATTCTTGACGACATACTGGACAATCTATTTTCTCGCATAGAACTCTCATTTTAACAGCACAATTCAAACAAACATAATGTGAACAACTGTAATAAACAAATGTAAATAACTCATGTAGACAACAAATACAATTAACAATATTTTCTTTTTCTTGATTTTCGCTGTGCGATAATAGCTTTCGTCTATTGTATATTTTGTTTTTTTGATCCTTGGACACTTGTGTATCTTTTTCTATTTGTTTTGAATCATTACTAATGTCTTCATTCTCTTCTCTACGATCATTATTCTCATATTTTTGATTAGCGCGTGATTTCTGATAGGACCGTTGATTATTGTAATTATTGTAGTTTGGTCTTTGATTTCTTTGATGATAATTATTATTATTTTGGTTATTTCGATAGTGATAGTTATTTTGGTTTCGTTGGTTTTGGTTCCTAGAATCGTTATTTTGATTATTTTCTTGATTTTTTAATGATTCGTTGGTGTTCATTTTTGATGCCAAGATTAATAAATGGTTTTCAATAAAATTATTAAAAATAGTTTCTAAAAGAAAATTTATTTAAGCTGTTATTATCTTAAATTTATAGAAATTTGATTATTTTAGTGGTGATAAATTTTAAAATATTTCTCAATATTTTGGCAATTTTAGAAATTTTTTTGGTAAAATTAGAATTGTTAAATTTATGTACTCAAGTTTAATTTTGTGTACAGACTCTAATATTGTTCTCTCTTTTTTTTTCTCTATATAATATTTAAATGCAAAATCATAAAATTATTTTTTTCTACGTTCCACGTGAAATTAATTTTTCAATTTGTGTTTCAAATTATTTAGGCTCCTTATTTAAAGTTTTTTTTTTCAAATTTCTTGACTTTGTAAAATTTAATTTTGAAAATAATCAAAAAAATTTTAATAGCTTGAGCAATTTAATCTTTAATAAGTGAAAATAGTGATAATTTAAAAAGATTAAACAAAAATTAGAAACTAAATTTCAAATATTTGGTTAATTCTGATTAAGGCTTAGGTCAATATTAAAAAAACTCTTTTAAATTTATAAATTAGGATTTATGATTTACGTAAAAATATGAAAATATACACAATTTTATAGATTCTACAGTATCTTAAAAAAGAAAATTTACCATATTGATATACATTTCGCTTATTTTTTTCAGCGAAAAAGAAAGCTAATTTTCTTCATTAAAATTCACCCTCTATATTTTTTATTATTTAAGCAGAAAATACTAATAAATACCATAAAGAAAACTTATGTTAGCGGTAACGGTAAAGCCTTTTTTTCAAATCAAATGCTGATAACTGAAAAAAAAATTAGGATTAAGTTATTTTTTAGCAAGGTTTCTCGAGTTTAGTGGGTTTTATTTAGTATGGTTCGCCTCTAATAAATATATCGAGTTAGTTTTCAAGTTTTGTGAACCAATTTTTCACCTAATTTTTAGTTGATGAGATGAAACACAGTGAAACAAAGTTTGGCATTTTAAATTGAAAATTTTTTATCCGCTTAGTAACAAGTGTCCACTCCATTTGACGAAATTCAATTTTTTAATTCAAATTCAATGAAAATGAAATTCAATTTTTTTGCATCGAAAAAAAACTCTAACTTAAAGTTCAAAAAAAATATTTTTTTTTTGAATCAAACAGATCATTGAATACTACTTGAAAATTAGTTGAATGCAACTCTCAGTAAGGCTATAACGTTGCACCCTTAAAACTTAAGAGTTTTTTTCAAAAAAAGGAAAGTAAATATATAGAAAATTATTTATGGTCGTATTTTAGAAACGATTTAACACGTTTTAAGGGACATAATTAAATTTATTCGAAATCAAACTTCAATTTATCTCCATTTAATTTATTTTAAATTATTAAAAAAAAACGCATAAATTATTAAAAAATAAAATAACGATAAATTTTTAAATATCCAACAACGACAAAACATGAATATTGCCATCCGCATCACTCACACAAATTATCGAATCTTTATAAATTTCAATTGAATCCAAACTCGAATCACTTATTTTGAGAGTTTTCGCCAGAAAAGACGTCGTATTCGATGTCATTGAATTTGATCTCTGTCTTAATGTTTGTATTTCCTGTGCATTTTCCATAGCTTGTGATTGTAAATCAACAAAATACACAAAGCCATTTGTATCACATGTAATTATATAATCATGATAATACAATAACTTGTTAAGTCTAGAGCCTTGTGTTATTTTAAGTGAAAATATTTCCGTATTTGTTTTAATATTATAAATTTTAACATAGCCTATTGATGTACAAAATGCAATGGTGTCTATAGAATCTATATTCGATTTGTACATTTTACAATCTGTTATTTTTTCAAAATCTTCTGACTTTGGATTAATCAAGTACAATAAACTAAATAAATTATCTTTGTCTAATTCATTGTCAAGTTTTACTTTAGTCAAATAATCACTATCATTTTTTGAACTTGTATCTTGTATTGTATTTATTTTATACAAATGTAAACTTCCATCGTCACATACAGATGCCAAATAGGAATCATTTATATCAAATGTTACGATTGATGAATCATGTGATAGCTCACTGACAAATTGTAATTTTATGCTATTGGTAAAATTTTCATTTAAGCGCCATATTTTTATCAATGAATCCCAAGAACTTGTTAAAATATAAATATTTGATGATGATGTTTGAACAAGACGTATACGACTAATTGCATCATCATGTGCATCCTCTAGAGAATAAACACAACGATTATAATTCATGTCATAAACATATACTGAATTGTCCCAACATGATAAAAATAATAAAAGTGATTTATACGAAGAGGAGGAGTCACTACCAGTTTGTAAATAATCCACTGATGATATGCTAAAATTAGACTCATTATGAGACCGAAATATTGATCTGTCTTCTAGTGAAAATATTTTTATCCAATTATCACTTGAAACAGAACAAATTAATGGTAATTTGTCCTGTTGATAATCAACAAATATTAATTCATTTATTTGAGATTTGTGCACTTTATTAGTAAGTTTTACATCTAGGATTTTAAAGTTGAGTGGACATATTTTAAAAGGGTTTATCTTGGTAGATGCTATTGGTGACATTACTTGACTAGTATGAATTTTATTCTCTGTTTTTTCAATATCTATATCTAAATCATTGATTGTAATGTCCATTTCGTTTGTTAATTGTTTTGATTTTGGTAAATGGGCCTTTTGGAATAGCTGAGTTGGTATTTGACCAAATTCTTGTATTTGAATTTCTAAGCTTTTTCGTTCGGAATAGTCACTAATGGCATCAAGATCAACAGCACCCTCATAACAAATGTAATAAAATAAATTATCAGCTTTATGGGCTTCAATTCCATTTTGTTTATATCCCCATATTAAATCAATCCATTTGTGTAAATTCTCGCTAACATAAGAGCTCTCTAAAGCATCACGCATTTTTTGTATAAATTCTCTTGGGCTATTATTGGCCCATTTGGGTAGAACTACATGATTGACTCGTATGCCATCTTGTCTAACTCCTAAATCTAATTCTAAATGATTTCTTAAAAAAGTTGGCTGACTAGTTGTATCGTAAAATTCCGGTATTAATTCTTTAACATCTGAATCTATATTCAAACAATTACGCCATGTATCGGCTATTGAATAAAATAATCTATTTGGATGATCGAATTTACCATTTTGAAGACACAATTGCCATTCTGGTTGTTGACGTACTAAATAAAAAAGTACAAAAGCTGGTGTTGAATAATGACTACCATATAAAAATGATGGAGTTGACGTTTCAGCTTGGACTTCTTGACTACGTTGTTTCAATCGAGACAATCTATCCGGATTCAAAGCTCCTATTGGTTTAGATAAATCACGGTACACAGTAGGATCAGATAAATCCAGCACTTGACTTGTATAATCATTTAGAACCCAAGGAAATATAGGATATTGTGTTAAATCATTAAATGATCGATCCGATATATTATTAAGATACATTAAATATTCATAATTAGAAATAGCACTATAGCGCCATTTTTGAAGCATATTTTCTTGACTAAATTCCTCAAAATTTACCAATTTATCTCTTTGTTCCATTACTAATTTATTATAGAATAAATTTCTTTGTTTTTCGTCATAAAATGTCACATAAAGATAAGGCAAACGTTTACTGTAATTTTGTTCTGAATCTAAATCATTAAAATCTAAAAATTGTATTTCAAGACCGACTTTTTTCAAGTGATATCGTCTCTCAATTACATATTTTATTTGCTTTAATTTTATTTTAAAAAGATTGGTCTCTTGTAGTAACGAACTCGAATCGGACAAATTATTAAATGGTTTATAATAAATGCACATATTTGTTAGAATTAATTTACCCGGATTGGTGACTAAAGGATTTATTTTATTTACACTGCATTCCAATTGAATGTGCTCTTTAGTCGCATCTTCCATTTGATGCAATTCTAATTTAAATTTGTCACGACTTAAACGCGAATTTAGAATTAATTGTAGCATTAAGTCTTCTTGTTCATAGTTGAGTGTAGATGCTCGATGTAATTGAAGCAATAGATCCAAAGAATCGGAACAATTTGTAAATATAAATTGAAAATAATGTAAATCATTTGATTTTTCTCTTTTTTGAATTGTATAAGGTCCTATTTTATTATTAGCTTTACAACAAACAGTTTGCTTAGCGCTAATTGCAAAGCATTTTTGTTTAAGAGTTGTATCTAATTTGGAACTAGTGGGTGAATAAATAGAATCATTTTCTAGGTCATTATCTTCATTGAAGACTTGGATTTTTTCTATGGATTTATAAGAGAATTTAATGAGTGGATAACTTATGTTTAATGGGTCGAAAACAAAAGA
>NTPY01000883.1:103007-187207 GCA_002922825.1 Brachionus calyciflorus
TCATAGCGTGATTTTAAATTAAACATTTTAATTTTTTTTTAAAGATAAAAAATCTTAGAATTGATTTTTTTTTCTCTTTTGAAATTACCATTTTATTGAATTAACTGAAAATTTATTAATTTAATAAAAAATGTTTGCTTTTGAATTCCTAATGAATAATTCAAAAATAAAAGTCCGAATAAAATAAAATGTCTTATAATCTTTTCAAGTTTTTAAAATAGAAGAATTTATCTGAAATTAAAGCTATAGGCTAAATGGCTTATTGCGTAAATGTATTTTATTTTGTAATTAGCTTCCTTAAAAATTGTAGCTTGTAGAAATACTTAAAATCCCGCTTAGAGGCTCTTTAACTCAGACAAGAAAAGAAAATTAATTTATTTCTAAATTTCTTACAAAATTTATTTGATGTTTTTATTTTCTTAATATAACTAAGAAAAACAGATAATAAATAAATTTTTTTTAAGAAATCGTAGTCTTCGGGTAAAGAATATAAAAAAAATTGACTTAAAAACTTGGTTAAAATGTTGAATTGAAGCTCGCAAATTTTACTTGATCGAGAAAAAAACGTTTCGGAGTTTGTCAATTTAATAATAAAAAGTATGAGCGCTTTTGAATTAGAAATTAATTTTCATGCTTCTGAAAAAAAAAATTAGTAATTAAAAAGTCTTAATTTTTTAATTGTAAGTTTCTTGAATCCAATTTTTTATCACGAAAAACGAGTATTCGGAATCGAATTGTACTTTTTTTGAGTTAGAACCGAATCTAAAAAAACATTTTTTTTGTCTAAGTACAATTTTTTAATTCAAAAATAAGTCTAAACTATTCGAAACACTCGAATGGGAATTTTGAGAATAGGTTTTTCATCGAGTTTTTCGATCAAATTTACCTTTAAGAAACATTTTTAATTATGAAAAATCGATTTATATGAATAAGAATTTTGAGAAATTCCATTCGAAAATCATTCAAATTTTTATATGTGTCAAAAACTTCACAAAAAAATTACTGTAGAATAAATAAGGAACTGTATTATAAAAAAAAATAATTATAGATCTTATCAACGATAATTTCTGGACATACCTCAAACAACCGACCCTTCCCTTTTGAGTTGAATTCCTCATACTTAAATTAACAAAGTTAGGGAGAGACTTTTTGGGAAAAAAATTTAAGTATGAGGAATTCAACTCAAAAGGAATTTTACATCTTTCTTGTTTCATTGAGGAGCCTCATGAGCAAGCATTTATAGGGCTTTATGAAAACTTGAAAATCAATACAATGCAAAAATTTAAACAAAAATCTAAATTTATATTAAACAATACCTTAATCTAAATTACTCTCTCAATTGCTCTAAAAAAATCCTTTAAACATACCGTAAAACCTTGATTATAAGCAACTAATAATCGCTTCTTTGGAAGGCACAATCATACTTGAAAAAAATTAAATAATACTTTTTTTGGGAACATTTAATAGACAAATTAAGAAGTTGTTTTTTTCGATAAAACCTACCGAAAAAAAATTTGACTGTTTTTTATCAAACTTACAAGTAAGAACTAATTGTGCCTTAGAGCACTTTTTTAAACTTTTTTTAATGGAAGAAAAAGAATATTTTTCTATTTTATTATTAAAATGATTTTTAAATTCTTAAATTCTAAAGAAATTTATAAATAAAAATACTGAGCTTAAGGATGTTCGAAACATTCCGAAAAAGTCCTAAGACCAACCTAGTTAATCTCAAATACAGTAAGCTCGTTTATAAGATTTAAATATTATTAATAAATTATTATTTTAACTCTAAATAATTTTAAAAATTTCTTTCATGAATTTTCAAAAACGGAAGTTGTGAATGACTAATGTTGTACTCATTAAATGATCATTTATTTTAATTTCTTCTCAATGTATGACCACTTTAATCACTATAAACTGGTCACCTATTTGACTTGTAAAAATACATGGCCACTAGTGGCCATCAAAAGAGCGAAATTTAAATGGTCAAGAAATATAAGATCCCTATATAAAATGATTTATTTATTTTAAAAATTTGATTTTCAGTTGAAAAAAAACATTAATTCCATTTGTAAATTTACGTAAAATCGGGAAAATTTATTTTTCGAAATTTTGATAATTTTACTGTTTTTCACTTTGGTGATTTTACGTAAATTCTGGTAAAATCAGGAGTTCTTAACAGTACTGTTTTAAAAATTTACAGTGTATATGTGACTTTATCATGAGGTCATAACGTTTAGAGATGACACTACTTTAAAAATTAGCGTAGTCGCAAAATAATAATATCTCTTATTTTATCTAAAAAATTTATATTATGCTGATCAAGTTTCTGTTCTATTGTTATTATTAACATTCCAAAAATATCCTTTTTCTATTTAGAAAAATTAATTAAAATAGTCGGAGTCTCTAAAGAAAAGGATCCGATTTTATTCCCAACACTTTAAAAATCGATTAAAAAAAAATTTCCAAAAAATAAAACAGACAAATTTTTTTTTTGTAAACCCTAAATAATCATATGAAAACAAAACTTAAGAATTTACCTAAGCACGAAGCGTATAGTTTTGAACAAGTTTTAAAAAAGAAAAAAGAAAAAAAAGTTCTAAAAAACTTTTTGTTTTAAAATAACAGAAAATAATTTTAAAAAATAAACTTATTTAAAATTCTTTTTATTTTTTTTTCAAGACTGAAAAGAGTATCCATGCAATTTAATAAAAAAAAATGTCAACTTAAAAATAATTTAAAAAAAAAGAACCTATAAATTTTAATCTTAGAAAAAAAAATTTCAGGTCTGTTGAGATTTCCACAGACATAGTCATTTTTAAAAGTCAGTTGATAAGAAAATTTTTTTCAAAAAAAAAAAATCTTTAAAAATTCAAGTGAATTCTAAAAGACTCTTTAGCATTTGCAATACGAGAGATATGTTACAAATATTAAAAATTAAAGCATTTTAAAAAAATTTTCCTTTTTTATTTTTTGATTTGTTCAAACCTTAAGCTGTTTATTTATCTTATCTGCTGAATCATACTGAAATATTTCTCAAACCCTCCTGGTAATAAAAAAAAGAGAACGTAACTTTAAAATAAAACCTTTTTAAAAAGAATTACGTAATTTCTATTTTGAATAAGTAACCATTGATAATTCGAAAAGGGAACTAGTATAGAAATACAATAATATTCTAAATAAAAGACCGTAAAACAAAATGAAAACAGGTTTTAAAATATGTTTGAATTTACCTAAGTCTTAATACCAAGCTATAGAAAATAATTAACAGATTTTTCTTATTTGTTTGTAGTTGTTGTAGCTGATTTTGTTAGACGGCAATCATGATCTCTTTATGCAATAAATTTATTAATATATATTGAAACTAAATCGAACTAAATAAACAATATATTGAACTATGTGTTTTTAAGAAATATTTCAAAAATTAAAAGGTTAGATTTTTTCTATTGAAATAGATGGTATATATAAGAAAGTTAATTAAATATTATTTGATTTTTTTAACTTGAATTTGGTAAATAACCATTTTAGAATAAAAAATCGAAAAAATATTTGCTTTGAAAAAAAAATAATACCAAGAAATGGAGCATCATTAATCACCTTAAGGAAATATTTAAAATTTGATATTTTTGACTTATTTATATAAAGTAAAAAATGTCAATAGAATTAGTAAAATTATTTATTTTTTAATAAACGGAATTTTGTAGTAAACTATAGAATTTAGATATCATATTATATTATTATTATTTATTTCAGTCCCATGGGCAAAATTCATAAAAGTAAAAAAATTAGTTTTAAAAAAGAATAAAATAAAAAAAAATAAAAAAAATAAAAATTTAGTTTTAATTTAACAGTAAAGTAGAGCTAACATAAGGACAATCTTATCCATTAAATTTTAGTAGAGTTAAGTTCATAAAAAATATAAAAGTATCCCTGACTATTATTCATCTTATTTTCTATAAGCAATATATAGTATTTAATTGGGTCTATAAGACCTTGATAATTACATTTAAATAAGTTTCTAATTAACTCTGAAGTTAGATCTTTACTATAATCTATAATATCAATTTTTATTTCTCTTTCAATTATACTAAATTGTTTAACGAATGAAGAGTCATCCCTTCTAAATTTTAGTTCATTTTCTTGACGTAAGGACTCAAATAGTTTACTACAAACTTCATTATTTTTAATTTGTTTTAAAAAGAAAATCTTGTGTTAGAAATAAATTTTACTCATTGATTCTAACCTTAAAGCTTCATAAAGAGATTTGCTAAGTGAATATTTATTAATGCCAATGGTTCTTTTAATTAAAATGTTCTGTACCAAAAAAAAATTATTAATAAATTAAATAAATTAACCATAAGAGCTTCAACAAAAAAATTATTTTAGAGTTCATTAGAAATTTTTTTTTATACAGTGTATTCCCGATTTTATGATCATCGATTGTAATACATAATTTCGTTCACAAAATTTAGAGTTCATAAAATCGGAAATCATATTACATACATTAACTTAAGTTTGAGTTCAAGAGGTTGAAATTTATCTACTTCATAAATTCCAAGATACATAAATTCGAAGATACACTGTAATTAAATGAAACTGTTTCTAACAGGGTAAATTTCAAAAACAAAAGAATAAACCATAAAAATGTTTTCCGAATTTTCTAAGTCAGTCATTTTTAGAAATTCTTGAATTAAAAAAAAAAACTTACCACTATAAATCACTTAAATAAACAAGATCCTCTGGGTGACTGTTTAGCAAAAAATAAAACATAAAACTCTACTTTGATTCGTTCTAAGCTGTATTATTTCAATTTGAATCTTTTGATTGATAATTTAATCCGAAAAAGGGCAACGAATGGAACATTAAATGCTTATTATTAAATGTATCACAAATAAAGTCTTGATTAAATTATTTCTTAAAATGAAAGAAGTTTTTCTTTTTTTTCCCCATAAATTTGGACTAGAATGACTTTTGAAAATTAAAATTTTATTCTAATTTAGATGGCTAAATTAATATATTACTCAAGAATGCTTGCTTGGAAATTTTAAATTTTTCTTCAATAAAAGAACAATATTAAAAATTGAATTTGTTAAATGCCATAAGCAAATGCAATAGTTTTTTCGAAAAAAAAACTCTAGTTCTCAAACCTTGGTTGACAAGATAAACATATCTCCCATTCGATGAACTTTTTCGATTTAAATTATGCATAAAAATAATCAAGTTGAAAAAATTAGTTGCCAATTTGTATTCCAAGAAAAAAATTTGGAATTATATTATGATATTCTTACTCAAACTAGAATATTACATGATATGGATGGTTAAATTTTGAATCAAATAAAATAATTTGATTGAAATCCAAAATAAACCATAGACTTGAAAATTTCTCGTTTCTCTTCATCCTATATATTAACTTTTAACAAGAAAAAATTAAACAAGATTTATTTGAATTCAATTAGCTTTTTACTTTATTTATAAAAACAGGAAGGATCCGATTTATTATAGTTGTTAATAAAAGTTAAGATTTATCAAAATTTTAACGATTCAGAATGGTAAGTTCTTACATAACTCGAATACTTTGGTTTATTCTAGCAAAAAATGATGAATAATTCGATTTTAAAAAGTGTTACATAATGAAAATACAAAGATAGTTGAATTAGAGCAATGTATATCATCAAAATAGAAAATACTATTTAACATAAGAAATCTAAAAACGATGATATTTGAAAAGAATTGATATTAATAAGGATTATTGTTTTTTTTTCCATTCGAAAATAGAAATAGTCTAACGAAACAAATTGCAAGATATATAAAAAAATTCAGTAAAGAGATTATTTTTTTTTATGATGAATTTTATATAGAATCTAGGTTTTTTTTAGTTTTAACGTGACAAAAATTCCTTAAAATAATTAAGAAAAATGTAAAAATGAAAAAAAAAACAATTAAAACCAGAATAATTTTCCAAGTCTAAAAGTTTTATTCACAAATGCTTCAAGATTTTAAATTACTAGTCAACTCTAATTACATAAATTATTGCAAATTTTTCAATTGAGTTTAAAATTCGTTAAGAAAGTTACTTAAGAAAATTAAAATTTTTTTATAATTTTGTAAGAAACATCATCTACAAAATATACTTAAACAATAGTTTAAATTCACTTAGAATTTATTTAAAGAAATAATAAATTTTGATGTGCTAATTATGAATTTCCTTGTTTATTTCTTTATAAAACGCTTAGATGGTTTATAATAGAATTTAAATATCAAAATAAAAATTGCAATAACTATTTTTATCACTAGTAGTTTTATAAAATCAGGTCAAAAATTGGACAGAATAAAATTTTTGCTCAAAAAATTTAAACACGCAATTACTTACACGCAGAATTTTTCAAGAGCCAATCATTTTTTTAACAGTAAGAATTATTATTTGAAAGCTTTGAATAAAAAGTATTGTCTCTGGCATGTTAAAGTTTTTTGATTTTTTGTTTTTTTTTTGTTTTTTTTTGACCGAAAAAATCACTCTGAAAAGCTTTTAAAGCTACTTTTGGCGATAAAAAAAATTTGATCAAAATTTGCTGCACCTGTTGGCCAAGTCTGCAAAAATTTGTGCAATTTTAATTGCGTATTTAATTTATAGGCTCTTTTAGAAAGTGTGCATATTTGCTGCGAATTAAAAGATTGCAATAAAAAAGTTTTTCTGCAAATTTGCACAGCATTAAAAAAAACCTAAATTAAATACGCAATTAAAATTGCACAAATTTTTGCAGACTTGACCAACAGGTGCAGCAAAATTTTTTGCAGTGGGCAATAATTTTTTTTATCGCTAAAAGTAGCTTTAAAAGCTTTTCAGAGTGATTTTTTCGGTCAAAAAAAAACAAAAAATCAAAAAACTTTAACATGCCATTGTCTCTTTACAAACTCAGCTTGCAAGTAATTGCCTATTTAAATTTTTTATCAAAAATAAAAGTTGAAAGATAAACAAAAATTTTACTACGCCGAAAAATGACTTAAACCAAAAAACGATAAAAACATGCAAATAATTCCAATTAGAAAAAAAATTGAAGAAACAAAAACATGTCGTTTGTAAGGATAATCTGACCGATGCAGCATCGGCAAAATAACATGAAACGTTAATAGGGGTTCTAATTATATAAAGGTATTTTACCGTTGTAATTCAGCAGAAACACTGCATTAAAAAGCTTTCAAAAAATACGAATAAACAAATAATTATTATAAAAAATATACCAAACTAGAAAGAAATATGATTTGTTTCTTCTATTTAAAAATGAAAGATTTCAAATAAACTAAATTTCGTGATTGCTATTCTTTTTTTATTTAATGTAATAGTAGTTCTAAGTTGAATCTGCGACTTGAGCAAAATTAAAAGTAGAGCCATGACGGTATGAAAGCTATGAATTTTTGCTTCCATCCATCAAAAAATTTAACTTTCCTTTAAAGGTGTTTATTACTGCTTAGTATAATTTATGCTCAATTGTGGCTATCAGTAGTTTGATCCAAAGTGTGATGATTTTATAAGGAGATTAAATCTTGGATAAAAATATCTAATCTGCTCACGATAAATAGGTTTATTGTAGGAACGAAGATTTTTCTTTCTTTACGAAGGTTATGGTGAGTAGACCACGCCGAATGTTCTTATCTTTTATTAAATTTGATTAGGATTCTTTATTCAAATTGTTTTTTGCCAAACACCGGCAACAAAAATTATAGATAGCAGAATAAAAATAAAATATCAAAAATTTATTTGAAAAATAAAAATTAATATTTTTTATTGGAAAAAAATTTTTAAATTTACAAAATTTTTGAACAAAAAAAGTAAATTTTTTTTGTTAAATTCATATATTACCATAAGATAAAAATTTTATTTCTACTTTGCCATTTGTGTCGAATTTTTTGTATCTATTTCACTTTCAAACTTGGTAATTGTTCTGTTAACCATGAGTATTTTTTGTATAATTCTTATTAAAGCATTTTTAAAATTTTTATTAAAATATAAATAAACAAAAAAATAAGATCCTCTTGAAGCGAAAAGCATCACATTACCAAATATAACATATTTGTTATATGCCAAAATTTCATATTTTAATGTAAATAAAATAGGGGATATCGAATTCGGTACATTTCCAAACAAATAAAGCATGCACATAAGCATTATCATCTTTGTTACTTTTTCTTCGGCAACTTTGGTTTTAATAATCGACTTTGAATTCAGAATGCTTAAACCATCGGGTAAAATTTTAGTTTTTTTATGCATTTGCAACCTAAATTTATATCCAATTATTATATTTAAAATGAATAGTATTGCTAAAAAAAAGATACCACGAAATAAAGTCAATAAAAAAAGCAAAATAGTAAATAGAGGATCTTTTCCTAATCTATTATTACCAACTATATATAACTCTTTATAATTGACTAAACCTGTCTTTGACTTTGTCTCAAGGATACCTATCCTTTGAACACTTCTAGTCAAGATATAACTTGGAAAATTAATAAATAAGGAAAAAATTATTAAAATTACGCATTTTAACATAGCGTTTAATTTATTGAATTTTTTAAAAATTAAATTTGGACTCGTTGAAAATGAGAAAAGACGATTTAATGATACTAAAATTTCCATTAAGGTTGCAAATAATAGAATAGAATTTCCTACAAATAAATAAATGTACAATTCGTAAAATTTTGATATATATGTGTATCCGAATTGACAAAATGATCCACATCGAATTATAAATGTAACTGAGCAAATTAATAAAAATTTTAAATCAAGTATTGAATTAATCAACATAAACTTGTTTATTTCATCTTTGAGCTCAGGTTGAAGCAATACTAAAATATTTATTAGATTAAGAATTATACCGATAAAACAAATTGGTGGTAAAATAAAACTATTTCCTATATCAGTTATTCTTAAGCTTAAACTTTCGGTTGAATTGTAGATAAAAGTTCTATTTTGAAAAAATGTTACGTTCATTTTTAAAAATGATTTTACTTTTTTTTTTTACTTAATTCGAAAAATTTTAAATATTTTGAGCGTCATATTTTTTGAATATTTTAAATAATTTTTTCTTAGACTCAATAGAGCGGATGCATTTTGTTTATTTTCTTTTTTTTATTTTTTTTAAATTTTAGCTTATTAAACTGACAAATATATAATCAAATGTCCCATATTTGTGTTTGATTTTTAATTTTTCCAAATTTATATTTAAACCCATAAATTAACCAGTTTTAATTTAAACTTAAAAAATACATGCTTTACACATTTATTTCAGAGTGTAAGCTGATATTTCGGAGAATGTTATTTAATTAAACAATCTTATAAAAGGATCTAATGTTAAAATAAAATTTGATTTTATTCTTATTGTTTAATTTCGGAAATAAAAATTAGCTCTATTTTATTTCACCTAAGATTAATTAAAAAAATTTTTTTTTAAGGAAATTTCTAGAAAAAAAAAACTAGAAATATTAAAATAAAATTTATTTAAAAAGACAATGAGGTTTAATTATGAAAACAATCATTTTCTTAAAATACCATACTACTAAATAGATAAGAGCTGTACAACATGTCGTGATATCAAATGGGTTAGGGGGACGTTCAATTTATAGAAAAAAAAATTCATAGAAAGTTTTTATCGTAAAAAAATTTTCATAGAAAATAATTTTATAGAAAATTTATTTCATCGAAATTTCTTTTTGTAGAAAAAAATTTTCATAGAAGAAATTTTTCATCGAAAATTATATCTAACAAAAAGGAATAGCTATTTTAGGTATTAAAACTTAGTTAATCCGGTCTTTGCAAGTCGTTAATCCTTTAAAAAATTTTAACTGTTTAATCCTTTTCGATTTACCGGCATAGAAAAAAACACTTCAGCAATTGAGCAGGACTTACAAGGTTCGAATATATATCGACTATAATGACCACTATAAAAATTCTATAACGTAATTTTTTAAAAAATCCTAATTATCCAAATGGTTATATACTTGTTTAATTACACTAAACGAAGGATCCATCTTATATTTATTTATTTATATCTATGGCTGAGGCCGTATATCGACCACTTGCTCAACGCCCCGTTAAATAAGGTGGCGATGTATTTGCCAATATTTAGTTTTAAAATAAAAATACAATAAAATAGTCAAAATTAAAAAAAAACAAAAAAAAGTTTAATGAAAGTTTTTAACTATTTACACTGTTTGAATTGTTGTCGTATCTTAAAAGGCTATAAACAGCTGCTGTTTGACCGTTTCGCTTAAACACTTCGCGTAGTTCTTCAAGTACGGTGTTGTTTTTCTTACACGTTTCGAACTCCAATTCATTTAAGTATCTGTGGTATTTACATTTCTCTAGAAGGCCAATGTCATTCTCATACTGTATTTCATTCAATATACTGAGAATACTATTCACATAGTCATTCTGATCTCCTATTTTTAACAGCTCTTTGATGATTGATTTTGTAAACTTGTTGTTTAAAAGTCTTTCAAAAAAATCTATTTGTAATTGTTTTAATCTGGCATTAGTCTTATGTAGATTGTTTATCAGTCTAAGGTTTGTTGTTCTGCATCTCTTTGGAATGTAATATGTGTATCTCAACATATTATTATCAACTTTAGTCACCGCGTTGACTGTTGTCTTAATGGGGTTAATCGTTTCCATACCATACATTAGAACTGGTAATATGTAAGTCTTGTATAAATGCCCTTTTAAATAAAGACTTGTGTTTTCTTTAAGTATTTCCAAGTTCTTTAGTTTTGCTAGTGCGTTCAATGCTGCCTTTTTTCGCCCTTCTAGGTGAGAGCTGTCATTATTATCTTCGTTGAATTCTACTCCTAGGTACTTCATGGAATTTACTTTTTGTATTGTTTCACCTTGTATTGTAAGTGCACCTTGCCACCAGTCTTCTCTTCTATTGGCTACTATCCTACTACATTTATTGTTAAATACGATGTAGATTGTTTTGCTCGGATTGAATTTTATCTCAAGTTTTGACCCATGAACTGTGACAATGTCTAGTAAGCTCTGAAGACCTTTTTTAGTTTCCGAGATAAGCAGCAAATCATCCGCATACGCAATGACATCGATTTTTATTGACCGAATTCTGATGCCAATATCGCTTTCTGAAACATCAATTAGTATTTCTTCAATATAAATTGAGAATAAGATGGGTGATGCCTTTCCACCTTGACGTACTCCGACCGTGGTTCTGAATGCTTTTGAATATTCATTACCATTATTTACTACCATGAGTGATTCTTTATAATAATATATGATGCTGATGACTATAAATGGGCTTAGATTTTTCTTTATCAGTCTTTTCCATAATTTTGTACGTTCGACCTTGTCGAACGCTTTACTTGCGTCAATTGCACCAACATAGGTCCATCTACGCCTTCTTTTACAGTAATCAATGGCCTGTTTTAGTGTCCATACTGCGTGTTGACATGATGACTTTTTTTTAAATCCAAATTGTTTCCAGTGATCCTCGTGTTCTGATTTTAACATCTCTAGTAGCACTGCTTCGTATAGGTTTGATATACTGTCTGATACCGCAACGGGTCTCAGATTTGACAATTCGTAGTTAGGCTTGTTGTTATCTTTAATCAATGGCTTAATAATAGATATGTTGAAAAGAAATGGGACTGTTTGGTGGTTAATTATGTTCTCAAATACATTTTTTAAACATTCATAAAGTTTTCTATTTTCGGCGCATTTAATCATTTCGTAACTAACATCACTTATTCCAATAGACTTATTGTTCGGTAAAGACTGAATAGTTTCTAAAAATTTTGTGAAGTCTATTTTATGGTTAAACACGGTGTTTTTGTGCTGTTGTAAGTAACTATCAACTTCCTTTCTGTCACACATGTCCTCATATGTTTCCTCTTTGTTTCTAGTGTTAAATAAGTGACTATAATGATCAGTTAATTCACTTAAGTCTATATCGATCGTATTATCAGATCTTTGTAGTTTTTTTATACGATTCCAAAAACTTTGCTTGTCGAGTGTAAATAGATCATTTATTTGCCTAATTTTTTTATCTCTTTTAATTAACAAGTTGACTCGTTTTTGTTTTCTAAAGTCCCTTTTAGCTTTAATGAGCTCCTGCTTCTCATTTTCCCCAAAATTTGCCATTTTATAGTTTATATAACAAGAAATTACCTTATTGTGTAGTCTCTGCATACTCGAATCCCACCATCGATTAAACTTTTTTTGTCCAATTTTTTTCTTTTTTCTTTTTGATAGTGTTGTGATTCTATTTTGGACATTTGCGACTGAGCTAATCATGATGCTACTTATTTTGTTGATTGTTTCTGTGAGCCTAATTTTGATGATCTTTCTATCCATTGTGTTATTAAAGTTTTGTACTAAGTCTCCAGCTTTATCGATCTGCCTTTTTATTTCGTCTTGATATAACTTCTGGTGTTCCTGGTTCAACCAGTTTATTTTTGGCCTACTTATTATCCCATTCTTCTTAGTTTTTTCTATTGGTTCATCTAGCCCCATAGTTATTGAAATCGCTTTGTGATCACCTATGTTTAAATCGCTCTCTAAGATTTTACAACTTAATTGATTTAAATATTTTAAAGGGCATGCGACGTGGTCAATCCAACTTTTGTTTAGTTTGCCATTTACAATTTTATGGTAGGTAAAATCTATTTCTTGTGGTTGTTTTATATCAGCCAAAGTATACTTGTTAATTGATAAGAATCTCAAGAGTTTATAACTATTATGATTAGCTCTTATAATATCTGTATTCATATCTCCCATTACATAGAGCTTAATTTCCGGGTCTGTCGTTTTTACGATGTCCTCTAATAATTCCATTTCTAAATCAAATTCGTTTTTATTCTCATCTGAACTATCAAAATATGGTAAATAAACATTGACTATTTTGACGTTTCCGATTTCTAATATACCTATTCTTTGACTCTTAAATTTAACTGCGCATTTTAAATTATCATCTATGATAAACGCTAGCCCGCCTGCGGCTGGCCCATGTTTTGATATTTTTCTAGCTGGATTCCAGTAGATTTTTTTATTTAAGTCGTATATACTGCTATTTATTGTATTTTTATTTAACGCCCATGTTTCCTGGATGCATGTTATATTATGAGTAATTGTAATTTTGTTCAAATATTCTGAATTATTTTTAATTCCACCAACATTAATTGTAGCGATTTTAAGTGTGATTTGATTGTGGTTTTGCTGGTGAGAATGATAATTTGATTGCTATATAGGAGACTCAGTGTTCGGTGTACATTTATTTACTTCACTTGTGAGCTTTCTCAATATGCTTTGAAGTAAAGACTCTGTTTTATTTTGGTTTGTTGTCATCGTCTCTTTTATGCTATTTGTGTTTTCATTTATTTCACTAATTTCCTTTTTCACAATTTTTAAATCATTTGAGATTTGAGCAATTTCACTCGTATGCTGAGAGGTTATCGATTCTAATGTATCTAATCTCTCCTCGTGTTTTGCTACCGATCTTTCCGCTGTGCTTATTCTCACTTCATGAGCTGCCAATTTTTGGTCGATTAGTACATCTAATAGATTTTCTATTGATTTTTTGTCTACAGTTGGGACAACTTCAAGGTTTGGTTTATTGACTCTAAATAACTCAGCCGGTGTCTTTAGTATACCCTCACTTAATAATACATCTATGATGTATTTGTTTGTTGTTAGTGTCCGGTTTGTTAACAGCTCACACACGTCATTGTTGCATTGATGATCACCCTCACAGTTTATACACTTGACTTGTTCTTGCAATCTGTTATTAGGTGGCTCAGTGATCCACATTTTAGGCATCTCTCCTGACTTTTGCATTGTGTTGTGATTAAGGTTCCCACATTTCATACATGGCTTCGTGTAGTTGATGAGTGGCTTAACACTATGTTTCATTGAGGTGATATCCAAATGAATGCCATTTTTCAATATCAATATAATCAACTAACGTGGTTACATTCGCTCTCACTTTGTTACTTGGGGTTTTTCCTTGTATATAGATTCTTTCTACATTTATGATTCCATATCTTTTTGACAGTTCCATAAAGCATTTGTCGTTAGGATCTATTTTGATGCTTTTGTCTATGTTTTGTATAAGGATTACCAAGTTTGGTGGTCTCTCAGTTACGGTAACACCACTATCGAAGGCATCGTCGGGCAATTGTTTTTTTATTATTTGATAGTGCTCATATCTTTGTACAACAAGAAACAGTTCGTGTTTACCGCTTGCTTCATCATATTGTGGTTGCATCATTAGCGGGTTGCTAATCCCGGTGCATCTGTGCAGTTCTTTTATTCTCGTGTATATATCTTTGTAGTTTTTTAGTCCTTCTCCTGTTAGTATTATTTCATATTTTGATCTTTGGTATTTTTCTTCTTTAAGGTTGTTCTCTTTTTTCCTCTCTTCTGAAAGATGCTCATCGTTTCTTGATCCTTCTTCTCTTCTTCTTTTTACTCTTGTGGCCTCCTCTAGATCGTCTTTTTTGTTGCTATTGTTTGTTTTGTTTACGTTCACATCTTCATTTATAGGTTCTATGTTGTTTTGGGTTTCTTTGTTCATGTCTTTCTCGCGTAGCTCGTCTCTCGTAACTTCACTCTTGTCGGCTTCTTGACTGTTTGGTCCGGTTTTGGATTGTCTTATCACACTATTTATCGTGTCGTCTATGTCTTCATCGTCACATTCTTTGCTGATGTTTCCCTCCATGTTGATGTCTTCTTCATCTTCTTTTGATTCGTTCTGCTCAATCTCTTCAAGTACTTTTTGTCTTGTTTCTTGATTGATTTTTGATGTTGGTTCATCTTTTTTCGGCCTACCTCTAGTCTTAGGAATGTTCGTAGCTGTTGGTATAGATGTGTTACTTATTTTTTTTTCTTTCTTCTCGGCGGTTGGTTTTTCGATTATTAGTTTTTTGACCTCTTTATCTTCAGCCACTTCTTGTTTTCTTTTTAGATTTCCTCTTGGTTCTTCTGCTCGACTACTATTCATGTTGGTTTTTGAGGTTTTCATCATTCGCTTGAATAGATTCTTATTCAGGTTAGCTAAAAATTGGGTATATACTGTTAGTATTAAATGTAAAATTTTTTAGTCCTTAAAAATTTTTTACCTTCGTATAAATTTTTTTGTATATTTAAATAAAATTATCAATTTTATTAAAATGTAAAGAAAAAAAAAGAAACAAAATTTTTACAGAAATGCAAAAAATAATTTAGTAAATTGGAGATTTATTTTTAGGATCGATTATTTTACTTTTATATGTAAAAAAATATAGTCAAAAAAAAAATATATGCTTATTTAAGTCGAAGCAATTTGAAAAAACAGATTCATTTCAAAATATTTAAAAAAAAATCCAAATAAAAAAATTAAATATAGAATTATATTGTTAGATAAAGAATGATATATCTAAGAGATATTTTTGATGTATGGTGATGTTAAAAACGCTCTATTGAACGAAAAATCAAAAGTCACCAGTCAATTTTTTTAAACTTTTATACTAAATAAAATCTGGGTATTCTCAAAAATCTTAATTTAATAATATTATATATTTCCAACTAAAATTTAAAATCAATTAAAAAAATGCTATTTAAAATTATTCAAAATTTTGTTATACGAAAATTTAAAATTAACTCATGCTTTATTTTTGATTAAATTACTTAAATAAATCTTGAAAAGATCTGAAATGAACTATTTCCCAAAATTTGAAAACAAACTCTCTTTTCTTCTTAAAAGTTTAGCAAATACAAATTCTTACTGAACGATAAATTTTTTAAGATAGATCAGTTAATAATGCACTTTTATCAATTGAATTTTTTTTTTCAAAATGCACTTTTATTAATGAAAATTTTTTTTTCAATGTGCACTTTTATCGTAAGTAAAATTTTTTTTAGCTGAATGTAAAAAATATTTTTGTTAAATGTAAAATTAATTTTTTCTTTTTTGTATTAACGGATATTTTTTTTTAATTTAAAATAAAAAAAAATTTAGTTAATTGTAAACAAAATTTTTACTTAAATGTAAAATTCAGATTATACATTGTTGAATTTGTAAATTTCACTTATATGTTGGCAACTCTAAAAATCCACTTAAATGTAAATTTTTCTTTACTTTTAATGCTAACAGTTTACAAAAAAATTTCAACGCACAAAATCTTAATAACATACATATTTTGACCTTAGAACAACAGACCTTTTTAAAAAAAAGGTTAAATTAGTTCCGTCCTGTATTAATAACTTGTCAATTTAAACTTACACTGTTAGCATTAAAAGTAAAGAAAAATTTACATTTAAGTGGATTTTTAGAGTTGCCAACATATATGTAAAATTTAAAAATTCAACTATAATGTATAATCTGAATTTTACATTTTAGTAAAAATTTGGTTTAGAATTTACTAATTTTTTTTTACTTTAAATTAACAAAATAATTTAAAGAAATATCCTTTAATACTTAAAAGTAAAATTCAATTTTACATTTAAAAAAAATATTTTTTACATTTATTTAAAAATTTTTTTACTATCTATATGAGTGCATTTTGAAAAAAATATTTTATTGATAAAAGTGCATTTTTATCTGATCTATCTAAAAATTTATCGTTTAGTAAGAATTGGTTATATATTGGCTATACTTTTAAGAAGAAAGGACAATGTGTGTTCAAATTTTAGGAAAAATATCATTTCAGAAACTTTTCAAGTTTCAATTAAGTAATTTAATAAAAAAATCAAGCATGAGTGTTTATATTAATTTTGAATTTTTATAAATCAATATTTTAAATAATTTTTAATAGCATTTTCTAAAATGATTTTAAATTTATGATTTTGTAAGTTGGAAATAAAGAGTATTTTTAAAATAAGATTTTTGAGATTTAACTTGATATCACAGACTATATTTATCATAAAAGTTTAAAAAAATTGACTCGTGATTTTAATTTTCCATTCAATTGAGCGTTTTTCACCTAACTTCAAAAATATCTCTTAGATTTATCTTTCTATATCTAACAATATAATTCTTATAATTTTTTTGATTTGAATTTTTTTTTCAAATATTTTGAAATGAATCTGTTTTTTCAAAATGTTTCGCCTTAAATAAGCATTTACTTTACTTTTGACTATATTTTTTTACATCTAAAAGTAAAATAATCTTTTTTTGACCATCAGTTATTGGTGACAAAAACTTGTCTGGGAACCAAATTTTTTGAGTAATAAAGGATAACAGAATTCATGTTTCCAATATAAACACCAGTATTAATATTAAGACAGATATTAGGATAGATCTCTATGCTTATAAGTAGGGTTGAGTATCGAAATGAATCTGACTTTTCGATAAAAACTCAGGATTTATCGAAATTGCTAATGCGATATGGCAAAAAATAATTATCGTCTTTATTATTCCGATCGAAAATTTTGCCAAATATCCATGTCCGAATTTTGATTTATCGATCTTTGTGTTTAGAAAAAATTTTAACCGAATCTTAAATTCGAACATTTTGTTCGAAATAGTAGATCGACTAAAAAATAAAATCTAATTAAAAATTAAAACTGAAAATTTATTTTTTAAGTCAAAATATTGAAAGACCAAAAGAAATCATGATTTTTATTCTTCTTTATCACAAAAAAGAATCTTTCTTGACTTTATTTTGAATATTTACAGTGTTGATTTTATACCAAGACCTTTTTTTTTTTGGTATTTTCCAAAAGTAACAAAAAAAATTGATGGTTAAAAAAAGTAAAATTGTTGATTATTAATTGAGAATTTATTGAAATTTATTTAAATATTTGTCTAAATTACAATTTTTCTGAAAAAAAAAGTCTTTAAAATTCACATGAATTCCTGTCAAAAACGAAATTGAAAAATTCAGATTTCTGCAAAAATAAGCTAAAATAGATATCAATGAGCATAAAATTTAATTTTTTTTCACCAGATTTTACCATAATTATCGTAAAAAACAGTTTATTAGGCACAATTTTTGAAAATTATCTTTTAAAGGCCGCAATTTCACGGAATTTTACAGACTTTTGCTAAAATCTTTGTATCAAACCGCTACTGCTTTTCAGAATATTCAAGCTTTAATAAAAATAATCATTCGAGCTCAAAACCTAATTTATAAGATCCTTAAATGACTGTTCTTAATAAATATTAGTGTGCTTTTTTTTTAAACATATTAGAAATTCAAATTTTATCGATAAAACTATTCGAATAAAATATTCGATAATTTAGTTCGATAAACAAAAAATCAAATATTTTATCTGGTAAAAATTATCATTTAGCTTATTCGAACATTTTATCTGAATACGATAATTTTCAACATGTAACGAAAACATTTCGGATCGAATGCTAAAAGTTCGATATTTTATTTTGCTTTTCGAACCAAAAATTTCCGATCGATATCGATAAGGCACTTTTCGATTACCAACCCTACTTATAAGTCCGAAGAAAAAAATTTTAATTTTAAATTTTTTTTTATTTGTTAAACATATTTTTGTGCATTTTGTAGGTTTAGAATGTAAATCTGTTGAGATGGAATAATATGTCTGTTGAAAAATTTTGATGTGTACGTTGAAATTTTTTTTATGTATGTTAAACTAGTCGTCCCATTCTTAATTAAAAATTTCCATAACTTGATAGTGCACGGCTAATGAAAAAATGGCGTACCGAACCTTATGGCTCAATAAATAAGAAAAGAATGTCATTATAAATCGCTTATTACTGCACAGCTAATGAAAAAATGGCGTACCCGTACCGTACTAAAATGCGTACCGAAAACTTACGTTATGGAGCACGGTTCGGGTACGGTACGGGTACGCCATTTTTTCATTAGCTGTGCAGTAATAAGCGATTTATAATGACATTCTTTTCTTATTTATTGAGCCATAATTTTTTTAATGAAAAAAAAAATTTTATTCTTTATTTGTCAATTAGGCCATGAAAAAAGAAATCTTTATTCAGATAATGAAAAAAAGTCGAGGTGCATTGGGCGCGTGCTTTGTCATAAATATAAAGAGTGTTTTTTTTTCAAGGATCCAATATTACCACTTTCTATTATAAGTCTCATTTAAAGCTAATCTTAAACTTTTAAAGAAAGAAAAAACAGTCCAAAAAATATATGCTTATACAACGTATTAAAGTTTTGTTAGCTGAAAGTCCCTCAAAGGAATGATTTACTTCACCAAAAATAAAGCTTAAAAAAAGCTTTAAGTCAATAAATAATAAAAATTTAGTTTAGATAAAGATGAAGGTTGTTTCATAATTTTTTTTGAAATTTAACAGAAATTAACAAAATATGATGTTTAAGAATAAAATAAAATGAAAAGATTTAATATGCTATTATGTTCAGATCTTGCTTTATTTTTTGAATTTGTTAGTTTTAGCGTTTGAATTTAGTATACAAGTTTTTTTTTTAAAATAAAATTTGATTCAAATCGTACTTTTCAAATCGAGTTAGCCAATTTATATTACAATTTAATTCTATGTTTAAAAGATTTAGACAATTATATTTTGGTAAGTAAATTTTTTTAAATTAAATCAGCTCACAACATTCTGCTGCACTATTATACTAGTATCCCGTAACATTCATCGCAACTTAATATTAAGTAATAGTGTTAGTACCCACGTGTCGCGGCCACTCGACCGCTTGGTAAATAGGTGATGATCGTTTTAGAGACTGCCGGGGAAAAAATATTTTTAATATAAATAAAATACATGAATTTGATAGATAAAATGATTCTCTTTCATCGAAAAGTCTTTATATTAAAGAATAAATTTTTTTCCTCGGCTGAAGACGATTACTACGTATTGGGGCGATCTATACTATTACTAAATATTATGTAAGGTGACTCTCATGTTTGAAGTCGTCTTATTACGTCATTTTACGTAGAACGACGTGACATGACGTTCAACGACTTAATTTTACTCTCAAAGTACATTTTGTGTATAAAAGTTTCATATAACGTAACATGAATCATTGTAAATCCAAAAGAAACAAAGAGTCATGATTTTATGTCAGATTATTTAATGAGAAAAATATAAAAAAATTACCGTAAACCTTCGTCTAGAACTCTAAGAATAAAAGCCTAAATTGGGCTTTATTTTTTATTTTAATTGAATTATTTTAATTAAAATAAAAAATGCCATCCTTTTTCAACTATTTTTAATTTTAATCTTTTTAAACTATTTAACTTGAAGTCACAAAGTATCTATGAGTTTCGTCATGAATCTACAATTTTCATGAAAAATAATATTAAAAAATAAATTTCATTAATTTCGGATATCAATAAATATAAAATTAATTGCTCAAAAGCACATCGTCAAAAAAATTTAATTTTAATACAGCATTTAAGCTAGTTTATATATTTTGGGAGAATAAAATTGAAAAATAGTTTCAAGTATCGACTACAAATCGAAAATGAAATTGTTAAGGTGAAAAAAATTTAGGTAATTTCATTAAAATTCATTTCATTTTAATTCTAAAAAAAGTTGCAATAAATCCTATTTTGAATAAACACTCATTTTGGAAATTTATATCCTTTTGTATTTCTCAAAAATTTTTTTGTTTTTATAATCATAGGATTGAATTTGTGCCAAAACTTCATAACAATTATAGCGGTGGAAGCCGCCCAACACTTTAGTTATTCCTTTAGGAATAAAAGTTTGTGTTAAAAAGAATTAATCTGGAGAAATTATAATTAATTCTTATTGTTTTTGTCCTACTTGGATTTTTATCGTGATGGAAATGCATTTGCTACATGATGTCATTAATCAATCAGCTACAGTGGTGGTGATTAATTTGTAACGTGACGTCATCTGACGTCATATGACGGTATATGACGCCAAATGACGTTATCTGACGGTCAAAAACCTATAAAATCTGACGTCATGATGGTTCAACTTGATGAAGCAAAGGTCTTCCTCTTAACTAAAAAATAAGAATTAATTTTAGAATTTAATGAAATTTTATGAAATTTACTCTTAGCCATTTTATCAAGGTACCATCTCTAATACAGGTCGAGTTAATTGAACGAATTAAGCTTAATTTGTCCATTTTTCTTAATCGAGCGTTTAGTTGATTGATGTCGTTCCTTAATGTTGTGATTCGTCCTCCAACTCTGTTTATACGTGTTGTTAATCGGTTTTCAACACCCGTTAAGCGCTCATTAAAGGTTTGTATTTGTTTATTAACATTTTCAAATCCTCTTTGAATTTCAGTTCAGAAATCGCAAAGAATTTGTAAAATATCCTGATTTGCACGAACTACTTCAACAAAATTGTCTAAAGTTGGGGAAAGAACCTCTATCTCATTTGAAACTCCCCGGATTCTTGCGCCAAAATTTCTGAATAGACCGTTACGATTCATTTTCCGTTTCGATTCAAAAAAAAATCTTTAGCAACTACATTTAAAAAAAATTAAGAAAAAATTCTTGTATTAATGATTCAAAAATTTCACTTCTGTTTTTTTTTCAAAGGTCATCTTCGGGTTTTAAACCGCTTTCTATAAATCAAATGATTTTAAGATATTTAAAAAATATTTATTATAAGTTAGTAATTTTCAAAATTCCCAATTTAGTTATTTAAAAAAATAATTAAAAATCTAATATTTATTTAAAAGTATCTAAGAGATTTTTACAATGAGTTTTTTATTTCAATTTATTAACTTTTCATATGATTTCATATATATTTATTTATTTATCTTTATTTATTTATTGAATAGAATTAACCTCCAAATTTGGAGAAGTAAATATAAAATTATAGTAAAGTAAATTAAAGTAGCGTTTCGATGGCCTCAAGCTGGGTTACTCAATATAACACCAGGAGATAATTTGGGAACTCATTTGAATTTTTTTTGACTCGCACAGGATTAGTACTCTCGACCTTCTGCTTGGACGTCCATGACGGTACCAACTGAGCTATCTCCCCCCATGAATGAATATATAGCTTATTAGTCCTTTTTTTCAAGAGTAATTCACAATTTTTATTTTAAAATCATTAAAGACCAAAATGAATCAATATTGAGATCCAAATGTGACTGGCAACTTTTTTTTTTAATGAAAGGTTTTTTTTCAAAGTTTGAATTAGATTAGACAAAGAAGCCTTATTTAATAAAATTTAAAAATTTTAAACCAAATACATTAGCAATTAATCTATACTTAAGAACTACATTTTAATTTGGTAAATCAAGTGACCAGTTTAGTTCATTGAAGTTGGGAAAATCTCTGTTAAGTTTAATTTGATACTTTTCCAAATATTTTTGTCTAAAATTTTTATTAAAAGAAGATAGAAACTTTTGAAAATCACAACTTAAGTATCGTAAATAGCAATCAAAACTAACTATTTTTTTTAAAAAAAATTTCCTTAATTTTCTAATTTGGTCATTAACACGACCATTTGTTTTCATAAAACTCGATTTTAGCTCGAAGAATTAGATTCAGTAAAAATCATTCGATAAGGCTAATAATTGTTTTTAATTCTTCTATAATTTTTTATGCGCTATTCTGATTTAAACTTCAAAAGAAAAAACCTTCATTAAAAAAAAAATAGCCAACTTGAATTCGAAAAATGAGGTGAATATTGAAAGAATCAAAAATTAATTTTAAAAATAAAAACAAAAAAAGATAATTTTTGACTACCCCTCGAGCAAATTAAATATTCAACTTAATCGTTTTGAATTCATTTTTTTGGTATGACACTTACAAATAAAACTGTGTCAGTATTGCATAATATGACGTAATGTTACGTTTCAAAGCATATCGAATGACCTTAAAATCAAGTAATATCCCGTCTAATCGCGTTATATTATGTAATATTACAAAATATGAAATCTCACATGAAAACCACATTACTGTCACATCATAAAAACCATCATTAAATAAAATTTGGAAACACCCTTCGCTTATTAAACTCATTACAAAACTTTTAAATACTATTATTTTCAAACTTTTACGCAATCATTTGAAAGAGCCTCAGAAAAGCTCCAAAATGATACTTGGCTAATTTTAAAAGTAATTTTTTTGATAATTTGTTGAAAATTTTCAACAAAATTTAAATCATCAATAACAAATTTGTCTAGTGTTAAATTGAGTAAAATACCATTACCCTATCTCCGTCCAGCGAAAAGCATTATGATTACCGTTCCTAAAAAGCTCGGCCGATGATAACGATGATGAAGATTACTTATGGAGATAATAATTGTAAAAATTGTAATTCACCCCGGGCGTATGACATAATCTCGAAAAATTAAAATCTCGACAGGTAAAAATCTCGAAATCAATTTCTGGAAAAAAATCTCGAAAAATAAAAATTGACAATCAATTAAGATCTCATTAAATCACTCATACCATCAATAAATTAATCCATGCAACTTTTCTAATATTTTTCAAACAAACGTTTTATAGAATCGTCTTTTTTTATTTGTCTCTTACTTTGTTTAGCAAAAATTTCACATTTCCAGTATTTAACTTGCGCTGTTGAAGCATCAGCGAGTTTAAGTATATTGACTATATAAAAGAATTCTAAGCAGCAAATTATATAGCCATCTTTGAGAGGTCTATGAATTTCCCAAGATTTTTTTCAATTTAATTTAAAATTCGAGATTTTTTACGAGATGAAATTTTAAATTCGAGATTTTAATTTTTCGAGATTGTGTCCATTCACCTTCACCCCTTCTAATCTATTTTTCAATTTTTTTAACGATCTTAAAATAGTCACAATTGAGGTCAGATAAAAAAGCTCTCTACTAGATACCTTAAAAGGAGCCTAGATCACAAAAATGAACTAATCTTGAGTCTTGTTAAGCACTATGTTGATGTTTTTGTAGTGAGCTCTAAAGCTGATCTGCTTGAACAGTCCTCTATGTCGTCTTAAAAGTGAGATAACACGATTGACAAAAACTCTATAAATCTTTTCATTTTCTTTATTCATCACCAGAGACAACGAAAAATGGGTTTTTTTAAAGTCGAAAAATGCGAAAAAAATGTGATCTTTTTTTTGAAAAAATGCGAGAAAAATAGCAAAAAAAAAGCGAAAAATGCAAAATTTTTTGTAAAATTTATTATTGTATTTTGTAAAAAAAAAATTTATCAATAAAAATCTATCATTTTAAATTCGAAATTTAGTTTATATATTAGTTTTCTTTATTATTTATAGGAATAATATCATCATATCAAATGTGTAAAAAAGTATTTCCCACTTTAATGTGTAGCGTTTTATTACATTTGATTGGCTGATTTTAAGTATTTTACAGATTTAAGTGTATTTTTTTACACATTAAAGTGGGAAATACTCATTACACTCAAAATATTTACAGTGTGGAGTTATCTTAGTCTTTATTTACATTTTCATCAAAAATTCAGTAAAAATAAAATTTAAAAAAAATTATTTATTTTTATAGTAAATTTTCCAATCTTCTCTGATGGATTCTTTAATTGAATCTGAGAGGCCGTATTGATCTAAGTCATTGATTAAATTGATAACTTGTAAAGGGTCAAATAATATGGAATTTTTGAATAATTCCATAGCTGGTTGGCCTCCATCGATAAAATATTTTTTTAATTTAAATTGAGCTTTTGAAAAAGTTCTAATGCAAAATAAGCTTCGATATTATCTTTATCTTTATAGTTTTTTAACTGTCCAACAAACCAATAATATAAATCAAAAAAAATTTCGTAAACATTTACGCTACTTAAATCATGACTTTCAAATTTTAAAAGAGTAAAAATAAATTTGTCACATTTTAAAGCAATAAATTCAAATTATTGCTTTAAATTTCTTCCTAAAATAAGATTTTTTAGCTTCATTAGGGCTATAGTTTCGTCTATTTCGCATTCATTTGAAATAAAAAGTTTAATTAATTCGAAATATTGATCTATACATTTCACAGCTTTATACCAAGTGTTCCATCGGGGCACCACATGAGCAGGGTAAAATAAAGGTTTTTCTATTCCATTACTTTTTACAAATTCTACGAATCTTTTTTTTCTATTTTACCCTAGCAAATATTGAGTTTAAATTAGCAACAATTGAATCAATTTCGCTTAGATTTAACCTCCATGTTTCGCCCACTAAATTAATAATATGGGCAAAACAGGTAACATGAGTACAATTACCAAACTTTATTAAGAATCGAATTAAATGATTTTAACATATAAGAAGCATTATCTGTAATAAATGCCATTACATCCTTAAATTTAATTCCCATTTCAATTACACAGACGAGCAGTTCGTAAGATACAGTTTTATAACTAACATCATCTAGAAATACTGTACTTACCAATTTTGGTTTACTGTCTGAATTTAAATCCAATTTTTTTAATTATTATTTGGAACAGAGATCTGTTTTTCGTATCTGATGTTTCATAACACATTATTGCGATTTTAGAACCAGAAAAATAATTTTCTAATTTATTAATTTCTTCGTTGTAAATTTTTGGCATTAGATTACGCAAGGTAGTCACTGAAGGTATTTGAAAATCGGGCTAAATTAAATAAAAATAAATTTGGATTTAACCAATTATTTATTTAAAAAAATAACTTTTATATAGTAAGTCAAAAATTTTTTGAAATATTTATTATTAAATTTATTTAATGGTATATTTGCCGATCTAAAACTAATAATTAATTCTCGTTTAAATTTATCTTTTTTTTTCGTCCAAAGAAAAATCAAGAGCACGATTTGAAGCTCCCTTAGTCAAATTCGAACGATGTTTTGAGGTTTTTATATGCGCTTCAACAGCACATTTTCGAGTATGATCAAGTTCGATACTACAACCATCACAAAACAGCTTTTGTTTTTTTATCGAAAGCTTATATCTTATATCCATATATTTAAATTGAATTTTTCTAAAAGATCATAAAACCAAATATTCCTAGTTAAATAGTATAACGAGAATTATTTGAAAATAATCCATTTAAACTCTAATTAAAATTTTATTTTAAAAGAAAATGAATATTTTAAAAGGGAATGAATCATATGATGGTTGTCTAGCTAACTCAAAATCATTGATATAAAAAAACTAGAATTGATATTAACCTGATCCTCTAAATTCGGAATTTTCCAAATTTGAATAATTGATTGATAAATGTCGAGTAATGCATGATGGTTGTATAATGAACCCTTAAAAAGATAAGTCTCTCAAACATACTAGATGATGTTTTATCTAATTAAGATTATCTAAATTTAACATTAAAATTGAAAATTTTAGAATTTGAAATTTCTTAAAATTTTTAATTTAATAAATTAATTAAAATTTTGAGCTAAAACTGACAATCATTTGTCTCGATATATTTAAATCTTGATTTACACAAAATTTAATAAATTGTTTTTTTTATCTGAATGCATATTTTTCTAAAAAAATTTTGAAAGAGAATATAACGAAAGAATCGAAAGTTTTGCAATCAAATCTCGCACTTTATTTCATAACTTATTAATAATATCTAAGAAACCACACTCTGCATTTGATTAGGTTATTGGCAAAAAATGTTTAACTTTTTAATTTTTTAAGAATAATTTTTTTTAACTTACATAATTTTTTTGAAGACAAAATGTCTTCTGACACTAGCTTGAAGAAAAAAAAGTGTGAAATTACAACTTTTCTTATATTATCACAACTACATTTTTTGAACTGACAACAATATATTCTTCGAGTTGTACGATCTGCATATTTTGATCGATTTCCATCGCTTTGATGTTGATCATTTTTGGGCGATTTGAAACATATTTCTTTTCGGATCTCTGGTAATAACTCTATATTTTAGATTAGAAAAGAATTAATGAAGTGAACTTAATTAGGCGATTTCGCATAATTCCATCTATGTTTTAACCCTCGCTGCATTACTTTCTCAAAACTAACGCTATCCCATTATTTTTAAATTTAAATTAATTTTTTTACCGATTTAAAAAATTATACTGCCGGGCTAAATTGGATAAAATTAATCATAAAAATAAAAATGAAAAATATTATTAGGGTAAAAAAACTTTATTAACAATTCGCGACGTTTCGGTAAAGCGAAGTTACCATTATCAAGCTGTTAATTTATCTAAAAGGAATTAATAGGAAAACAAGGAAATTTGAAAATAAAAATTAAAAATAAAAATAATAGAAAAAAAAAATTATAATATTTCACATTTGAAACGTATGATTTTAAGTGGGGTAATTATATATAATTTCGCTTTACCGAAACGTCGCGAATTGTTAATAAAGTTTTTTGTTCATTGAAATCAGAAATGAATAGGTCCTATGACAGATCCTTGCTTCTCCTCCATCAAAATCTTTCATTCTAACTCAATCCCATTAATCGTTTGGGGACGATGTTGATCACAATTGAAGGATTTTGCTTAATTTCGCGAAAAGCCCTTCATGGTTTAGCAGATCAATTTTAAAAACAAAAAAATTTCGAGGATTTATCCCTTGATATCGAATGCAGTGGTGATATCAATTAATAATTTTATAATTTAAGTCATCTTATATTTGTCTGGAAGCTGTTTATTTTTTTGCCAGATCTTCTTAATATTTTTTAAGATGGTATATTCTATGGCAAACGATTTTTTCAAATTTTTTAGATAGGATAGATTTAATAAAAAGTCACTAGGTTCTTTGGAGTGTTTAATGCTAAATATATTTCCGATTAATCGGAAATTTCCTTTTTTTATTTTCTCCTTTTGTTCTAAGTAATTTTGTAACCAACAGCTTTTCTCGTAATCGGTAACCATCGGTCGTCACGAATTTTGTAACCTAGAAAATACTCTCCTTTTTTCGCCATAAATACCAAAAAATTTCGTTTTTTTCAAAAATTCATCAAAATAACGTAATTTTTTTCCTTATTTTTTTAAATTTCATCAATTTGGCGAAATCAAAGTACAGCACATTACTAAAATAAGTTAACAGTTTTAAGAAGTTTTTAAAGAGAGTTATCATCATCATCGGCCGAGTTTTTCAGCCTCGGTAATCAAACTGCTCCAACTTCCTTTATCGATGACATACTTGGCTTTTTCTAATTAGATTAGCTTCACTCGATTATCATTTGTTAAAAATCTAGAAATTTGTTCAATATATTGGGCTGTTGGTCTACCAATTTTATTTCTTTTGCGAACTTTTGATTGATACAGAGCATAAATATTAACCGATTCTTCTGGAGGCATTCTCAGGCAGTATCTAATGAATTTCGATTGTATTTTCCTTAATTAAAGAGGGTCTTAAGAGATTTTAAACAGTCAAAAAGCTATGCTTAATAGTTGTTTAAGACGATTTTTTTGTTTTTCAAAAAGTCAAAAATTTTGTTATTTGTCGTTTTTAAAATTTTGATCAGTTTTGGATCAAAATTTTAATTAATTTATCAAATTCAAAATTTTTACTTTATTCAATAACTGCTTAAGAGTTTATTCTTGAACAATATATTCAAGGTCAAGTAAACACTTTGAAAAATATCTTTTCGAAAGTCAAGCTGTGGCTTTTAACTTAGAGTACTGATTTTTCACTATGTTTTCACCAGATTTCTGGCGAATTCACCGAAATCCCCGGGATTTCACGAGAATTTTGGGAAATTTAGCGGAATTCTACCAAAAAAAAATCGTGAATTTACTAGATTTCAAGTAAATTCACCGGAATTCTAGGGAATTCCGGTGAATTCCCGAGAATTTCAAAAGGCCAATAAATTCTCCAAAATCTTCTTCACCATTTTTTACCTTTTTTCGACAAAATTTCTAAAATTTTCGTTTTTTCTCTGAAATTCTCCAAAAATTTAGCGATTTTTTTTCTTTAATATTTATTTCAAAGAAAATATTATTTAACTAAAATGGAGGAAAAATCAGTAAAAAACGAATTTTTATTGGCCTTTTCAAATTCTCGGGAATTTACTGGAATTCTAGGGAATTCCGGTGAATTTACTTGAAATCTAGTAAATTCACGATTTTTTTTGGTAGAATTCCGCTAAATTTCCCATAATTCTCGTGAATTCCCGAAAAACCAAAGTAAAAGTCAGACTTTTGCCTGATAAAAATTATTTTTGAAAGACAAAGTTACAATTGACTTTTCGGCAAACTTTTTTAAAAAGTCAAGTCAGACTTTAACTTTAAAAATTTATTTCTAGATAGCATTGTCGATTTTATTTGTTAATGTGAAATCGCAAACTTGCTCATTTCTGAATTTCTTAACAAAATAATCTTAAAAATAAAAAATTAAAATCATTTTTTTTCTTGAAATTTATTTTTAATTTAATTTTTTTAAAAAATCACAAGATTAAATTAATATAATAATTGCATTTTAGAGCAACCATGGTGACATTTATTGAGTCATAAAAGAATTACATGGAAAAAACTAAAATCTTCTCGAATATTTTTCTACAAAATTCTCAAAAAGAAAATAGAATATTCTATGCTTTTAGGACCAGTTATAAATAACTGTGATTAGATATGAAAATTCTAAGACAAAAACACCAGTCTATATTTCTGAATAAATAAAAATAATTATTTCTATTAAGTCCATCAGCTTCAACTCTAACTTTGCAATATAAAAATTATGCTTTGAATCTTTCTTATCTAAAAAAGTAATCAATAAAAAATCGAGCGTTTGTTTTAAACGGTCGAATTTTTCCCTAAGAATTTTTCCTATAAATATTTTATGTTAAAATATTTTTTAAAAAAAATACGCAAAAAATATCAAACCATTAAGAAAAAAGCAACAAAAAAAAAATTTGAAATTTACAATTTCAAAAAAACGCAATTTTTAGATGATTTGAATTTTTTGTTATATTATAAAATTTTCGTCAAGTCTATTATATCCCTAAGCTAGGAATTCTCTTTTTTCTTCTTTTTTTTTAGTATTTATCTAGTTTCAAATATCATATTTTAAATTATCATAACTCGACCTAATTACTTAACTTGAAAAGTTGCGTAATCTCATCTAATATTGTTTATCTAAATTTTTCTTATTTTGTATTTTTCTCAATTTAGAAAAAAAATTTTTTAAAATATTAAGGATCTGCTGAAAGTTTTTTTTTTTTAAATTGTTAATAAAATGTCTGAAAATAATGAGAAAAATGAGAAAAAACGACCTGAAAGTCCAAATCCATTTCTTTCTTATCTCTCATCAAGTCCATCACAAAATTCACCTCGATCAGATGTATCCACAAGTGCATCAGCCTCGCCTCGATCGCCCAGATTTCAAGGGGATTTTTTTCAAAACGGTATGAAGATTCCCTTGACTCCAGGTGCTTCAGTAGCTCAATCTATGCTAACTGCTGCCTCACCACCACGCTTTGCCACTATTGAACAACTAATGAGCGCTTCGAACACTGTTCAAAACATGGCTCTAGCTCACGAAATATCCGTAAATCAAAATTTCAAATTAGAAAAATTAGAATATGAAACAAACAGTTTAGAGAAGCAAATTCATGATACTGTTCATAAGGCCTTTTGGGATTCTCTAAAAGAAGACTTCGACAAAGAGCCTATTGACTATAAACACGCATTTACAATTCTAGCCGAGGCCAAACAGGGTTTAATTGGCCTCTTATTACCAAATCACATTAAATTTAGAGAGCAAATAGACTCTGTTTTGGATTTACAATTAATTAAACAACAAATGGAAAATTCAACATTTGACTATAAAGAATATTCATTGTTTATAATTGAAAGCATGTCTAAATTATGTGCACCAGCTAGAGATGCTAAAATTGAATCTTTGAAAAGTTTAACAGACCCTGTTGAAATTTTTCGTGGTATCATGGAAACTTTAGAACTATTAAAATTGGACATGGCTAATTATACTATTCAACAAATGAGACCATACTTACAACAACAAGTAGTTGTTTATGAGCAAAAAAAATTTAAAGAATTGTTGGAAACTCAAAAATCTGCTGGAATAGATGGTCTAGAGGCGACTAAACAATGGTTATCAAGAGCTCATAAGCGCATAGTAGAGAATAAAACAATCGGTGGTTATAAATACCAAACCGGAGCTACTCCTAGTGCCATAACCAATGAGGCATTTATGGAAATGTTTATATGGTCAATGGAGCATATTTTCCCAGAAACGTTGGCTATGGATGAGGTTAGATTCAATGAAATTTATGTAAAATGCAGAAAATTTCTAGTCGTTTGTGCTATTGTAAATACAGTGTTTACTCTTGTTGGCGAGAGTATTCGGGGTCTAGAAGAGTTGAGACAAAAACTTAAACAGAATATTTTGGTCCTCTTAGAAGACTATTTATCTGTTACATTTGAAGAAATGATGAAAAATATTGGAGAACAAGTTATTAAATTGACTAATGATGCTCTAGTTAAACATGGTAAAAGTCAATTGAATGAAGATAGTTCGAATTGTTTAAAAAACTTAATTGTTGATTTATCAACTAAAAATTTACATGAAAATTCTGTATATAAATTATTATGTAAGTAATCACTTTTTTTGAAATATGAATCGATTTTTATAAAAAAAATAATTCTGTACTTCACTTTCTGTACTAAAGTTAAACTAAATAAAAAAAAATGAACTAAAAGTAATACAAAGTTTAAAAATCGCCTGTTTTTGTAAGACGTTTTTATGAGAAGATTCAAAAAAATGGTTAAAATTCAATTCACATTTATGACCATTTTGGCTTTAATAAGAATTTTCAAAATAATTTTTTTTGTATCTCCTCATAAAAGCGAATTAGACATGTTTAAGTTTTTTGTCAATTTTCTTTTTTTCAATTTTTTTGACCAACAAAAATCGCTCTGCAAAACTCTTTAAAAGACTTTTTGTGGCAAAAAAAATTGTTGCATAGTGAAGCGAAATTTGCTGCACCTGTTGGCAACGTCTACTAAAAATTGTACAATTTTAATTACGTATTTAAATTAGATTTAATTGCAAATTTTGCTTCACTATGCAACAATTTTTTTTGCCACAAAAAGTCTTTTAAAGAGTTTTGCAGAGCGATTTTTGTTGGTCAAAAAAATTGAAAAAAAGAAAATTGACAAAAAACTTTAACATACCAAATTTTTTTCTCAAAAAAGCGTCTTACAAGCTCAAATACTTTTCACCTAAGATATTTACAGTGAAGATAATTTTTTATATGTGAAATTCGATTCAAAAATTACAAATATGAATTTAAAAAAAAATTAATTTTTTTTTTAGTTTCAAGATATGTTGATTTTTTGCAAAACATATTGACAAAACGAACTCAGGGTCCAGTTAAATTACCTCAGGGTATGAGCTTGGTTGAAAAAGATCTTCTTGAAATAACAGGTCAATTTCTTAGACTAGTAACATTTAACAAAACTGTTTTTGGAAATTATTATGGAGAGATTATTCAAAGTATGGATGGATGAATCTCAAAAATAGAACCATAGAAAGCCTATTTTTTTTAACAGTTTTTAAAAAAAAATTTTCATTTTTTTAATGGTTTTATTATCACAAACTTTCTTTTTTCTTAAATCAGCTAATTGTAAATTTCTGTTTTTTTTAACTTTGTTACCCTTAACTTAAAAATAATTTAATCTTTTTTATCATTTCCTTAAAAAATTACAAATTTCAAAGCATAATGCTGTAAAACACAACTTTGTTCTTCAATAAATTTTCAAAAATTTTCTTATTTATACATATTTTTTATAAATTGGGAGTATCCTTATTTAGCTATCGAATAAAACCCCGAAAACACCCATTTAGAAACGGACATTATTACAACTTAGAATGATTTTCCTAGTGTCCAAACAAGTATTGACACTAAAAGACATGGTATTTTATATTTACTCTGAAAAATAGTGATTATGACGAAAAAAAATTTTTTAAACTTTTTTCAAAATTAATAATTAAAATTTTTTTTGTGAATCTAAGTCGTTTGTGGCGAAGAAAAACGTTTTTTTGGGAAGAGGTATTTCATTATGGGGAAACATTAATCTCTTTTTTGTTTGAACTAAAAAACTTTGAAATGATATTTTAGTTAAAAAGTGGACTTAAATAATAGTCTCAGTTTTATAACGGCACGAATTTATCACTGTTTAATTTTATCACTTTTTTAGGAAAGAACTGATCTCTTTTCATTAAAATAAATATTAAGATATATTCTAATTTATCACGGTTATTTTTCATTTTATTCATTATTGTCAAGTTTTTTTAAGCAGAACATATTTAAAATTTTACCTCATTTAGAGTTTGCGATCTGCTCATGGAGTCCATATTTTGAAAAGGATATAACTGAAATAGAAAAAGTACAATATAGAGCAACTAAATTGATACCAAACCTTAGAAATTTAGAGTACGAACAACGTTTATCGATCTTGGGTCTTACAAACCTTAAAACCAGAAGAATAAGAGGTGATTTAATACAAATGTATAAATTACCGTAAACTCTCGATTATAATTACATGTAATAATAACTAGATTTCTGCTATAGTTCCAATATACCTCCAGCGGAATTATATCAGAAATCTATGTATTATTACATGTAATTATGATCGAAAGTTTACGGTAATTAATAAAATGGAGCTTGTTAACTTCAAAAATGGAATTAATTTTAGACGAAACAAAAAATTAGAAGATAAAGGGTACAATTTGAGAAGACATAGCCTAAGCTTAACAAGAGAAAAAGTAAAAACTATTAGTACTACTAATACTACTACTAAAGGTATTAAATGATGCTAAACTTGAAATAATTAAATTAGGGTATTTAGAATAAAAAGAAAAATATATAAAATTGACTATCAAATTGGCGTCATTTAATCCAAGATTCTAAATACGTCGAATTCATTTTTATCCGGAACCGATGGGATGACAAAACCGAGCATATTAGCGTTGTAATTTTTCAAAATTCTTTTAAAATGATTTTTCTAAAAATTTTTCTGAACTAAAATTATAAATAGAAATCTGAAATTTAAGAGATATCAAACTAAATATATTTAAATTAAAGTTGATTAAAATATATTCTGAGATTTTGGAAAAATTCAATACTGATTATTGAGTCAGAACCGTTACTTTTTCTTTTTTTCTCAAATAATTTTTGACTAGTCCTGCTTAATTAAGAAGTTCTTAAGAATAAAGATTAGAAGCTTTGTATATAATAGTTGTTTTTGATCTTTGAATATCCTTGAAGGGCTTATTTGTGTCGAAAATTTGGTCCAAACCGATAAAATAGAAAAAACTTTCAATATATTTCTATATTTCTCATTAAAAATTTTAATTTAGAGAAAAAAGTCCGCAAAAAATTGTTTAGGGGTGATTATAAGAAAATGTGTTTGAAAGATTAAATAAAAATGCTATAAACAAATGAAAATGTATTTATGAGCAAATCCCGCACTTTGTCTGAAAATTCTTTAGTTGCTTCAAATTGAAATCTTTGAAAAAAGAATTGTTTTTGGACATTTAAATCGAACACTTCCTTTTAAATTTTTCTTTTGTTAAAAGTTACCTCTAAAAAAAATTTTAATCAACTTTTTTAAAAAATTTGTAGTTTAATACATTAAAAATTTCACTTGATTTTGCAATAATTTTTCTTTGATATTTATTTTTTCCTAAGTTAGTATCACACATAAGCAAAATTTTAATTTAATAGAAAATTTAAAAATTCACAAAATCTGCATAATTTTTTTTATTTGAAGATCTGCTATTTAATTTTTTGTTTTATTTTTAAAATAATGGATAATTTACCTATGGTTAAATGGCTTCACCAAGAACTTAGTACTCTCCTTGAATGTGACATCAGTGAAGAATACGCAAAGTAAAATTTTTAAGAATATTTTATTAGCTAAGATATTATAAAATGTATGAGTTATTAGAATTAAGCGTAAAAAAATCTGTCAATTAAAATTTGTTAATCTGGGTTATAGAATTCAAAAATAAATTAAGACGTTTTTCTTATTTAAAACATCTTTAAACCTTTGTTCTTTCTGGGTTAATCAAACATCAAAAATTCTGTATCTTTAGCAAAGCGTTAATTTCAGATAAAGAACAATCGGAAACTCTTCTACGTTTGCTTTCGACTTAGTCCTTAAACTAAGCATTTAATTTTTGTCAACAGTGAATTTCACTTAGCTCGCAATTAACTCAAAATTAAAACTATTTTCATAATTTCTAAGGAATATATTGAATATTGAAACAGAATCAGAAATTCGTGAATTTATAGGAAGTCTCTTAGACTTGAGTATAGAAAAAAATCGACTATTTTTGAGCGATTTACTCAACAAAATTCAAAAGCCATCACATCATTCGAATGTCACAGTAAGTCAAGATTAATAAGAGAAAAATATTTAAATTAATGACTTAACTAATTCCATTTTATTTTAAGGTCTATCAAAAACCAGATATAGAAGAGCCTAAATCGAAATTTAATAAAAAACAAACAAAACCCGATTCAGAAAATATAAATCCTATTAGTCAGTTAAAGCAGCAAAAATCTAAAAAGGAGTTTAGTTTGTTAAATAATCAACCTCTTCAAAAAAAGAATATTAGTAATTCTAAATTAAATATGATGAAGTTTAGGTCTGTAATTATTCTATTCATTAGATAGGAAACCTTGTGAATGCCAAGCAACTAAACATAAATTAGTTGCTAATTGTTTGAAATGTGGTCGTATTGTATGTGAACAAGAAGGGTCTGGTCCGTGTTATTTCTGTGATAATTTAGTTTGTACGAGACAAGAATTAGAGAAAATAAGCCGTGGATCAAATAAAGGTGAAAATTTGAAACAAGATTTACTCAGTCGTGATTGGAGTGCTTTTGATAAGTTATCCCAAACTATTTCTGGCGAAATACAAGCTGAAACTACTAGTCAAGCCGACGAAGAAAATTTACGCAAAGCAATCGAACATAAGAATAAACTTATAGATTTTGATCGTACAAGTGCCAAGAGAACTCAAGTCATAGACGATGAATCAGATTATTTTAACACAAATTCAAAATGGTTGTCTCAACAACAAAGAGCTCAACTCGAACAAAAGGAACAAGAAATGCGAAATAAAAGATTCGGTAGTAAATTAAAAAATCAAACGTTTACAATTGACTTTGCAGGAAGAAAAATTGTAAGTGAAAAACAAAGTGTCGATTTTACAACTATAGCTGGAGAGATTGAAAACATTATGAAAGATCCACGAAAACAAGAATTTGTCGGTGAACAAGCTAACGCTGTTGTTAATCTTGATTTAGATGCAATAAAATTGAAATTTGTTGAAGACAAATCTATGAAAAAAGGAGGCGCTAAAAAAGATAATGAAAAAGCAACGGAAAGCAAAATAAATTATCGACTTCAAAATCCCGAATTACAGACCATGAAAGATGATGGTATGTGTTTGACTATGCATCAACCATGGGCTTCTCTTTTAGTCTCTGGTATCAAAAAGTAATTTTTTTTGTTATTTCAAAAGATTTTTGAACTTAATTAATATTTAAAAAAAAAAAAAATTTTTTTCATAGACATGAAGGTAGGACTTGGTATACACCTTTTAGAGGAAGATTATGGATTCATGCTGCTTCTAAGCAACCATCCGAAACAGATATTAAAGAAGTTGAAACTTTTTATAAGTGTTATTATTCAAGTGAGTCTAAGGATAAAGATATCATGTTAAAATTTTTTTTTTGCTTTTCTTTCTTTTTATAAAAAACTCACTCAGTGAAAATAGTATTATCTATGGATAGCCTTAGTCGACAATTTCGGAAAAGACTCTTTTAACTTTTACTAATTAAAAAGGATAAAATTAATTTATTAAATCAATTCAAATTTTCTTCAGATCATCAACTTGAATTTCCATCGTCTTATCCAACAAGTTGTCTATTAGGATATGTTGATTTGGTTGATTGTCTATCAGCAGATACATACAAACAAGAAGTAAATTCTATTTTTTTCTAAATCTGTTTAAAAGATAATTTATTTTTCAAATTTTCTTTTGAAGTATCCAAATGGAGAGTCTGAATCCGAATTTGTTTTTATATGTAAAAATCCGTGTGAGCTAATTGCTAAATTAGCAATGTCTGGACAGCATAAAATATGTATGTTTATGAATAGTTTTTTTTTTGAATATATTTTTAAGAGTAAACTTTATTTCTTTTTAAGTTAAACTCGAAAAGAGCGTTCACACTGTCGCAAAAAAGACATCTGTAATTTCTCATGATGATGAACTTGAATAAAAATGATTTAAATTTATTTATTATTTTGATTTTAATTTAAATTTGAGTCTTAGTATTATTTTAAAATAAAATTTTTAAAAAAAGTTATCTTTTTTTTATTATTTCTTGCTTAAAATAATTAGTTATGGTTAAAATTAAGAAAAATAAAATTATTTCAAAAGGTAGTAAGAGTATCGAGAAAATAAAATTATTTCAAAAGGTAGTAAGAGTATCGAGAAACTAAAATATTTTTAAATAATATTTTTTTAGCAAAATAATTAATAAAAAAAAATCTTGGAGAAGTCGGGGATTGAACCCGAGGCCTTTCGTATGCGAAACGAACGCTCTACCACTGAGCTACATCCCCTTGCTGATTATTTTAATAATTTTTGTCAAATCGCTTGTTTTAGAATTCGGCTTGAAATAAATATTCAAGATACATTAACTATAAATTAATTTGAATCAAAATTTCAAAGACATGTAGAACTTATAAACAATAATATAGAACAAAATTAATCTTATTAAAGAAATTATTTCACTCAAATGCTTCGCTAAACTTGTCTTTTTTTAAATATTTAATATTCTTAATATGCAATAATAAGGGATTTTCATTAAAATAAAAAATTTTACCGCCGCTATTTTAGCGGATCAATGGTCGCCATTCGCAGACACCCCCACTAGTTATTAAATCAAATACATGTTTTTAATTTTTCATCTTTCGGAAAAAAATACCATTTTATTGGTAAAGAATAAATTTATTTTGAAATAACTTAATTCCGTTAGTGATGATTTTGAGAAATAAACGAGAAAATTCTCAGGTTTTATCACATATCGTACAAGAAAACTTTTATATTATATCAGAATATATTTTTATAAAATAAGATTTATCTTGGCCGTAACTCTAAAAGACTAATGTTTTGATAACTTTATCGATTGAAAAAATAAAGACTCACGGTTACTTAATTAAAAATTGAAAAAATTCTAAAAAAGGGTGCTATGAAAACTAAAAAACCGAAATTTTTAAGAAAAATTAGATTTAATTTTACGAGAAAAAAAACCCTTTTAATATCCGCTGAAAAATGAAAAAAAAAGAAATAAAAAAAAGTCAAAAAGATAGGGGTCTCACTTACCACATGGGCTGTCTACCGTCGACTATTCACAAACGCTATCCCACTACTGCTCGACACGGGAGGTTTGATCTGCTGCCTTTCGGCTCTGGACCGGTTCCCTCCTCCTTAGAGCAACCTGGTCGCTCTGGACTCCTCCAAAGCGACGCATATTGATGCCGAGCTTGGTGCGGACGTCTGTTCAACATAGCACAACGACAGCCAGTACTCCCACACGTAAACAATCCCACAAATCAGGCCTCCAAGTGACTAGATTACAAGAGAGCGCCGCCTCTCCCGGCCTATTTTTATTTATTTATTTTTTTCTTTTATTTTCTCTATTTTATTCTCTTTTTCCTTTTCTTTTCTAACAAATCTATTTTTTAAATAAAATAAATTCAAATGTTTGAATAGTCTAGTGGAGTTGATCGAGGTAGAAATATATTTTTGCTTGATTATGATCAAGTGGCATGAGTTCAAATCTAAGTGAAGCTGATTTTTTTATTATAAATTTAAGATTTTATTGAAAATTTATTAAATATAAGGACTTATTTTATAGGCAATTTTTTACAGGAGCTATTCAATTTTCAATTTATACATTTTTAAAATATTTATTATTCATCAAAATAACAATAGTAATTTAAAGTTTACCTTTTAAATTAACAAACTTTAATCAAAATTATTTATTCTATAAATTCTTTTTTATGAAGAAGTTTTACCTATGAATATTAGAAGAACTACTTTAAATTTTTGATGAATTCTAGTATCAAAATTCTTTTGGAACATTGAAATTTGAAATCAAAATCTTTTGGAAAATATTACCTAATATGATATGTTGAAACAATATAAAATAAAAATTTATCAAAAAGTTTTTTTTTATCAAAAATAATAAAAAAAATTTCTATTCTGGTAAATTTTATCGAAAAATAAGCAGTAAAAAATTAGAAAGGGGATGTAGCTCAGTGGTAGAGCGTTCGTTTCGCATACGAAAGGCCTCGGGTTCAATCCCCGACTTCTCCAAAAATTTTTTATTTTTTCTCAAAAACATTCGTTATGTTTTTTTATTACTAGAATTTCCTAGTTTCTTAAAAGAAGTTTAATAAAAAAAAAAGCACAAGCTTCATAATGAAAAAAAATAATAAATATTTTATGAAAATTTTTTTTCTTAAAATTTTTTATTGCTTTAGAATTTAAGATTTGTTAAAATGCCAGAAAAAACTCTAGTAGACACTGAGATTATATTTCAAGACACAAGTCATAACAACAACCATCCAATACTTAAAATTCTGCATTTTAACGACGTCTATAATGTCGAGAGCGGATCAATTGAACCAAAAGCTGGTGCTGCACGATTTTTAACAGCTTTAGAACATCTTAAAAATGATCAAACTGTCGATGCCACAATTGTTCTGTTCTCTGGAGACGCTTTCTCACCTTCTGAAAGTAACTTAGAACATAAAAATAAAAAAAAATAAATAAAAATTTTAAATCTGTTTCTTCTACTATAAAGTAAGCGCTATAACAAAAGGTGCTCAAATGGTTACTTGTTTGAACAAATTTGGTATACATGCTGCCTGTATAGGAAATCATGATTTTGATTTTGGCGTTGAAAGGCTGACTGTTTTAATAAAAGAGACAAATTTTCCTTGGTTAATTAGTAATGTCGTTGATAAAATTACTAAAAAACCACTAGCTAACGCCAAAACTAAGCACATTCTGGAGATAAGTAATTTGAGAATAGGTTTAGTTGGACTGGTTGAGCAGGAATGGATTGAGACATTGTCTGCTTTGAAAAATGATGATATTATTTATGAGTGTTTTGTTACTGCCGGTAATAGGTTAGCCAATGAATTGAGAAAAATAGATGTAAGTTTTATTTCAAAATCAAAATTTCTATTAAGTGAGTCCTTAGTTAAGTTAAGATGATTTCTGATTTCAACTCATGAAATTTTAATGCTCAAAGAAAAACAGAAAGTTATTAAGTTTAATTACTTTAAGTAACATAACATTCTAGAATTGTTTATTTAAGTCAAAAAGAATAATGATTAAAAAAATGGAAAATTTTTTAATCGTCCGTTTGATGTGAAAGTTCTAAAAATTACGATGTAATATTCTCTTTCAAAATAATATAAGTTAAAAAATCATTAGAACCTCAATTAGAGGACATAGGAAAATTTTTTCCAAAATATTTACTCACTTTAAACAAAAAATTTTGAAATCGATTCATAACTAATTGAGAAACTAGAAACCCAAAAGAGGAAAAGAGGTAAACCACGTTAGGTTCCTAAAGCACAAGAAATAGAAAAACCTATTAAAAGTTTAAAGAAAAGTCAAAAGAACCTAAGACAAAGCCAGTAGAAAATAGCTGAAGAAGATAGAACTGATAAAAAAATAAGAGAAATATACTCTTTTAGTAATGTATTTTCAAATAAACTTTATTTATTAAAAATTTTACAAGATTTTTAGTAATTTTGATCAGGAATATTTTTTGTTTGTGAAAATCTGTTTTTTGGTTGTCAAAAGATTTTTCCCTTAATTTTTTATTCGATTTTTCTGGTAGATTAATAGTGTTTTTCTATTTAATTTGCAAATTTATACATGGCAAATGTAAACTACAAATCTTTTTAAAAAAAATTAGTTTATTACATGAATTTAGTATTGGGAGGGCATATTTTCAAGTTATTTAGACTTATCCAATCAATTTTAAATTGTCTATAACATAAATCCCAGAGATTCTAATACAGATATTTTGCATGTTTTTTATTAAAGTTTTTGATAGAAAAATAAAAGATTTCAAAATTTTTAATTTAAGAAATGTGATATAGTTATAGCAATGACTCACATGCGACTACCAAATGATATTAAATTAGCCCATGAAGTAGACCAAATAGACATGATTCTAGGTGGCCATGATCACAACTATGTTTGTAAGCTAATAAATAATAAATGGATAATTAAAAGTGGTAATGATTTTAAAAATTTAACATCACTTGAATTCAGTAAGTTGGATTTATCAGTGAAAAAAATTAACAAATATGTCGTCGATTCAAAAGTACCTGAACATCAAGAGCTCAAAACAATAGTCGATGATTATATAAGTAATAATAGAAAAATAATAATCTAACTTTAAAAAAAAGAGATATTCAAATTTATTTTAAGAATTAATGACCAATAATGAAATTTATTCAGATGTATTGGCTAAAATTGAAATTGATTTGGACAGTCGATTTATGATTGTTCGTACTCAGGAGTCAAATGTAGCTAATTTAATCTGTGATATTTTATTGAATTCGATTTCATCTGCCGATTGCTGTTTAGCTAATTCAGGTACTTTTAGAGCTGATTGTATCAATCCAGCTGGTACCAATTTGACATATGGTGATCTCAAAAAACGTAATCTTAAAAAGATCTTTACTAAAAAAATTAAATTTAAATTTATTATTGTTTCTTTAGTAATCCCAGGAAATAACGAGTTAGTCGTAATAAGGTGTACAGGTAAAAATCTATTTAACAATGAAATAAATAGCTTTTAAAATAGTTGAATTTTAAGGTCAAGTTATTCATGATGCCCTTGAAAATGGAGTAAGCACTTATCCAAAATTAGAAGGGCGCTTTCCTCAAGTAGCTGGTCTTAGATTTGCATTCGATCCATCAAGGGAACCTTATGATCGAATCGATCCTAAGTCCATATTTATTAGAAATATTCAGTTAGATCTTGAAAAGGTATTTTTGAGAATATAAATTTTTTTTTTTAAATTAATTTAAAAATGAAAATTTTTAAGGAGTATAATGTGGTGGTAAAAAAGTTTATAAAAGATGGAAAAGATGGATATCATTGTTTAACGAAGTGTCCTGTTGTGGTAATATTCTTTATTTTTAAACTAACGTGAAGTTTTTTAAAACTAAAACTTATAAAACATATAAAACTTATTATGTTTTATGAAAAATAAAACAATTATTTTCGATAAAACATTTTAAAACATAAAATTGTAGATAAATGCTGAATTAAAATATCAAAGAAATAAAGCGAAAAATCAATTTAGTGAATTATATAGAAATCTTAATTACTTTTATTCATATTATTTTTATTTTTCGCGCAAAAAAATTTTTCGTTAATAAAAAAATGTTCTAAAGAGGACACTGAGAGTTTGCATAAGTTTTTCAACATAGATATTCAAATTTTTAACAAGATATTTTTAAGATTCAATTCAAGAAACTCCGTCAAATTGTTGATGACAAAAAAATTAACTTTTAAAAAATAGGGGTTTTCATAATCTGAAATCTTTGATTAAATTTTTTAAAAAAAATTTAATTTTGACTAATGATGACTACTGCCTTTAATATTAAAAAAGGAACATAAGTTTATGGTACATTTTATGGAAAATAAGTGAGCAGAAAATTATTTTGTTTCTTCACTAGAAATTCTTTATGAATTAACATTAATGACCAGAATTAATTTAAGTTTTAACCAATTAAAAAAAAGTCATAAAACTTGATATTTTAATTCAGCATGTTTTTTAAATGTTTTATCAAAAATAATTATGTTTTATTTTTCATAAAACATAATAAGTTTTATATGTTTTATAAGTTTTAGTTTTAAAAAACTTCACATTAGTTATTTTTAAATAGAACATTAATTAAAAAATTATTTTCATGAACTTTTTTTTCAAGATCGATTTTTATCAATTTCCATTGTTTTTTACAATTATAGAAAATTTTTTTAGAAAACATATTGAGAAAAATGAAAATTTTAGCATCGCTCCTCAAATAGAAAATCGAATCGTTGTTTTATAATTTAAATAAAATCAAACATCCTATTATATTTTATAATAAAATTTCATAAAATAGAGTTTTAAAGCCCTTAATCTTTAACCCTTTAAAGACCTTTATCTAAAAATATAATCGATGAAAAGTCCTTATATTTAATAAATTTTCAATAAAATCCTAAATTTATAATAAAAAAAAATCAGCTTCACTTAGATTTGAACTGATGTCACTTGATCACAATCAAGCAAAAATATATTTCTACCTCGATCAACACCACTAAACTATGCAAACATTTGAATTTATTTTATTTAAAAAATAGATTTGTTAGAAAAGAAAAGGAAAAAGAGAATAAAATAGAGAAAATAAAAGAAAAAAATAAATGAATAAAAATAGGCCGGGAGAGGCGGCGCTCTCTTGTAATCTAGTCACTTGGAGGCCTGATTTGTGGGATTGTTTACGTGTGGGAGTACTGGCTGTCGTTGTGCTATGTTGAACAGACGTCCGCACCAAGCTCGGCATCAATATGCGTCGCTTTGGAGGAGTCCAGAGCGACCAGGTTGCTCTAAGGAGGAGGGAACCGGTCCAGAGCCGAAAGGCAGCAGATCAAACCTCCCGTGTCGAGCAGTAGTGGGATAGCGTTTGTGAATAGTCGACGGTAGACAGCCCATGTGGTAAGTGAGACCCCTATCTTTTTGACTTTTTTTTTCAAAATTTAAAAAAAAAAATTTAAATAATTATTTCTTGTCTTGAAGAAGTATTTTTTTCATTTTAGATTAAAAATAGAATCAAGTTTTTTCGATAAACTACATGATTATGTCTTTTTAAATAAAAATTATTTTCTCGATATTTTATCTTAGAAAAATTCAAAAGGAAATCTCTATTTACTAAAAAAACTTGATTAAAGCGTAACTTTGTATTTTATCATGCAAGTTTTATTCCAAATTATCTAGATAAATTTAGTTTCTCTAAATCAAAGCGTTTCAATATTATTTTATAAAACTTTCAAACACGTGAAATCGATTTTTAAATTTTTTTCTGGTCACTAAAATTTGTAAATTTTAAATAACGATTAAATAAAGATTGTTGTTAAAAAAACTTTTATAGATTATACTTTAAATTATCAAAAATGGATTTTTCAGTCGATGAAAAACAACTTTCACAAAGCTTTATCAATAGACTTAAAACTGACAAACCTCTTTAATCCGACATCCCTCGGTTCCCTGCTTTGTTTTGGAATATCGAAAATTTTGAAATTTATTATCGTGTTAAGATTCTCGACTTAGAACATGTAGAACATAAAAGTATTCAAATGACTTTTAAAAGTATTCAAATGCTTATTCATGAAATAGAAGTTAGACCCATTTTTTATTTATCGCTTGATTTTTGGACTGTATCATTTAAGACTTTAAAAAATACGATGGAATTTAATTTTCCAACATAATGGAATTTAATTCTTTTAAAATCTTAAAAAAGTTTCCTTTTTCAAAAATTAAGCTAACCTTTTTTGGTTTTTAGAAATTTTTAATTTGTTTTTTAAGTCATAAATTAAAATAAATTTTTTCTAGTTAAACTTTTTTTTGAATTCTGTAATAAATATATAGCTTATGTAACTTTCAAGATTTGGTTGTAAAATTTTTTTTTGGAAATAAAAAGAAAAGCTTTTTAAGATCTTAGTCTAATTTATTTGACGCACATTTATTTATATTTCAATAACATTTCAACAGCAAAAAAATGTTTATTTTTGTTAAGTACCCAGTCTCTTTAAAAATCGTGTCCCATGAATGTGACTCGATCCTCCCCACGTAAGTCACTCACGTGGGATTTGACCAATATTTTGCATGTGACTCGCATTTAGAAATTAAACTCACATAAATGTGACTCGCATGTAGAAATTAAACTCACATACATGTGACTCGCATGTAGAAATTAAACTCACATACATGTGACTCGCATGTAGAAATTTGAATCACACACATGTGGCTTAATTTCAAATGCATTAAAAGGTCTTTCAAAAGATCTTTTAATGCATTTGAAATCAAGAAAATTTGTCTTAATTTTATTTAATAATTATTGATATCACTCCAGTGTACTTAAATTTTTTTTTTAATTTTTAAGATTTTAAAGATTTTGAGATTTGAACAAATTTAATCTTTTGTTCAAATCTCAAATTTTATATCAAAAAATAGTTTTTTTCTACAGTGCTTCTCATATACTTTATGTATTTACAGTCCACTTGATGTTTTCAATAAAATAAAATTCAAATAACCAAAGTTGCCAGAACTGATAAATTTAGAGTTTAATGTTTAAAAAAAACAGTAGCTTTCGGCATTCATTTGAGCTTAAATTTCTAATTGCCTTAAACTTATCATAAATCACAATAAATGAAAATTTTAATGCTTCTTTTAAATGTCGTTCTTTTTTTGCAGGCATAACACAATCTCCGGTTTTAACTCATGGAATTATTTGGAGCTAGTTTTTTGGAGCATATCAAAACAATAATTCTACTAATTTTTGCCTAATTCTACGACTTATTGCTAAAAAACGGTAGTGTCTTAAATTTGTGAGAAGTAATGAATATTTATCTATGTTAAATCTAAAATTATCAACTTAAGTCTAATGAAAAAATCATAGAATAAGTAAAAAGTTTTAATTGTTTGATTTTTTTTTAAAGAATGGAACGAGGTTTTTATTTTATTCTCATTAGAAATCAAATATAAAAATTTTGAAAAATAAACTCAAAATATTTCATTTTACTTTAAATGATTATTTTTACTATTCCCTTTTAAAAATATTACCGTATTCTCTTGCAGAGAGGCGCATGTGCCTAATCCCATCAAAACCATGTTAAAAACCCTTTTCCATTAATTTGTTAACATGGTTTTGATGGGATTAGGCGCATGCGCCTCTCTGCAAGAGAATATGGTATTTATTAAGATTAAGGTTAATTTGTATAAAAAATTTCACTTAAATAATGTTCTTCCTTAACTTAATATTTATGGAGATAAAAGTTAGACAGCTGATTAACATTATAAAAATAACCTCTTTTCATTTTTAATAGATAACTAAGTAAAATACAAGGATACATTTAATACAAGCATAGTTTATATCGGGGTTTGACTTTGAATGCAATTTTTTTCTTAAGTCACAAGAAATCTAAAATTTTATTGACATGTTAATTTTATAAGCTTAAAAATAATAAAAAAATCAATTAAATAAAAATTGCTTATTCTTTCTAAAATTACATTCAAAGAAAATCTTGGTACTGCACTGCAATCGATTTATGTCGTAGCGTACCGTAGCATGGAATCTATTATACTGAACAGAAAATACAGCTCAGTTGAGAATTTTTGTGAATAATCTATCTAAAGAAAGATTCTTTTCAACATAAAAGTTCTTTAAAAAAATTAAATATTAGTTAATTATTTTTTTTTGGTAATCATTATACAAAAATTGGATTTCGAAAATATTAAAAAATAATAAAGTAAATTTTTTTGTTAATATTAAACTTTGGCTTAAAAATTGATCATATTCTAAATTTTTTCTAAAATCGATGATTTATTTTTTATTCAGTGTATTCACTAAATGTCTCTCATTTAGTCTCATTCATATTTTATAATTTCAGTATAAACGCCAATATGGTACGGTGGTACGCTCCGCTACGGTATGACTACTATATAAAATAGATAGCAGTGCAGTAGAATAAAAAATGTGATACTTGTGCTGTACCGATACTGGTTTCCTTTGGTACTGGGACTTACTAAGTACTGGTTTTCCCTGCACTGATCCCATCTCAGAAAAATGTGAAATCCTTCCCTTTTAGAAATTTCCTCAAATTTACGGAACTGATCTGAGCGTTTATTTTATAAAATTAAACTTTAGTTCGAAATTAAACAAGGTTCTACAGTAATTTGATTTGGCTATCACAATTTAATGTATAAAAGACATTTTTATAGCGATTTTTATTTAGACTTTAAATTGATCATAGTTTTGGCAGGTGGTATGGTAGCCGGTCATTTAAACGGAAAAATAAATCCCAAAATGATTTTTTTTAATTAAAAATTTTAATTTCATTTCTTTCTTTTTAGATAAAAATAAAAATTAAACAAAACTAATTAAAAAATTAGTTTTATTAAAAAATAAAATTAACAAAAAACGAAAGTTATTAATTTTATAGTCGACGCGTTTCGGCATTTAATGCCTTCTTCAGGACTTTATATTATAAAGTCCTGTTTATATTATAAGTTTTTTATATTTTAAATTTAATTTCAAAAAATTTTTTTTAGAAAAAGACTTAAGTAGATTCAAAGGACCATTTATAGATGGACTGATATATCAGTCCTAGTATTAGTAGTAGTAGTTTTAAGTGACTGGATTTTTAAAATAAAAATCACATGGGATAAAATCTTAGATATTAATTAAAAAAAAACTATTTAAAATAAAAAAAAAACTTTTTATTCTTATAGGATAACTGAAAATTAAAAACTAAAAGAGAACTTACTTGCACTGTATTAATTTTCGAATTGATTTATGAATATTTTTATCGCTTTCTAAAAAGTATTAATTCATTGAATAAAAAAAACTGATTTGTAGACGTGGGTTATTTTATTACCTAACGTAAAGATGTATCATCTGATTCTTTTGAAAAATTCAAATCAAAATTTCACGCGACTATAGAAATCAAATAAATAATTGTAGTTACAATATTATTAGGAGATTCTTTTAAGATTTTATAGAATAATTTATTTTATTACTAAATTTTTTTCAATAAAAATTAGTCTAAAAACAACTAAGAGCGTTTAAAAAAACTAAATTCTTTCGGTTAAAGCTCAAAAATAATTTAATATATATTTTTATCAAAATAGACACATTTTAATATTTTGAAAACGAATACGTTAAATTTTTTATAAAATTGCAATTATTACATATTTGAACTTTTGAACCTTTGATTAGATTAATTCTTTTGTATAAATGTTTTCTTTATTTTTTTCATAATTTTAATCAATTAAGATGACAGAAAATTTAGCAAAAAAGTCAATTTATCATTTTTAAGGCTTATAAGTTATAACTGATAAATAAATATGATCATAATAAATTTTAAAATAGTCAATCAAAATTCTTAAAAATTTTTTATTTTTAGTTTTTTTTGTAATGCAATGAAGTTAACATGGGAAACGCATGTGCAACGCTTTTTTAAAATACCAAAAATTTTTTTGAGGAAAAAAATGGTTATTTTTTCCGAAAAAAAGCTAAATATTAAAATAAAAGGGATCTTAACTGTCAACAATTGAAAAAAAGCTAAAAAAATTGAAAATTAAGATTTTTTCTTTCAATTAATAATTTTTTGACATGGGACATGCGTGGACACATATTGTCCCACGCATGTCTCATGCTTTTTGATGAGACTGGGTAAATAAGTTTAGAGAAAAAAATGTTCCAAAAAGACACTAAAAACATCTTATTCTAAATTGATTCTTAATGATGTCGATTTAAAATTTTTTAAATAAACTGAATTCTCATTATTTTATATTAAGCAAATAAATGCTAACACTGTTGATTTGATTGAGATAAAACAAGTTAAATGTTGGATCTAATTAGCATTTGAAATTTGCATTCTTGAAATTTTTAAAACAATTCAGCAATAATAATTTGCAGTTAATTGTTTAAAAAAAAATTAAAATAAAAAAACGCTCTGAAAAAAAAAATCTAAATCTAAATCTTTTTTATTTTACTTAACTTTAAGGTAATTTTAATAAAGCTTAGGAGTAAAACAAAAAAGAAGACCTGGAAATGCGTAAAAAATTAAATTGAATAGAATAATGATCGGTTAAATTCATAAGATAAATAATAGAGGAGATAGTAAGTTTCTTATTTTAATTGCCTCATCGTCAGTCTATTAATCATTTTTTCTATGCTAAACAGAATAATAAAAAAAATTTAACCTAAAGGTTATTTTATTTATTTAAATGATAAATTTTATAAGTAAAATTGTTTAAAAAGCATTATTATTTTTTAGATCATTAAAAAAAATTTTTTGTGTTAGGTAAAACTTATAATGAACTGATTTTTCGGATCAAAAGTTATTAACTATAGACTAAAGTTTTGCTTGAATTTCCTTGAACACAATTGAAAGCAGTGTTTGCATATAGCGTATTTCCTTATATTTACGTCTCCAAAACCTTTTTTTCCAAAAAAGGAAACTTAAGATATATTTTTTTTTTGAAATGAAAAAATAGATTTCACCAAATATCTAATTATTTCAAAAGTGATCTTTAGTCGCTTTTTATGGACCAGAGTCGTTTAATAATAAGTGCAATTTTTTTCACAGTATTTCTAAAAAAGTCCATATTATAGCATGATAGAATTCTTTTTTAATTGATCTTAGTCCGGATCAAAATGACAGAAAAAAATTTTCAAAGAAAGTTTTCATTTCAAACGCTTGTTCTGTGTACAAGAATAAATCATATTCTAAATAAAACCCGTGCAATGATGAAGATTAAATCTTCGATAAAATAATCAATTAAAATTGAGATTAATTTAAATCGAATAGAAAATTTTCAAATAATATTATTTCGTAAAAAAAATATGTTCATGAACGTTCATATGGCCGATGAACGTTCGTGAATGTATAGTGCGTAATATTCGATATATTTTTAAAAAAATTAATCGTGCTTCGATCTTAAAATTAGTTTCAACATACTTTTATCTCCAAAGTTTTTTTTACCTGAAAAATATGTTTATTTGAAGGACTCGATTACTAAATATTAGAATAAAGTTTAATCATGAAAGTTCATGAAAGTTCATCCTAAAAATTCATTTTTCTTCATGAATTTTTATGAAAATTACGACTTTTTTCTCATAAATTCACGAAAAATTATGAAGATAAATGAAAACTTAAAAAGAAGTTGAAAACTTTTGAATGAAATTTTATAAATCAAAATGGGCGTTCAAAAGAATTCATACAAATAAAAATAGTCCTGAACCTTCATGAATGTTCATTTTTGGAACATATGAATGACCAGGATAGTTTGAAACTATTTAATGTTGTTTTTTCAACCACATCACTACGTAATTTATTTCAAATATTTGCAACACGGTTTGTAAAAAATTGTAAATTATAAATTCTAATAATTATTGTAAAAACTAAGAGCGATTTATATTGCTCAATTGTGAATCTTCTTTAAGACCAAGAGTGTTTATCTGGTTTATTGAAGATCGGAAATTATTGATAATTTGCCATAAATACAGATAAATTACCGAAAATTACGATTTTTAGATTACAGTTTTTACATTAAATATTTTTTACATGCATCGTATCATATCAGCAGTGTAAAAAAATTTTGAAAAAAAATTTCTGGAGAAGTCGGGGATTGAACCCGAGGCCTTTCGTATGCGAAACGAACGCTCTACCACTGAGCTACATCCCCTTCAATCTAAACTGAAATTATTCAGTGTTCAACTATTTTAGATTTTTTTTTTTTTTTATTAAATTTTCAGTTAATATTAGCGTTCTTTTTTTAAATATGAATTTAAATAAAAAAACTTAAAACTTTTTAGTTTTATATTTAAGATTAAAGAAATTATACAAAATTTTTCAATTTTTATAATTGATACCAAATATCATATAGCTTCACATGAGGAAAAAGAAGATAAAACATTCATAAAATAGTTTTTTGATTGAAAAATAATTTTACTCATTTTTACCATCATTATTATGAAACTTCTAAAAGAAGACTTTTAAATTAGGATCTTAAGAATTTTTTTTCCTTATTACAGGAAATTAAAGAATAACATTGAAAAGAAAAAACAGTCTAAAAATATTCTTTTCTAAAAATCTAATTGAATTTTTAAAAATAAATGAAGCATTAAAAATAAAACTTTCTTATTTAAACGATAAGAATAGACAAAATAGTTTTAATGATTTCAAGTAAAGGAAAAAAGAGACTCAAGAAAAAAGCAACTCTTCAGAACAGTCCCTTACACACCTCTTCAATAATAATAAAAAAGAAAAAAAAGGAAATTTTCAATTAAAATGAAATAACTAAATTTATGTTTATTTTAATCACAAAATATCGACAGTTACGTAACATGATCCAATTGATTGTTATTTCAAAACATTAATTTATGCGTTTTTTTAGTTTTTTAGAATTAAACAAAATTTAAAACTTTAATCATAAATTTTTTTTTTAAGTAAGATTTTTTTTCAAAAATTCTTGGCAAACAAAGAAATTTTGATTAGTTCTTATAATGTAAGTAGATTACGACTAACGAAGTTACACAAATAATTTTTTTATCTTAAATTACAATTTTTTAAACAAAATTTTGTTAAATCACTTTGGACGTAAACGTTTCGTTCCTTTAATGTTTCAGATCATCTGGAACATTAAAGGAATTTTGCCACTACAAGTAACGAGCGCATTTATTTTAATTTATTGATCAGCGTACGCCAGAGAGCGTTAACGAGAGTTGTTGTATTTCAAAATTTTAATTAATTAGATTTGGCAAGTTTTTTTTTTATTAGATTTTTTTAATGTACAATTTTACTAAAAAAAGGCCAGAGATTGGAAGATGTATTCCAAATAAATTTTGTTGGAAATCAAGTCTGAATTAATCACTTCCTTAAATTCGAATTAGAGATGGGAACCGAGGGATGTCGGATTAAAGAGGTTTGTCAGTTTTAAGTCTATTGATAAAGCTTTGTGAAAGTTGTTTTTCATCGACTGAAAAATCCATTTTTGATAATTTAAAGTATAATCTATAAAAGTTTTTTTAACAACAATCTTTATTTAATCGTTATTTAAAATTTACAAATTTTAGTGACCAGAAAAAAATTTAAAAATCGATTTCACGTGTTTGAAAGTTTTATAAAATAATATTGAAACGCTTTGATTTAGAGAAACTAAATTTATCTAGATAATTTGGAATAAAACTTGCATGATAAAATACAAAGTTACGCTTTAATCAAGTTTTTTTAGTAAATAGAGATTTCCTTTTGAATTTTTCTAAGATAAAATATCGAGAAAATAATTTTTATTTAAAAAGACATAATCATGTAGTTTATCGAAAAAACTTGATTCTATTTTTAATCTAAAATGAAAAAAATACTTCTTCAAGACAAGAAATAATTATTTAAATTTTTTTTTTTTAAATTTTGAAAAAAAAAGTCAAAAAGATAGGGGTCTCACTTACCACATGGGCTGTCTACCGTCGACTATTCACAAACGCTATCCCACTACTGCTCGACACGGGAGGTTTGATCTGCTGCCTTTCGGCTCTGGACCGGTTCCCTCCTCCTTAGAGCAACCTGGTCGCTCTGGACTCCTCCAAAGCGACGCATATTGATGCCGAGCTTGGTGCGGACGTCTGTTCAACATAGCACAACGACAGCCAGTACTCCCACACGTAAACAATCCCACAAATCAGGCCTCCAAGTGACTAGATTACAAGAGAGCGCCGCCTCTCCCGGCCTATTTTTATTCATTTATTTTTTTCTTTTATTTTCTCTATTTTATTCTCTTTTTCCTTTTCTTTTCTATCAAATCTATTTTTTAAGTGAAATAAATTCAAATGTTTGCATAGTCTAGTGGTGTTGATCGAGGTAGAAATATTTTTTTGCTTTTTGTGATCAAGTGACATGAGTTCAAATCTAAGTGAAGCTGATTTTTTATTTTAAATTTAGGATTTTATTGAAAATTTATTTTGTTATTAAAAGGAATTTTCTGCAATTAAAGTTTTATTCTTTTACAAGTAAATGTATTGGCAAATATTTATTAAGATTACTTAATTTTACCAAAAGTTAGAAGGGAATTTTAGTTTTTTTTCAATCATAATTAAGAAACTGCCATACAAAATGCAGTTTTTTTATATTTTTTAACAAAGTTTTAATGAAGTAGTTTTATAAAAAGTTTTTCATAATTTACAGAATAGTTTGAAACTTCCTTCAAAAAATTTTTATTCTCAATTAAAATCAACCAAAAAAAATCTCAAGTATTCTTATAACTTGTTCCATATTTTTTTTTAATTTCTAGAATTTTATAAATCAAAAAAATTTTATTGAATTTAATTGCTTGATAAATATTTTTGGTTGACCCAGGAATTTTAAAATCTACCAGGTAAAATGTTTTCTTTTTGAAATGCCTTTTAGTGCAATTTTAACTTTTAGTTAGAGCATATAATTTCTAGTAAATCTCGGCAAAATAATTTTACAACAAGTAGATCTCCTAAATAAAATCGGCAATAAAATTAGAAAAAAAATATTAAATTTCAGTCCAATTTTCTAATCTTATTTTTTTCGTTAATACTTAAATAGTTAAACTATTTATTCTTTGTTTAGGCTAACTACTCAAACATTAATTTTAAACGAATATAAAACTAAAACAATTTCACGAGTAGAAATAAATATATACGAAAAAAAGGCTTTAGAAAATGATTTTAAATAATAATAGCAATAATATTTGAAAAGAAATTCGAAAATAATATAGGCCAGTTAATCTAACCCAAAAATTAAAAGAAAAAAAAAAACCTAGACATTGAATTTAGACCCAGTCTTTTCTTTGCCATATTTTATATTTGTTTAAATAGTAATTAAATTTATTAGAAATTAAATTAAACAGAACGAGAAAGAATTATAAATATTATTATAGACATGGGGTGCAATAATAACAACAAAAAAGAGGGGGTTACCTTAAAATATTTAGTCGATAAATTTTTTATTATAGTCGTCATGAAGCAATTGGTGATTATTAAGATGACAAATAAAAATAAATTATAATTTTAAATTTTGCAAGAATTTGTTAATAATTTTTTTTTCTTATTTTTTGAAAGCTCTAATTCTTATGCTTTTTGATGAATGTATCCCTCTATAAATTTCTTTTTTTTTATTTTAATAATTATATTTGAGAATTCATAAATTTCAACAACAACAACAACCAAAAAAATTGATTTTACTTTATTAATCAAGTAATCTTAATTAACATATTCAAATTTTAGCAAAATTTCAAAATTAAAAATTCTTTTCTCTATTTTCCTCGTCCTTAGGAAAAAAATCTTTTTTTGTTGTTACTAATCTATTCTTTTTTAAAAAATTTTCCACTTGAAATCAAATTTAATTTTTACATTAATTTTTTGTTTATGTATTTAATGTTTAAAAATGTGAGCATTAAAATTATTTCTTAAAATAAGAGTGTTAGAAAAGGATATGATTGAGGAAAGATATGAGTATGAACAAGATTAAATTTTGTTTTTATTTATTTTTTTATGGACAAGTATGTCAAATTTATTTTTAAGGTCGAGTTCGATATTTTTATTTTCTCTATTTATTTTTTATTTATTAATTGTTCAAAAAGATCATTTTATTTTGTTGGTGTTTGTAAAGACAGCTTAAAATTGTCAAGATCTCGGATATACTCTCGTAGGTTTCAAATTTTAAAAAATTAATATTCATAACAACAGATAAAGATAATCCATTTTAATGTCTTTATTATTTCCCGTTAAATTTAGAAATAAGGTCTTTTTCGACGAAAATATCAATTCGAAACCAGAAGAAAATTGTGATAAAAATTTGTCAAATTTATTTAGAAATTATATTAACACTCGATAGTACTGGTTTTTTTACTAGTCTGCGATTATTGACTTTTCAGCCTCAAAAAAAGTTGGAGTAACGTGTAAAGACACAACTATCGAGTGATTAAGGCAATTTAAATGATAAAAAAAGCAAATTTATTACCTTAAATGGGGAAATTAATGACTTTTTATATTTATTTTTTTGTAAACGATAATTTGGTTCATAAAATAGGCAATAAATTTACATGTGCATTCGAATTAATGAAAAAATTAGAAACAAACTCGAAGATTTAAAAAAAAAAACTGGTAATACACTGGATGTGGTTAATGGAAGTAGCTTTTTCTTAATCTTAATCTTAAGAGACTTTTAAGGTTAACTTCCTAATTGAAAATAGTTTAATGTTTCTAACATTTATAAAGGTTCAGGGTATGTCAAACATTATCACGGCTCAATTTCTGATCAAAAATTCTAGGAAAGCCAAAATTTTAGGAAGGTCAATTTTTTTTTTTAAATTTAATAAACTAGGGATCCAATCACTTGTCTAATATCTGGTTTTTTTTGTTAATTATTCAGCAATTAATTTTGATCAAATAAGAATTTTTCGCACTTCTCAAGCTAAAAAAAAAAGAATTTTAATTTATTTCTTCATTAAATTTTGATTATTGAGAATGGTAGATATTTTTGGGAACCGATTCCATTACCAGGTTTATTTAAAACACATGAGACATGCGTGAAATTACATTTCTACTCGCCTGTCAAATGCTAGAAATTAAAAAAATTAATTTTTTGTAATTTTTCCTAGACTTTTTGATATGATTTAGTTTACTTGATAAAATCCTAATTTTTCATTATTAAATCGCTTAAAGTTTCTTTAATATAAAAGATAAAAAGGTGAAAAAATTGAGGGATTCAAATATTTGCCTTAAAAATAAATCGGAAATTATTCTTTCAAAGTGCTTAAATTTTTTAAAAAATCAAATTATAAAGATATCTTGTAAAGTTATTTCATTAAAAATCTATAGTTTTTTCATTAATCAAGATTAATTCAGTTAGTGCCATTTGCAAGAAATAGAACATGTGACACGCATGTTCAATACACTTTAGAGAGACTGGGTATTTAATTTGTCTACAAAATCCTGTCTTTTAATTTTAATAAACCAAAAAGAATAGTAATCATTCGATAAAAAAGAAACTTGGATCAAAAAATTTTATGAAAATTTCAAAGTAAAGTTTCATTAAATTGAAATTTCTCAAATTATAAACTGTGGTTGAAATTCTGTGGCTTTTGAGTCATAAAAAATTTTACACATTTTGAAAAATAGAGTTAACAAAGAATTTTTTCAGTTTTTTACCTAAGAAAAAATTGTCTTTTTTTGTAATGTTAAAATATATTAAGCAACAGTAGTTAATTTGAAAATTTCGAATCATCTTTGACCCACTACATGGTATAACGGAACATAAATTTATACTTCAGTTATACCAATACTCATAAATTGAGTCAAGTTCTCTTGAAAATTTTAACTTAAACTTTCTTTCAGTTCAGAAAATTATAAATAGACAAGAATTTATTAATGAGCTTGTTTATTTTTAAGCGCCCGTTAATTTAATTAAAATTCATGACGAGGATTATTGGAAAAAAAATTCTCTTTTTTTTTAAAGTCATAAATGAAACCATAGGATAATTTAAAGTATCTAGACAAAGCTTATTTTAATCAAAATTCAAAAATTAAAAAAAAAAATTGATTTATTTTCGTTCTCATTTCAAAACAAACTCTAGATATAAAAAAAATGAAAACTTAATTAAAATCTTCAACTCATTTTACAAGTTAATTAATTCAAACAACAAAAACAACCAAATATTCAAATCTCTTTATTTTCTTCTCTCTCTCTTTCTGTATTTCTCTTAATCTTGGACTTGAAACCAATTTTTTTGTGTTGAATCTTTTCAAAAAAAACAAAATTTTCAATTTAAATCCTAGAACGATGTAATAAAAAAAAAATTTTATTATTATTTTAAATTTTGTTATTTAATTTTTTGGACATATAGAAAATAATAAAAATGAATTTAAAATACGACCGAAATATTATGTATATTATGGTCGTTGGTTTTCACCATAAAAAAGGCTGTCAATTAGAGTACGTTTATCCGTGTGATTCTGTAATACGAAAAAAATCCGATCCCGATTTTGAATCGAGTGATTTGTACGAATTACCAAAAAAATGGAAACACGTACCCTCGTTGGCTCTACCGGATGGCTCGCACAATTACGACCAAGATTACATATACTTTCACTTAGAAGACATTGATGATAATGAAGAGAGTAAAAGCAAAAAATCTCGACCGAATAACACAATTTTCGGCGTTTCTTGTTATAGACAAATAGACGCTTCTGAAATGCTAACCAAAGACTCTGATGTAACTAGAAATACTTTGCAAAAAAGTGTTTGTATCCTTTCACGTCAACCTATATACTCAAGTCTAAGACTTAAATTACACTCGATTACAACTGCTTACTTTGCTCAAAAAGACTTTCACAGAACGCAAATATTACAAAATGCATTTCATAGTTTATCGTCTAGTTACACTGATGTATTAGAGAGTAAAAATCCGGACATAATTAATGAAAAATCAAAGTTTCTTATAGGGTTATCACTGGGCGATTTAGTTCTTAAATATCAGCATAAAATTTTGATATTATTTAAATTGTTATTATTAGAGAAAAAGTGTTTATATCAAATAAAACCAGTGTCGAATTTATCCAACACAATAATGGCTCTTGTATCTCTAATACCCGATTTAATTTCACTTGAAGGCTTAGAAAAATGTTCAGGATATTTTGATTCAATTGATCTAGTCAATTCAGAATTGGATAGGAAAAATTCAGATGATGAAACTGTAGTCAAAACTTTGCCTTCACTGAATAAACTTAATCGTAAAATGAATAAAAAATTACTTAAAAAACAAGCTAAGTCTCAAAAGGTTTTATCAGTGTCCAATTCATCACCGTCAATTAGCAATAACAATGAAGACCTAAACGAATCGAAGAGTTCAATTTTAAATACATTATTTTCGTTTAATAATAATAATAAAAATAAAATAGATCCTGAACAAATTAATTATGAAGATAATGATTCAGATATTTATAAATTGGCTTTGGATGATGAAAGATTGGACACTAAATTAGCTAAGCTTAACTTAAAAAAATCCAATTCTGATCATTCGTTAGGTGAAATTGAAGAAGAGGAAAATATTGGTGACTTAATTAAAAATAGAGTTAATAATGTTATAAATTGGTCGAATAATAATTCGAATAGAAAATCGAATTTGGTTCGATCTGATTCAGTTAATTCGAAAAATACAGAAAAATTAGGAGACTTGCAACTAACTGATTTATTAGAAATCGAATTCGGCATGCCGATAAATATTTTTAATGAGTTTAATATTCTTCATCCATATTTGTCGTTATATTATTTGGATTATTTTATGACTATGAATAAAATGAGGACTAAATTGTTTTGTACGACGACTTTGATGATGAATATGATGAAAGAAAATCGTCAAAGTCGTTTTATAGAAGATGAAGAAAAAGTAGAAATAGAAAAGCCTACAATTCCGATTAAAAAACCTAAAGAACCTACAAATGTGGGATACACTATAGGCGCTACAAACGTCCTATTTAAACAGCGCCTATACGATGACTTGGACGCGTTTATAGACGATTGTGAAATTGACTTGAAAAATAATGAATCTCTCAAAAAACTTTTACAATTGACTACAGCTGATTTAAGATTTACTGATTATTTAATTAAAAATGTAAATTCGGCTAAGAGCCTTGGAGAAAAATTAAATAATACACCGACTTTATTGTCTTTTAAAAAAACCTCTTCTTTTTCGAATTTCGATCCTAAAGATGTAAATGATACATCATCACAATCGTCTACATGGGAAGGTTCAGATGATTGGATTCGCCTTAATTTTAAATGGTATCTATACACACTTTTGGGTTGTATTGTAAAAGAGGATAATTGTACATGGATAAAAAATGATTTAGAAAATATTTTAGTTAATATAAATAATGATTTGAGTTCAAGTTCGAGTAGTTTGGACAATGAGGTTGTTGATATAGATGATTATATTGAAAAAGTGAATACGAGTGGGACCTTAAGTCAAGAAATTCGAGGGAGAAAAAATCGAAAAAATTCAACAAGTTCAGCATCGACAATCTCATCATCTCAATATTTTTACATTATTCAAAATTCGAGTCAATTCTCGAATTATAGAGAGGATTTTAATTCGAATTTTGTAAATGAACTCAAAAAAACGTGTTGGTTTAAAAAATGGTTAAAATCGAACAAGACAAGTGTAGAGAAAAGTTTATTAAAATTTGATAATGATAGGCTGGCTAACCAGTTAATCGATGCGCAAAATTTAAATCAAAAATTTCAGACATTATTTCAAAATCTACAAGAAATAGAGAACATTCGACTTAGTCATCCATTCAATGGTCAAATGAGCGTTAGTGATATTAAATTAAAGTTTAATTTTTTGTTTACGACTACGGAATCGGGAAGAAAGATAAACAAGGCATTGAGTGAAGGAAGTAAATTAGTAAATAATACTGGTAAAGTAGTAGGAGATGCATTGAGTCAAGCCAAATCGAGTTTTAGCTCGTTTCTAAGCAGTTGGAGTATAGGCTCGAATTCAACTAGTTCAACTTCAAAGACAACATCTAAAAATTTTACTAAAATTTAAAATTTTATTTTATTTTGTTTCATTAAGTCAATATTTTGTTCTTCTTTTTTAATGTTTAAAAATTTAAATATTATCAAATTCCGAAATTCCAGTATTTTAATCTGAATTATATTTTTAAATAAACTTTTAGAAAAAAAACTCAATTTTTTGAATAATCCATATGCACAAAGTATAGAGATAAATTGCTATACTTTGTGTTTCACAGTTTTGTGACCATAGAAATTTAAAGAACTTTTTCACAAACTTAAAACCAACTGAAATTTTGAAAAGTTTCAACACAATAATATTTTTGATTTTTAAAATAGCCAAAATTAATTTGAAAAATTTTCGTATTTTATCTACCTTACTGCCGTGTCTCTCGATGCGGCAATTACTATTAAAAAGTTGTAATTAAAAATATGCATCTAAGGCGTATTTTAATATACCGTTACACTCGATCGTAGTACCGGTATAAAATCCAAATTTTTCTAAATTTCACCACCCCCATTTTTTAAAGCCGAAAGGTCTATGAATTTATCTAAGTAATAAAATCAATTCGTAAAAAATAAAAAACAGGTATTAGATGCAGCGCTTTTTACCAACTTGTTGAAATGCAATGCCATAAATAACAAAGCGTAAGGTAAAATTTTCATTAAAAAAATGGTTCTCACTTTAGTCAACCCTCGTTTATCCGACAACCCATCGTTCCCAGCTTTGTGTCAGATAAATGACGGTTGACTGTTTTTATCTTGTTTATCAAAAATTTTCAAAATAAACACTCAAGATATGATTTCGGCTTTTTTCTAATACAGTGTGACCTCTATTTTGTGAAGCGCCTGGGTAAAAGCGAAAATTTTCACAAAATAGAATAGAAACTAAAATACATTTAAAGGATTATAGATTTGTCCGTCACTCCAGATTAATTTCACCAAAAAGATATTTCACAGAATAGATGTTAACAAAATAGAGGTTACACTGTATATCTCAGCCTATATTTTGTTCCAAAATTTACTTTGAATTTATTAAATAGTTGGACTAAGAAAAAGTGAATTTAAATTAAAATAGCTTTAATTTAATGTATGAACACAGGATTCTTTTTTTCAACTTGAACATGACCCAAACAATAGTGAAAAAAACACGAGTTTTTAAAATTTATTTTCGAAAAAAAAAACATCGTTGGTTAAAAGAATTAAATTTAACCAACGATGATATTAATTAGATATTAATTTTGAATCTAAGTAATATTCGAAAATTCTTTCATGAACGTTTGTGAAAGTTCATTAAATAACGAAAAAAGTATGTTCATGAATTTTCATTAAATTTATGAAAATTCATAAAAAGTTAATAAACTTTCATAAATGAAAGTTGTAAATGACCAGAGTTCTAAAATCATTGCAAAATCAAAAATAAAGTTGATTTTTTTAAGAACTCAAGTTTTAAAAGCTTAGGTTTTTGTGAATTTGTATCTTCTATTTAAATTTAACGATCGTGTCAAAAATGACACCACTGGTAATATTCAGTTAAAAAATTTTGTTGATTTGAGTGTTAAAAGTAAAATTACGAAAAATATCAATATTTTAGCCAAAATTTGGCTTTTTAGATTACTTTTGTTTACTGAAGGATTGAAACAGATGGTGTAAATAAGGTTAAATAAGGAAAATTTTTGTAAACTAATTGCGCTGTATGAATGCGATTTTACGGTATTTCAGAAGTTAATTTTTTGTAATCTACATAAAGCCCTTGAATTGAAAAAGTTGGATTACCATTAAAACATCCCAATTATATACGAATTTTTTTAACTAAAAATAATAAGGAATAAAATCTTACTAAATAAATTTTAAATAGCTTTGGTAAAAAAAAATATTTAACAATAATGATGAAAGGATTGGTAATTCTCATTTCTCCAAAATTGTGCTTTATAAATCCCTTTTGAATATTGAAAACACTTTGTTGGATAAATCGGGAGAAAATGTTGTACCTTAATTAAGAATTTCAAAAAATTCATTTTTTACATTGTTCAGAAAAGCCAACTATCGAAATAAGAAACAACTACCAAATAAAGCAAATCATTAATGAATTAAACTGAATAATTTTCTCAAAATATTAGACGCAAACTCTTTTTACTCTCAAGTTTCTGACTTAAGGTTTTGTGTGCTCGATTTTAGATTTTCATGTTTAATTTCTAAAATGATATTGTTCACTATATTAAGCTTGTATTTTTTTCAGCTTAAAGAATATTCTTTTGTACATAACCTAAATGTAGATCCACTAATAGAAAACCTTTTTTTTTGCCACCAATCAAAGCAAAGGCTTTTTTTAATTCCTAATATATTTAGAATCCTTTCTAGTGTGCTTGAAAAACGAAATATAACACAAAAAGATTTCAAATTTTTCAAGAAAAGAAAAATTATTTGAAAAATTTCAAATTGGGTCTTTTCAATTTAAAACAATTTAAAACAAGAGTTACTTATAAGAAGACCACTTTCAAAAATAACCATCAATTTTGGTGATTACGGCGTATTATTCGAAGTGTATGCAAGAAAGCTCGAATTTTATGAAAAAAAAATATAAGTGAGTAAATTACTATATGAACTTCGAAGTACAGAAATATGGTAATGTTGCATCGGTTCTGAAAAAAATTGAGCAAATATTTAAGAAGTTGTTACAGATGTAGTTACAAGGGACTCAATTTCTTCAATATGATAATAAATCAGAAGACAAAGGGATCATGATATTTGTCATGAGAAAGCACAAACGCCTTTGTCTATCACTTTCCTGACGTGGAGCTGAAAGGTTGCTGGTTCCATTTTCGCCAAGCAATAAACAGAAATGCTGTGCGATATGGAATTAAGAAACATTATAAGCAGGGCTTGTCATTTAGTGCAACATCAGAAACTGTTGAATGCGACTTAGAATGCTAAAAATTTAGGCAAAAAATGCAAGTCCAAAATGCAATTTAAATGTTTTAAATTGCAACTTGAGACGATTTATTGCAAATAAATGTAAAATAATGTAATTTAGTAAAAGGAATTGTCCTTTAATTTCTCGAAAAAGGAGGATAATATGACCAAAAACTATTAGAATAAAGAAAAATAATAATTATTTTTAAAGCACTAAATTCTTTTTTCAATTGTTTTAATAAAAATAAATGTATTTTGGTGTGTTAAATAAGTTAAATATTGCATTTATTCTAAGTTGTATTTACTTTTTAAAATAAAATGTGCTTATGCAAGAAAATTCAACAAAATGTTTTAACACTCATAGACAAGCCCTGATTATAAGGAGCATGATAAGAGATTCATCAACTCTTTCGGAAGTTTGGCTTTACTTCTTTTAAATTTGGTTCAAGAAAGTTTTGATTATGTTAGAAACATTATGCCTAATGACCCAAAATGTTTGCAATTGTACGATTATTTTGAGCGTCAATGGATAAAAAGTAAATATATTTAAGTTTAATTTCTCGAAAATTTTATATTAACTTATTTTTATTTAGAAATATCACCTCAAGTATAGAATCACAATGACACTGACATTCGAACTAATAATTAATTGTAGGGTTTAACTTAGTTTAAATCGTCTAATTCGTATAAATAAACCAAATAACTTCTTATTAATAAAATTTTTACAAGAAAAACAATCAAATGCAATCGTTGATTATTCACGAATTAATGCAATCACAAAAAGTGCGTTCAAAATCGAAAAAAGAACAAGAAAAACAGCTAACTCTACAATTGATTAAGATAGATCAAAAAAAATTGTACAAATGTAGCTTAGTATTTATCAAGTTTATGGCATTATGTTCAATTTTCATATGAATATTGGTACGACAGATTTACACAGAACAGGATAATGTTTATTTTGAAAATGAAGAAATAGTTCCTTATCCAGAATTATTAACTGGCGATTTCCAATCAGACGAAAGACAACTTTCAACTGAGCAACCAATTATTACTGATTACGATTCAAACGAAAATCTTCTTTCTGATGTGATAAGAGAGAAAAATGCTTTGATATATTCAGAGCTTCCGACGCAATGACAAACCAATCGCCCTGTTTGATTAGCTGATGTTATCGAAGAGATTAACTTGGAACAAGAAAGTGATCAAGAAAGTTTTAATTATATCGACTCGATTACAAATCGGAACGGTTTTAATTATATGCCGAGAGAGCAGCTGAGAGAACCGAAAGAGAACAAGCAATTATTGAAAGAGTTAACAAAATAACAAGTACTGATATTGATGAAGAAATAAAGAAGATATGAAAATCTGAAGGTGAGTCCAAAAAAGAAAAAGAGTTAGTTAAAATGATATAGTGAAAGCAAGAAATGCGATTACCAAACGCATCCGAGCAGAAGAAAATACTAAACGCTAGCAAATCAGACTATTCATCCTTTGAATTGTCGGCAGCTATTTTAGAATTTCAGAACTATTTTCGAACTTTTCAACTATTGATACAAATATTTATACAACCCAATACGATTTTTTAACAGATTTAACATGTATATTTCACAATACGATTCAAGGAATTAATGTTCAAAAGATAAAAAATAAAAAAATAAATGAGATCGTTTTCAAAAACGATCAATTCGATTATAATCAGGTAAAACTAGTACTTCAGTGCTCCCGAATTAACGTCGTACCCGTACGCGTACTCCAACAAAAATGAATGGAGTACGGGTACCGATACGACGTTAATTCGGAAGCAGCACAGTATATTTTAAAAGTAATATTGATTTCGTTGATGGGTTTTCAGGATACAATAATGATTAAAAAAAAAGAATATTGCCATGAAATTGAGTTTTTTAATTTTGAAAAATTAAGCTCAAAATGGTTTGGATAAATGACTTAATAAGGTCGAGGAGGTGTCTGAAATGTAGTCGTGTCTTCACGATTAGGAATCCAGGTAGGCGATACTACTTGCTTTTTCTCACTCAATATAGTCCTCCCTGAAAGCTGAAGACAAGGCTGCGCAAATGAGAAAAGTAAGCTCGAGAGAAAATCAGAAACAGAGTTAATTAGACCGAGTAAGTGTTTGGAAGGAAAAAAAAGTAAAATTGAGGTGTCTCTAATGATTGCGAGGAACGAAGCAGCGCGACGAGCTTAATAACCAGACCAGACGTATAAATATAAAAAGACTATCTAGCGGATGATTTTGCTGGGGAAGACTTTTTCAACTCTTGAGGTTTTGATTGGTTATTTTTTAAAGAATAAAAAATAATCATAAGTAAATGAAACAAAAGAAATTAATTTTTAATTGTTTAAAAATGGATGTTTATATAATTAATTTATGCAATAAATTGTGAAATTAATTTAGTCTTTATTTTAGTCTTAACATTTTGATAATAACTAAATATAGGGCCATGCGGTTAATTAAAATTAAAATTTTTTTTAAAAATTAAATTTTTTTTTTAATTATGATTGTTTAAGGAAAATAAAAAATTAACGGTTCGTTACTCGCATATCAGAAGCGACGCTCCTCTGTTTATTAAATATGACCAAGAAGGTGTCGAGGTAAATTAGTTTGAAAGGCTGTGTAAATGTTTATATCAAATATATTAAATTATCAAAATATCAAAAAATATTTTAAAAAGTGCCTTATGAAATTTTTTTGAGATATGTAAAATTATAGATAATAATTTTTTACACTTATTATAGCATTTTTTCTGTTTCTATCTTTCAAAAGGCCTTGAGAGAGTTCAATCAAAATGACTCAATAATTAAATAATGAGACTTTGCAACAATAATTTTGTTGTTTTTCCCAAAATTACTTGTCTTTGAAAAGATACGAAGAAATAAATAATACTGTAAAAAGTGTAAAAAATTATTGTCTATAATTTTACACAAAATAAAACTGTAAGGTTAATGGAATTTTTTTTACAGTAACTCCCTGCTAATTCGGATTTATATCGTTTATATACCTTGAGAATGGTAGCTAAGTAGAAATGAATCGAAGCGTAGACATGGCGAACAGGACCGTATAAAACTTCGGTTCGATTAAATCGTCAATTTTTAGTCAGATTTGGTTCGGTACGCTTCAGTTATTTTTTTTACTCAGGTACGATACGGTCCTGCTTTAATTTTAATGTAGAGTCAAGAAATTAATTTGATTGCATAAAGAACTTATCAAAAAAGTAAAGGTTTTTGAAAATTTCTCTCTTTTATATTATATTATAATGATTATCAATCATTTTCGACACCACTGGGAATCTAGGAGAAAATTTTTTTTTGCCGTTTCAGTGTTAAAGTTAAATTTTTTACATCATTAAATTCTTTTTGAGACTAATTGGAGAAATAATGAATTTCTCGAAAATCAAAATTTATCTTAATTTTATTAATTTTAAAAGTACGGGCTTTCTAGAGTGAATTTAGGTATTCAAAACAGTCCTAATTTTGAATCATTTTTTGGTTTTATAAGATAACATAAATTTTTTGATAAATTTTTTATTTACAGTTTTAGATTATTTAATAAATATAAATTAATAAATATAAAAAAAAGATTGATTTCCTAAATTTTTTTTTTCTTGAATTATTTTTTTTATAAGAAAATGAATTGAGTTGTAAGAAAATTAAACATTGATAAAATTGGTAAAAAAAAATTACAAAAAAATTATGTGAAATAATCAGAGTCATCTGACTTTTGACTAATATAACCTTGATCAAAATTAAGTACACTTAAAAAGCATGAATTGATATCATTTAAAGTTGAACTTTTTTTCATAGATGCAATTTTTCGATTCGACTTTGAGAATTCTGTTGTCAAGGGATGTTGCTTTTTGCGATCATTCCAATTTAGACAAGTGTTTAAGCTTTCAAACCAATCGCCAAATTGATCAGATCGAATCAAAGTCGCAAAACAATATTTTGATTTTCTTATCATAAGATACTGACTATGTTTTAGTTCAGTTTGATTGTTACCATCAACCGAAAAAAAAGCATTTCCTCTCGACTCAGTATTCAAGCTAATTTTTATCTCTACATCTATGGGTAAAATTATTGGCCGAAAAGATAAAGAATGAGGACAAATGGCCGAAATTGTTATCAACTCTAAACTTGGATGACACAACGACACGCCAGCAGATAAAGCATAAGCTGTCGAACCGGTCGAAGTAGATACAATTAATCCATCGGCTTGAATAGAAGTTAAAAATTTTTCATTCACATATAAATCTAAATTTGATAAGTTACAATTCGAACCACGATTTATCACTACTTCATTCAAAGCTGTGAACTCAGAACTACCTTTAGACTTACAGTCAATCCTAAAACTATCATCTGACTCGCATAAATTGTCAACAATGCATTCAAGTCGATCTCTTTTAATCAGCGAACCTCCTACTTTTAAAGCTTGTTTAATATGACTCTTAAAATTCTCAAAATCAAAAGGACATAGAAAGCCTAACGAACCATAATGAATGGACAAAATAGGAGGACATTTATTCTAGAAATTAAAAATTCAAATAATAAAATTCATGTGAAGATATTATTAATTAAAAATTACCTTAAATATTGAAGAAATGTGAAGTAAAGTCCCATCACCACCCAAAGAAATTATAAGGTCAATAAAATTTTCATTGTGTTTTTGAAAAGTTTTAATTTTTGAATGAACATAATTTGTTAAATATTCACTAGTGTATTCAGTATCTTCAATAAAAATGTTTAAGTCACCTGATTCCTTTAAGACCAAAAATAAATTTATTGAAAAAAATTTGAGCTAAAACAGTTTACTTCTATAAGAAATTTTAAAATATCAATAAATGGCTCTCGAGTCGATTCGCCGAGTCTCTTTACGACTAGAATATTTTTTGGAGGTAAGCTCCAAATGAGCCTATTGTTAAACGAATCGTCTAAAAGCCTATCAAAAGAAAAATTTTGATTTTCTTCTACTTAGCATTTAAAATTTAAAATTTTTATTCTAATTCTTACATAACGAAAATTGAAGCTTTTTTATTTTAATTCTCTGTTTAAACTTATAGTGTTTGATATTTAAACCTGCTATTTTTATATGCTCCTAAAATTATAGTTTTTTGGAAAAAATGTTAACTGATTGTTATAATTACTTTGTTTAATATTTAATATTTTTCTATTTTTTTATTTGAAAATTTAAAGCGTGATATTTAGCTTAAAAAAATTGAAGAAGTTTTTTCATTCTTTAATCACTTTGACAAAGTCTAAATTTAAATTTGAAATTAGAATTTTCAATTTTAATAAAAATTAATTATTTCAATTCGAAAATTTTTTGAAACTTTTGAAAAAAAAAATTTTAATATTAATATTATCAATACTATTCATGATCATTCGATTTCAACTTTCACCTTTCGTGAATTTTCATAAAAGGAAAAGTCAGAATTTCGTATAGAATACGTCCAAGCTTTTAAGAATATATTAAATACCGTATTGCATTGCTATTTCATGCGGTACTTAAACTCAAAATTTAGAATTTTTTGAAATGCAACAAACTCAAAGGCACTATGTACCGTAAAGTCGCGTTCATAATTACATGTAATATAAGGTAGATCTTAAGTTTTATTACATGTAATACTACCCGAAAAATGGGTGTTTTTTTTGTCCTATTATAGTTACATGTAATTATCTGAATTTTTTTCAGATAGAATTGCGCAATTATAAATGAAATTTCATTTAAAAAAGAGAAATTGATTTAAAAAAATTAAATTACAGCATTTCTACCGAATAAACAACGTAAACGTACCAGACTGAACCGTATCCGAACTGTACTAAAAAAAAATTTTTTTTTAATTTTTTCGCAGCAATACTCTGACCCGACCCGTGAAAAAAATTCTTTTTTATTTGTTTTTAGATTGATTTTGAGATAAGAAAATTTTTTTGAGTACCTTACAAAAACGGTACTCGATTGATTAAAAAAAGCCAAATTTTTTAATTAAAAAATTTATTACAAGCGTTTATTAAATTTTTCAAAAGAACAATTTAAAGAAAAGTTAAAAAATATCAGGCAAATAAAAAACTTTTCGCAAAATTTTCAGAAAGTTTTAAAATTGATTTTATATATTACCCATACTAATTAAATAAAAAATTAAAAGTTTTTAAATAATATTTAAAGACCAATTTTTTCCGAAAACTGATAGACTCTAAACTCTTGGTCATATGAGTCACTTCCTAAAAGGCAAACTATTGTGATTTTACTGTTTTTTTTTTACTAAATCTGGTGTGCTAATAAAATATTGTATGATTGTTAAATCTATTGTAGCTGTTTGCTTACATTTTAAATATCTTTCTTCTATTAAGAATAGGCGTTTCTTCATTATTCTGGGTCTCATGGCGTAGAATATTTTTTTTTAATTTTAAAAAGCAATAATTCTGCAAAAACTTTTAATACTTAAGAATTTAAATTACGGTCTGAGTATGGCGGTGAAAAAATTAAAAAAATTTTTTTTTATTTTCGATGCAATACTTTTTTCAATTAAAATTCAATTTAGCCCCAGGGTAAAAATAAAAATTCAAAAAAAATTAAAAATATTTTTTTTTTTAATTTTTATATTAACACAGTGTATTTATTTCCAAGTTTTCATATAGCCCCATGAGGCATTAAAAATTTTGAAAAGTTAAACATTAGGCTCTATAAGAATTTTTTAAAAACAAAATTGATTAAATTTTGGACAACCCAATCCCATTTTTAAATTCATTTTTTACTTAACCCCTGGGGCTATAAGCAAGGTTTTACGTTATGGTAAAAGGGGTTTTAGACGTGTCAATAGTAAAATATTTCAAATATTTTGAAATTAATTAGAAAATCAATGGTTTTGGTAAATTAACTGATTTCTAATCCACCAAAACCATTTTTACCACATTCAGCTCATAGAGTTCTACAAAAATCATATTTAGTCCTGCAGGTCGGGTTTATATATTGGTTCATCAGAGTTGAGTATTTTTTTTACTAGATAAAAAATATTAAAAGGAATTTTAAACTTATTAAAAAATTTTAAAATCATTATGTAGCCTTAATAATTTCAAGAGGAAACGAAAAAAAAATAGTTTGGAATGTAAACTTCTTTTAAATTTCAATTTACTCTTTTTGTTCAAAAAAAGTTCAGTACAAAATTACCTACACAGTAATTTCTACAATATTGACCATTCACAACTTCCATTTGTGATAGTTCATGAACTTTCATTTGATTAAAATTTCCGAACTTAAATCTGCTCGAAACAGTCCAAAAAACTATAAAGACCAACCAAGTTAATCTCAAATATACGTTTAATTAAAATTAGCATTCATGAAAGTTCATCAACTTTCAAAAATGTAAGCTGTGAATGACCATAATTGTATAAATGTGACGATAGCTCAGTTGGTTGCAGCGTGTAGGTTTGAGCCAATGGTGGCGATTAAAAATAAATAACTGTAATTCACCTATACAAATCATGATTGAATTCTTTTAGATAAACTTTATTAAATACCAATTCTTTAATTTTTCAACAAAAAGTTCAAGGTATGAATTTAATGGGAATCTGATAACTTTTTTTGTGAATTATAGTACCAGAACTTTTATTTTTTGTTCAAAATTTTCAACAGAATTTAAAAAAAAATTAATAGAAAAATAATTTTTATTAACTCAAAATCTTATTTTACAATTTAAGACGTTTTTTTATTTAATAATAAATTTTTTAAAAAATTTAAAAAAAAATAAAAATTAATTTTTTTCAAAAAAAGGAAAAGTTTCACCTTGAATAAAAAATTTGAGTTTTATCAAAAAAAAATGCTTGAGAAATGAATAATTAAGTAAAAATCAAATAATGAATTTTTTAATAAAATCCGCATTTGTAAATCAAATGATTGCGGCAAAAAAATACATGTTTTTATTTTTCTTATTTATAAAAAAATAAACTATTAACAAGGAAAAAAAAAATTATACAATATAAAACAAAAAATAAAAAACAAAAAATTAAAGCCTTAAGAGAAGGAAAATTTACATTTTTTTTCGTTCACTAATTTGTAGAAAAAATGGTCTTTAAGAATGGAACTTGTTTTTAAAAGAAAGAATCTACTACTAATTTGAATCTTGAAAAAATAACTTATCAACTAAGAATAATTTCTGTATTTAATGATTGCAAATCCTGCATCACATCTAGCTGTAGGCATATTTGTTTTAGAAGACCAAGAATTATTCGCCTCATCGTATTCTTCTAGAGAACTGAGTAAAGACTGTCCGTCATAACCGCCAACAACTATAACCTTTCCATGTAATAAAGTAGCGGAACAATAACATCTAGGGACTGTAAGATTGTTAATCATACTCCATTGGCCAGTTATGGTGCTATATGTTTCAACAGTAGGTAAGTGAATGTGTCCATCAAAGCCTCCACAAACAAAAATCCTATAATTCAAAGCAGCACATCCAGCACCAGATCTAGGTGTTATCATACTTGAAATCATTGACCATGTAGATGTGTTAAAATCATATCTTTCTACCTGAAAATTGAAAATAATATTTTTTTAAATATTTAAATTTAAATTTTTAAGTTTACTGATCTGAGCAAATTGTATCCATCATAACCTCCTATACAGTATAAGCTATCGCCTAAAGAAACTAGACCAGCGCCTTCTCTTCCAACACTCGTTGAATCCAAAAGAGTCCATTTATCAGTATGCTGATCATAAAACTCCATTGTAGAATGTCTTGATGTACCATCAAAACCACCACAAACATAAATCTTATCTTTTAAATTAAATTAGCTTTTTTTTTTGGTAAGTGTTTTTTAAAAAAAATGACGTTATTATTTTTAATCTAAAAGTTTGTATAGAATAGAATTCTTAAAAATTTAAAAGATAAAGATTTTAAGTTGTCTATTCAGATTTATTGCGTAAAGTTTATTTAGGGTTTTTATTTTCCGAAGACTAAGCACAACCTGTAGACTAAAATACGTATCATTATTGAAAGGATAAACATTTTAAAGATTTAAAAAAAAAAGGTAGCTGATTCACCATAGTCGATGGACAATAGCCCAATATAAAGCTTAAATAAGTTAATGAAAATACGAACACTTTCCTCTTAAAAATATTCGAATACGTTGTTAGCTTAGCACATCATTGCCTTTAATTTTCCGATTAGAGATTAATTTATTTTAGTCTATTTATTTTCATAATTATCCAAAAAAAAAGAAAAAAGGTTAAAAAAGATAATATTACAAAATAGTTTTGGTTGCCGCGGGTGATGACCGCTAGACCGCCAAAATAGACTGTGGCCGTGTTGATGGCCGCCGGGTAAAACAAATTTTTTATAGGTTTTAATTTTATTTATTTATTTATTTATTTATTCAAAAATTACGCCAGATTCGGCGATGATAAAAAAAAAAAAAAATTAGGTGAATGTAAAATATTATGAGAAAAGAATTAAGTAAAGTTTTCTTTAAAGACAGATCCAGTTCTTCATTTAACAAAATTTTAATAATATAAAAGAAAAGAAAATTACAATTGTCCAATTTTATAAAAATTTTTAAAACGATAAATTTTAATTTTGCATAATTTAAGTATTATGTTTCTTGTACAAAAAAAACAAAATAAAAAGAAAAAGAAAAATAACAAAAAAGAAATATTTACTTTTTTAGAAAACAAAAAAAAGAAACATGTATTTGAATAATATTGAAAATTTTTACAATTTGATAGAATACGCGATTTTCTACCATAAAATTTTCTTAAAATGCAGGAAAAGAAATGTTTTACCCCGCGGCCATCAAAACGACCACCACCCACTTTTAGCTGTCTAATGGCCGCCAGTCACGGCCACCAACACTATTACAAAAATTAAAATATTCGATACAAGCGAGAAAAGTCAATCATCTAAACAAAGTTTACCATTAACTATTAAAAATTTCATGAGTTAAATGAATAAAAATGTATCATTATGTGTTTTCAAGAATATAAAAATGCTTCTAAAAAAATGTAAACCCACAAAAAAGGGAAAAAAGAAGAAAAAAGATTTTAAATCGAACCCTTGACTGAATCCAATAATTAATAATTTCAACTTTTTTACAAACAACTCGAACCTCTTGGTCGTTACTTTGAACAAACTTATACTAAATTTCTCTCGAATAAACGGCGTACCCGTACTCAAAAAAATTTTTTTTTAATTTTTTTTGACAGCCGTACTCACACCGTACCTTAACATACTATAAAAAAGAATCAAAGAAAAATTTTTTTTTAGTACGTTAATTCCGTTAATTCGAGAGAAGTGGGTTAACTGAAATGTGTGACCTATTCGCTCAATTCAAATCATTAAGACCATATTATTCCAATATAAAACTTAGGAGTCTATGAATATAAAAAAATTTGATTCTTTGATTGCATTTGAAATTTTAGCGAATCGAGTGGGTTGAAAAAAACTTCAGTTCACCTGAAAAATGCAGAAATGAAATGGTTCATATAAACTTTAAATTTTTACTTAAAAATTTTCAACCAGTTTAAACATTCTTTAATATCATTCGGCTCAATTTCTTTACAAAAACCAATGTAGAAAGTACTAAAAAAATAAACTCTTTTTTACTATGCTTTAATTCTTGAACACTTTTTATTTTAGTTTTAAAGCTTTAAAAAACCTTAAAATATTTTTCTACGTCATAATTTTGAATTAAATTTTTAGTTATAAGAAAATTATATTTACTGTTATGAACACAGACTGCTGGTAAAGCACGTCTAAAAAGTAAAGGTGAGACACTTTGCCATTGAGGATTCTCTTCTGATAAATCAAGTTTTTCAACTGATTTTAAACGAGTTTTAGTATCGTATCCACCAATAATATAAAGACATTTTCCGATAGCAGCGGATGCAGCATAACGTCTTTTTTTAGTCAGGGACTAAATTTACAGAAAAAAAAATTTAATTTCTTTTTCTTTTTAAATTAAATTTTGTTTAATTTAAAAAAATTAGATACCTACAGGTAAAGAGGACCAAGTGTTTGTTCTAGGACAATATTTTTCAACAACATCCAAAGGCTTTTGTTGAAAACCAAATCCACCTAACATCACTAAATGCTCATCTTTGCCTGTTCGAATTCTAAATCGAGGTCCATTCATTTCAGATCTACAATCAGGTCTTAAATAATAGCGTTTGGCTTCGTCGAGCATATCTCTACATTCAAACGATTTTTTTATTAAAATTTCTTTATCACATACATCGGTTAAAAATTGAGGCGATAATAGCGGTAAACGTATATGCGCCATCAAAATTGGAAGGTATTGCTCACGATTTACAATGTCATAATTTGTCCATTCCATAATGCAATTATATACTATTTCTTCATTAGCTACTTCGATTTCATCTGATTTGATTAAATCTTCTAATTCTTTGCATTTTAGATTAGAAAATTCGTCGCTATTTTGTACCACTTGTGAAAAATTTTCATAAATGTATTCTTGAGTTGCATTTCTAAGATTCGTACAATTATGTAGTTCGGCAAATGCCTTAATTCCTAGACAATTTTGAGGATCAAGTTGATTCTTTAAAAAGTCTTCACAACCAGATCTTATCTCTATCGTAAAAAAAAAAGAATTAATGATGCGAAAATTATCCTGATTTGTCTATTAGATCTTGAGTGAAAATCAATAAAAAAAATTCTGAACGGGCCCTACTAAAACGCTTTTTTTTAAATTTCCTGGCCTCTTTATTTCAGCTCACAAGTGGCCTATCGTCAACTTTTATATGCTATTTAGTTTGAAATTTTCTGAATTTTCCGAAAATTTAGTTCATTTTCTAATTAATTATATTTAAATATTTTTTTAAAGTATTAAAATTAACTTGTACGATTGTTTTCCTTTCCTCTTCCTCGACTCTTTTTCAACTCTTCCTCTTCTTTTCCTTTCTTTTCACAAGGAACATTTTCAAAAAAATAGGTTAAAAAATGTAAGTTTTTATTGATTGTTTTCCTCAGAGGAAGAGTCCAGGAACAAAATGTGTACAAGTTAGTTTTAATTCGTACTGTACATTTTTTTTACAAATTAAAACTCCTGACCTGTTACTGACCCCCAGCCAATCTTATAGAGAATTTCACGAGATTTCTAAAAATGTAATCGTTTTTTTCCGAAAAGTTTAGTTTTTTCGATATTTTTATCAAATAATATTTTTTGTGAAGAAAAGTTTCAGACGGTTAATTTCAGATTATTGAATTGGCAAGATTTTTTTTCTATTTTACTTTTTCAAAATTTTCTAATTGCGTAATATAATTTTCTTACAATTCATTTTCATGTTAAATTTTAAAATATAATTACGCAATTTTTTAAAAAAATTAAAATAGAAAAAAAATCTTGCCAATTGGTAGCTTTAGTTTATAAAAAGACAAATTTTATGCATAAAATTTAAGAAAAAATTCCGTTTTAACAAGGTTTGACAGTCAAATAAATTTTAAAAATTTGTTCTGTTATCAACATAAAAAAATTATATTGATAATTTCTCTGCGAAAGACACTTTCTTGAAGAATTTTGCGCCGTTCGTAGTTCTGAAACAAATCAAGTAATTTGTTTTAAATTTAAGACAAATCTTAAAATTTTTTTAAGAAAATTGACTGATCAGAAAATACCACCCATACTTCATTATCCTAAGGGATTCATTTCTTCTATTTAGTATTTATAATAATTACAGCGCTTGCCTCGAAAAAGTTGTATTACCATTAGCATTACCGTTACCAAAAAAATATTTTTTTTTTAATTTTTTGCAAATTTTTTTCTATTTTTTTTTTAAATATTTTTTTCCGGGATAGACTTATTTTTGGGTGAAAAAATTTATGTAGAAAATTTTTTATGGTAACGGTAATGGTAATTCCACTATTTCGAGTGCTGTAATAGTAAAAATCCGAAGCTTCTTTTTTTAAAAGATATTGAGCATCATCTTAAACACCTTCGAAACAAGCCTTTTTACAAAGAAAATGAAAAATTAAAATGAATGAATAGAAATAAACCTCACAGTAAAATAGATACGACGAAAAATAATTTAACTTTTCAAGAACTATCTTTCAACTTTCATTAAAATATAAAACTTGAAATACCATTTAATTGAAGCAAAGCTGCAGCAGGTAGAATTTCTTGAACATTTTCAATCGTAAATGAAACTTTCTCAGAATAAATGCAATCAAGAAGAATTCCCATGGTCTTAGAACTAAGACCTTGAAGTTCAATGACAGGCATATCTTTTTCTTTCATCTTTCAAAAAGAAAGGATTTTCTTTAAAAATAAAGGCTTTTAAAACGAATAATTTAGAAACTTACCTCATTGGTAAACATCGCGCAAAAATAATCACTACAAGCTGATAAAATAACTAAAAAATGAGAAAATTTATTTTTAAAAATTTATAAAAAAAAGAAACATAAATTTTATTTTTATAACAAACCCCTATGAGCGTAGTATTCATCGTCGTCTATTTTTAAAATTACATCACACAAGACACGATTTTTCCTTAGACTATTTATATTTTCAAATATAGAGCGAAATGTACGCTCATTAAATGACCAATGATCGTGCTGGACCATTTTTAATATATATATCTTTAAAAATCTCAAAAATTATTGAAATCAAAAATTATATTTTACTTGACAATAATGATAATAATAATAAAGAGATTTGATTGTTGATTTGATTAGAAAAAGAAGTAACTAGTTTTTTAACAAGAAAAAATCAATTAAGCATAACAAAGTATTTTATTAAAGACTGGAAAATTTTGGTACCGAGGTTATCCCTTTTTTTATAAAATTATTTTCTTTATAATTTACAGATTTCAAAAATAAAAGTTTTACTATAAAAATAATAATTTATATTTTTCAAAAAAATAAAAAATAATAGAAAAAAGAAGCTAAGGAATATAATATGGTAATATTTGTATAATTTTAATGCTAATTTTAAAAATTTTATAATTTTCTTTTTTAATTTTAATAAATAATATTACATTAAACTAAAGCTAAAATGAGTCTTAATTTGAAAAGTATTTTCGAAGAAAAAAATGAGATAACTCGTGATAAAATTCTTTTAGCTTGTTATTATGAGTCAAATAAAATAAAATTTTCTGAATTCATGATTAAAAAAAATTGTTTTTTTTTCAAGGTAAGTCATTCAAAAAACATATCCTTAAGAAAATTTTACGATACCAAAGGTTTTAATCAAGTAGATAAACCATTTTAAAATATTAAAAAATAGTACTTCTCTCGAGAAATATTTTAAGGATAGCTACTAGAGTGATAACTTGATGAAAAACGCATTCGATTAGTTTATCTTTTTAATGAACGAATCGAATTAAATGTAAAAAATAAAATATCAAAATTTGACCTTTACCTATATCGGCTTAATCGATTATCCTCTTTTATTGAACTTTCCAACAAATTAGTTTTCGTTTGATGATTTCATTCTCCGCATGGAATATTTTCTAAAACATTCGACTAATAAGCCTGGCTACGCTTTTGGTCGTATCCTGGTATGACAATCAATTTGCTATTTATCTACTCTAAAAAATTTATATTGAAAAAAAATTATTTTAATTGGGGTACTCAAATAAAAAAGGTTAAGCATATCGTATTCTAGGAATGATTAAAGATTCGTTTTAAAAATCCTACTCATAAAATTATTAAAGTAATTTACTGTTCTCTTAGTTCGACCTTATCTAGAATACGAAGTTAGCTTTTGGTATCCATTTTTATTAAAAGATATAAAAAAGTTCAAAGACGAGCAACTAAATTGGTAACAGAGTTAAGTAATTTGGGTTATTTTGAGAGGTTATCAAGATTTAACTTTAACAGATCTTAAAGCTCGATTATAGAGTTAGTTAATTTATTCAAATAATTGTTTTTAGGATTTTTTAGGAAAAAAAATCATTTTCATTTGTCGTAACGTGTTTTTTATTTTAAGTCAATAGATTTCATCATCAAAAAGGTCGAAAATAGCATAATCAAGTGCTTTATTAATTTTCATTTTAACCTTTAAATCAGAGATTTGATCCGTAAAAAAGCTAACTAGTCTTTTATAATTTTTACTCTAGATTATTATCCTGGTCATTCATATGTTCCGAAATAGAATCTTTATGAATATTTACAAGTATTCATTTGGATTCACGGGAATTCTTTTGAATGTTCTTGAGTTGGTCGACCGGTTTAGTTTCAAACCGGTTTTTAAAAACCGGTTTAGAAGTTGAAACCGGTTCGAAAAAAACTGGTTTTTCAAAACCGGTTCGAAAATTGGAACCGGTTTTTTCTAACCAGTTTTTTAAAAAAACCGGTTTATCAAATAAAATTTTTTTTTACTTTTATTCTTTAAAACAAATCACTTTTATTGAAAGGTATCTTTTTTTTTTAAAACACAAATTTTTTTAATTAGTTTTTTTTAAATTTAAAAAAAATTACGATAAATTTTTTATTCCAAAAAATAAACAAACAGAAAAGGAGAGTGTGGTCATTTTATTTTAATTTTATTTAATATATATCCAAGAAAAATATAATAAAAAATTATTTTTAATAATTAACAACGCTATGTCGATGGATTTAATAAATTTTTACTTATACACTGTAAATATTTTAGGTTAAAATTTTCATGACCAAAGAGTGCTCATAAATGAGAAGAAAACTTTTTATGAAATTTATTTTTCTCATTTTTGAGCTTTTTTTATACATATATGTGGTGATACACATTTATGTAGAAAAATTTTCACCAAAAATATTTACAGCGTTAGAATACTTTGAATTCAGTAAAATATTAATTGATCCCGTTTTTAATTCTCTCTAAAAAAATTTTAAGAGAAAATTAAAAAAAATTTAATGGGACTTTTAACTTAATAAAAATCGAAATCGTCGTAGTTGTCTAAGAGAGAGAATAATCAATCGTTAAAATAATGATGAAACAGCCTTTTTTTGAAAACTCTGTTCATAAAAATATTTTTATCGAAAACCGGTTTAAACCAGTTTCAAACCGGTTTAAAAGTCTAAACCGGTTTTAAAAACCGGTTTGTTAGTTTAAATAGGTTTAAAAAAAAACCGGTTTTGAAAAACCGGTCGACCAACTCTAACGTTAATGAATGTTTATGAAGTAATTTGAACATAAATGAATTTTCATTTTTGGAACAATTGAATGACCAGGATAGTAGGTGACTCTTAAAGAAAAAAAAATTTTATTTTTAAATTTATGTGACTCTAAAAATAAATTATTGATTCTATAAAAATTGTTATTTTTTAGCGAAAAAAAATCATCCCAAAGCTCTAAACTCTTCATACAGTTTTTGTTATTAAAACATAACCAAAACTAAATCTCGAAAGTATAGAAATAAAAATCAAACGAAGTGTAGACAACCGATATATTTTTTATCATAAATTCATTTTTATGACACTTTTTATAACTTTTTTGTTTCATCTCTTTAAAAGGCAGTTTTTCTTAATTTTTTGAACCTAATAAAGTGATCCTTTTTTCACTTTTTTGAATCTAGGGGTCATCTAATTGTTTTTTCTTTCAGAAGAGATATCGTTGCTGCTCCTGTATTAAATGGATATTGTGGTGATTATGAGTATGGTATGGCAAAAAGTAATGTTTTTGATCCGGTGTTTGACTATGGATGACCTAATCTTTAAAAATCAACTTTATATTTTTTCTTTAAATTTTTTCTTTTTTTGAATTTTATTCGTATGTTTTTTCCAACTTTGACTTTAAAGAAAATATTTTCTAAATGTCAAAGTCTGACCTGACTTTCGTTTTAAATTTTTAATATTAAATGCGTTAAAAATCACATTAAAGTGTGTTGATGAAATTTTAAAGTGTGTTTAAATCATATTTAAGTGTGTTCATGTCATATTAAAGTGCGTTTAGCTCATTCAAAGTGTATTTTTTTACTTTTCTTAGTGTTTTTTTCTCATTCAACACAAATTAAAAAATTATTAAATTATTATAAGAATTTTTGTTTTATTATTTTTGTTAATTAAATAAAAGCAAAATAAAAGCTTTTCAGAATATTTTTAAAAAATATTTAGTTCAAAATTTTTTGAAAAAATGCAAAATTTATTAAATTTAATTCAAAGTCATAAAACCGAGTTAATAATCGGTTCAATTTTGACAAGTGCCTTGTTTCTTGTCAAACGTAAATTTCGTCCTAATCCGAAATTTGAGTCCATAAAGAATCTAAAAGTAAATAATAAAGTAGTTATAATTACGGGTGGCAATGATGGTATAGGTTTTGAAACGGCTTTAGATTTAGCTTGTCGCGATGCTATTGTTATTATAGCTTGTCGTAATGCAACTAAAAGTCAAGAGGCAGTAGAAAAAATCAAGAAATTTTCAAAAAATGAAAATGTTTTCTATGAGCATCTTGATCTAAGTAGTTTAGATTCAGTGGAATCATTTTGTAAAAAAATAATTCAAAATTACAAACAAGTTGATATTTTGATAAATAATGCCGGTATAGCTCAAAATCCAAAACAAACAACAAAAGATGGCTTTGACTTACAACTTCAAACAAATTATATCGGACATTATTTACTAACTCGTTTGTTACTTGATCTATTAAGTCAGTCCCCAGATGGACGAATAATTAATGTAACATCAATTTTATACAAATCAGGTCGAATTCGATGGGATGATATAAACATGAATGAAAATTATAAACCTTCAGAAATGTATAAAGAATCTAAACTTTGCTTAATTTTATTCACGAATTATTTAAAAGAATATTTCAAAAAGACTAATGCAAAAAATGTGAGAGCTTTTTCGGTTAGTCCAGGAATTGTATTTACCAATTTAGGCCGATATAGAAAAGGCTTTGGAATTTTGAAATACATTTTGTATCCACTTCTTTGGTTTTTACTCAAAACGCCTAAACAAGGTGCCGAATGTTCAATTTATTGTGCTGTAAAGCCTGATTTGACTGAAAAAGAAGGCTTCATGTTTAGAAATTGTGAACAAATAGAGCTACTCCCGCATGCCAAAAATGCAGATGATTCATTGAAATTATGGAATTTAACTCAAGATATGCTTAAGGAATATCATGTCTAAATAAATAAATGTCGTTTTAATCAAGCATTCTAATTTTCAGTCATGATTTTAAATGATTTTATTAAAACAGTTTGTCATCGTTATTATTTTTTTTTGAAAGAAATTAATTTTTTGAAATACGAGTAAAAAATTTAATTTAAATAAAAATTAAAAAAATTATAGAACGGAAAGAAATAAAATTATTTATTTAAATTTTAAATATAAAGAAGAAACTAGCGACTGTGAATAAGAAACAACATTTCTAACCATTCGTAGATAATTATCCAATAAAATTTTATAATCCAAAAAAATGGATACTGCACTTCTATCGAATTTGCGACGTAGCCGTATTGCGAACGTATTGTATCGTATGCCGGACGGACTCGACCGTACTACCGTAGCGTACTGTACCGTACTACCGTCCAGTGGCCGGTAGCCACGTGCCCCAACACTAATTTTTCTTCGTTTTTTTAGCTAAGAAGGTCATAAAATTTTTACTTTAAAAATTGTTGATTGTTACCTGCTCAAGTCTCTTAAAACTAAAGTTGTTAGAATTGACTAGGATCTTGTTGTGAGGCACTAAACTTATTTTGTCCTATCGGTTCAAGTATAAGGAATAGATTAATTTCACATTGACTATTAATTTCATGGAGATTTGGACGAGTTTTTTGCGGTATAAGATTTGATTGCTGATCTATATTCTGTCTAATTTTGTCTAACAGATTGAGCTTCTCTACAATTCTTGGGAACAATTTTATTTAAAAAATTTTATTTTCTGAGGTTGAAATTAGAAAATACTAAAAAATGATAACTCCGTAACTATTTTAATGATTTAGGGGGCTTCAGATAGTCATTTTTTCTCTAAAATATAATCAGTTAAAGATATAATATTTAAAAAAAAGCTGTTTATTTTTTATCTAATTTTATCCTGACACTGTTGAGAATTAGGTTAAGGCGATTCCATTACAGTGCTCTAATTTGTTTTTTTCTGCATAATTTAAAGTCAAAAATACTTGATTGAAACTATTTATTCTAGTTTTAAGCCGCTAGCAATATTTATTTGCAAAAATTCTTAAATTGACCCTAAAATAACAGAAGACATAGTATCAGTAGTTATCATGGCTATCAAAAGTTAATTTTTCCTTGCTTAATAAAGTTATAAATAACTTTTTTTTAACTTTGTTGTTGTTAACTTTTTTTCAGAGTAAATGTCGATTTTTAAATAGTTCAAAAAATCATTCTTTTAAGTTAAAAATTCTTATTGTAAAAAATTGAAAAAATTTGAAATTTAAAATCTTCAATTATTAACCCTAATATTTACGAATAGAATGATAAATTTTCAAAATGCGATGTTGCTTTTTTTGAAATTGTTTACCATGTAAAAATGCAATTTTTTAAAACGCAATTTAAATAAAAAAAGTTTAATAGTAAAAAAAAAGTTGCCAAATAGAAAATCTCTTTTGATGAATTTCTATTTGCGATTATTCTGAATGAACTGAGTCATTTCATTCTTAATACGGAAATAGTATTCATAAGATCAATGATTAAAACAAATAAAGAAGAGCTCTCTAGTATTAAAACTAAGTTTTAAATTTTATTTTTTAGACTCATAAATATTATATAAGTTTGGAGGTTAATTCTATTCAATAAATAAATAAATAAATATAAGTGTATAAAATGACACAGAAACTAACATTAGGCAATGTTACGCCAAATAATTCAGCTTAATTAAGTAAAAACTAATTATCAATATGAATTACTTAATCAGTAAAAAATAAATAAAATTTAATTTTAAAATATAAATTAAAAGAAACTAAAATCTTTGAAAAATATCAAGTAAATAATCTTTTTTAAATCATGGAAGTGTAATTTTAATTGCTTTTATTTTTTTTATTAGAGATTTTCTCAAAAAAATTTTGGCTTTGAAACTGACAATTTCTATTGATACGAGATTCAGTAGCGAAAAAAGAGCATTAGGATAACTAATTCGAATTTTAATTATATAAGAGATTCCTTTAGCCTAGAAAATTAAGTCGGTTTATTCAAATTTATTTTATTAGTATTTTGCCAAACATTTCAAACAATCTTTCAATAAGACTCGAAGTTGATGAATGTTAAATCTAGTACGTATAAGTATTTGTAAAAAGATAACATTAGTTATAAGAAATTGAGAGATTTGACAAAATTTTATGTATTAAAATACCAAAATTTAAAAAAAAATGTTGTTTAACACGGAAGTAAACATTAAATTCCATAAAGACGGATACATTGTTTAAAACTGTTTTTACGCAAACTCAAAAAATAATTTAGTTATTAATTACATAATCTTTTTTTTCTTCTTTTTAAAATAAAAGAGGGAGTCATTCGGAATGAAACAGATTAGGCCTTTAGAGAATAAATCTTATATTTAAAATATTAAGGAGGCTGATTAATTTTCTATTGACGAATCAAACTTTTTTATAATCAAAAAAGAAAAAAATGCTTTAAGGAAAAATTGAAAAAAATCTAATAAAAGAAGAAAAAAATATAAGAAATTATATTTTTCCGATTTGAAAATTTTTTATTTATTCCGATAAGAATTCAATTTGAATTTAATTCGTTTTGAAATTAATTAAAAAAATATAAAAAAAAAAATAAAGAATTTGAGCCATTTTTGTCGTCAAAATTTATTTTTTAAGTAATTCGAAGCGTACTCAAGAAAAGCGTTGTCGGTAAAATTTTCGTAAATAATGGAATCGATATCTTAGCAAAAAATGTCAGGAGCATATTTTAATTAGAAAACAATATGATAGACTTTATTTTTAAAGCAATCATATGTATTTGACAAAAAAAACATAAAGAAAATAATGGCTTTGCTTTTCGGTATGTTTTCAATATATTTATTAATTAAATTTTAAGGTTCAAATTTACCTACCAGGAATCATTTAATTTTTATTATTTATTTGAATAAGATTTTTCTAAATTCACCAAAACAGTATTTTAAATCTACTGTTCCTAAGATTCTATTTTAAAAATTGTTTTTACAATGAAAATTAATTTTTTTTTATTAATTAAATAAAATAATCAAGTAGAATTCCGCTTCGTCACGTAACAATTTATATAAAAATTGATTTTAAGCTTTCATAAATGTCAATTACAATAGAAGTTGTGGTGAAAAAGGGTCTATTTTTCATTAAAATGAGTAATAGACAATTAAATATATCATAGCTAAAATTTAGATTTTAACAAAAATTATTAGCCTAGAACAATAAAGAGTTGACGCTGGATTTTGCTTTTGTTTAAGGAATTTTTTGTGAAATATAGATCTGGAAAATGATTCCTAAAAATTCACTAGTAAAAAGCTTCTTGATATTACAGACTACAGACTTAACTAAAATATTTATTAATTTTTAGTTTTCTTTCGGATTAATTATTTTTTTATAGTTAGATATATGCTTATACAGTATGTTTCAAAAGTTTAGAATAACCCTAAGAAATTTATAGAATTTTCACTTTTGGCATAAAAACCACGAGAATTAAAAAAAGAAAGAACTTATTTTTTTTTATTTTATTGGGAAAAATATTCATAGAAAAATGTAAAAAAAATATTTGTAAAAAAACAATCAGGAGATCGAGGGCACCATGGAAGTACTTCAATTTTTTGCTCTTTAAACCACTCTCTTATCGAATGTGCTGTGTGAGCTGGAGCGCCATCTTGTTGAAAAATCCAGCGATCCCCTGGATCGCAAAAAAGCTCAACTAACGGTAAAAGGTGATTTTCCAGACTCTCCTTGTAGACACATTGATTAATTCGGGCTGTATAATTATTGAAAACAACCACACCTTTAGAAGAAATACATCTCCATAAGCTTGCTGACCTTCCTTCATTTTGTAACCTTGGTACACAGAATTTCGGATGATATTTTTAAATATTAAATCTTCTTACAATAAGCCTTGATTTGCGATTAAACACTTCGAAATTTGAGTAATCGCCAAAAACTACTCACCCCCAATCATCAACAGTCCAGTATCTCAGGTGTTAGTTTTT
>NTPY01000883.1:187513-205297 GCA_002922825.1 Brachionus calyciflorus
GAAGAAATACATCTCAATAAACTTGCTGACTTTCCTTCATTTTGTAACCTTGGTACACAGAATTTCGGATGATATTTGTAATTATTAAATCTTCTTACAATAAGCCTTGATTTGCGATTAAACACTTCGAAATTTGACTAATCGCCAAAAACTACTCGCCTCCAATCATCAACAGTCCAGTATCTCAGGTGTTAGTTTTTTATTTATTTTAAAAGAGGGGTCAGTGTTTTAGGGAGTACACGCAAAATTTCTTATAATTTATTTCGTAATCAAAACGGTTACTTTATGAACATGGTACTTACGATAAAACTTTTTAAACAACAAACCAAATCGATACCAATCGTCTAAACTTTTTAAATTTTCTATAAAGTTTTTTTGAGCTAACATACTTTCAGCACTTTATCAGGCAAAAATTTTTAAAATCGAAGTTTTTCTAAGTTTATGAAATTTTTCTTTTAAGAAAATCTGGTAAATATAGTTCAATATTTATAAAATTAATTGTTTAATAAAAAGGGTAAATACAGTTATTTAATATATAAATAACAGTTTTTTCTTTATTTTTAGAGTATTAAATTCAAAATCTCAATTATTTTATTAAAAAAAATGTGCTTTTTTTTATTTTTAAATTCAAGAAATGGTAAAGCCTAGTTTATTTATCAAAAACAAAAGCGACGAAATTTGATCTTCAATAAAATAATCGATTTGTATATACATATATTTATAAAGCTAACTATGGAATCGAAAATCTACTCTAGGATTTAATTAAATACGAAACCAAGGAGAAAATTAAAGAAGAAAAAAATCTAGCTCAAAAATAAATTCTGATAACAAAAATAAGAGAAATTCTTAATTTAAGTCAGCTCTTATTAATCTTGATTAAAAGAATGTTTTTTTTCTTGATGCAAATGCAATCAGTATTAAAAAATGTTGATGTATTTAACTCAATTAAAAATAAAATATTTCAAAATTATCTCTCAGGGTTCAGATTTATACGACATAAAAAAAAATTAATATCAAGAGAAAATCTTAAGCTTGAGTCAAACCTGATTTTTTCTGGTTGATACAAATTTTTATTTTATTTTTTGACAAAATGAAAACGAACCCCATAGGAATACTTGATGAATTTAATCGATTGATGCTGTTAAATAATCCTTTTTTTTTCTTCAGTTTTTTCATTTCAATCCGGTACCCTAAAACCATTTTTTGAGTTTGGTAATTAATTTTAAATAATGTTCAACCAACAATGAAATTCAGTTAAAATAGTAATTTATTTTTGAAAAACTTTAAACTAAGTTTCTATAATAATGCCTAAAGGTTTTGTTGATTTTTTTTTTCACTTACAATTGAAAAATTTTAATTTTATTTAATTCCCTTAATAATATCCTTTTTGTTTTTTGTAATCTCGAAAAAACCTAATTTCGGTGCTTTTAATTTAAGGGTGAAAGCAAAAAAAAAAATTTTCGGGATAAAAATCAACTATAAATATTTTATCAAATTCAGTTTTACTAAAAACTACAGACCTGAACTAGATAGAATATAATTAAAAAATCAGACAAAATTTCATCATTGTGTATTAAATTTTTTAAAAAATTAAAAGGAAAAAAAAATTAAGATTGAGAATTGAGAAAAATTTAAATGAATTTTATCATCAATTCAGTGCAAGTGAATTCCAACTATTTTTTTATTTTTCATATTAAGCTGAGGTTAAATGGGCGAAACGCTACGAACACCTGATGGTGTCTTTAGTCTTCACACAGACTTTCGCCATCTCCTGAATTGACTCGGGGGAGAAATTGAGTTCTGCAACCCTTCAATACCAAACCTTCGGATCTGACACCAGCGTGGATCTAACCCACAACCCCTGGCTCAAACATCCATGAGGCTACCAACTGACCTGTCCTTACAAATTATTCATATTTTTACCGTTTTCAGAATAATTTATTAATGTTAATGTTAAAAACATACATTAGTGATTTGAAATGTGTATTTTTACGTCAATCTACGTAATTTGACGTAAAGTTACGTAAATTGGTAAAAAAAATAAAAAATTCGTAAAAAAATATATTTATCAATTTTTACTTTTTAAAACTTCGATTTTTACATAAAATTACGTTAATTTACGCAAAAACATACTGTATAAGAAATTACAGTTTGATTTCCAAACTCCTAACTCTTTACATTCAAAGAGTTAAATTGGAAATCTTAAGTATTAATTATTATCTATCTTCTTTGATTTTTCGAAACTATAAAAAAGCCCTTTTTTTATTGTTGACTTAAATTTGATACAAAAAAAGTCATTCAAAATATTTTCAATTGTGGATGACTTTGAGAATTTGATCTTAATCTCATGAACAATGTCTTTAAAAGACTCAAACAGACCAATTTTTAATAAAAAAAAATTTTTTTGAATATGTGTTAACAGTTTTTTCTACTTAAGCAATAAACATCGTCTTAAACACCTCACAACCATTTGGCTTTTTTGAAATCTCTTAAGATGCTCTTAAACAACGTCTTAAACAGGCTGTCATCTAATTTCAGGGATGTATTATAGATAGGGCGAAATCTACTTTTATTTCAACTCATATTTCTGTTTACCCAATAGGTACTGTAAAACCTGACAAACTAGCCCAGGGCTAAACATGAGTATTAGCCTATAAGCATCCCCTCTTGGAGTCGATATAAGCCCATCCCATAAAACACATATAGGCCCTGGGTCTTTAACTAAATACCTTATACTTAAATAAACATGAATTGAACAAAGCTCATTTAAATAAAGTTGTTATGAGTTATATTGTGGGAAACAACTTAGAGGCTATAGACTTATTGTTAGATCACTTTCTTGTCACTTTTCTTGTCAAGATTGATATTTTTTAGCCCCCCTCCCCAATTATTTAGTATAAGCCCATGGGCTAGTTTGCCAGGTTTTACGGTAAGCAAAAAAATTAAAATTTAAAGGGAAAAATATAAATTCTAATGTGAAAAAATGTAAAAAAAAATGTATTGATACTGGCTTTTATATATTAATTCGAATATCTCTAAATCTTGAAAAATATTTTAATAATTTTTTTCTAGATCTTTATTTTTTTTTTTATAAAAAGCTCCAGAATCCTTATTGCTAAAAATTATTTAAGATATTTATTTTTAGAATTTTGTATACGTAACCAAAAAAAAATCCGCTGGGATAGAAAAACTTAATAAAGAAAAAAATTTCGATAAAACGATCTCAACATAAAAAGAAAAAAAGATTTTTCAAGCCATTTACCAAGATCTCAATGCAATCAAACAACTTCCTGCAAAAAGTCTCTTTTTTTTCAAGCAGGAAAACGTTAAGTACAATAGTTCTTGTTTACATAAGTTTGAGAGAAATTTCTATCTAAAATTTTCTTTTTAAAATAAAAAAAATTTCTTAGTTTTTCAAAATAAAAAATCATATAATTTTCTTTTGGGTTTTTTAGATTCTTATTTTCTTTGTTCTAATTTTCACTTTAGATTTTTGAACTCAAGGTTTTAATCGTTAATAAAATTCAATCTAAAAATCCGGAAAATTATTAAAAAAATATATAATTATTAATTTTTGTTAAAATAGAAAAAAAAAAGTGCTTAGAATATTTGATTTTCCACAGGCATTTTTTTTTAGACGAATTTCTAGGTGCATCGCTATTTTAAATCTATAACTGAAAAAGTATACATTATAACAAAAGAGAAAAAGAAAAGCAGGTAAATTTTATTTAATCAAACTAATGGTAAAATTATTTTTCTCAAATAATTTAATTTAAAGTAATTCATAGCTTAATATTTACTTTAATACATAATCTTTTAGACGATGAATTAGCTCCCAAATACCGTGTTCAAGATTTTTTTCCTTTATGATTGACAAATATTTTATTTTAAGGCTAAAGTTGAAAAAATTTTCTTTTTAACGAGGGGCATTTTTTCTGATTACTTAAGTTTAATTTTGCCTTGACAATTAAATCATGTAACTATTACGTAAGTAATTGAGATTTGTTTAGATTTTATTTTTTTAATTATTATAAAATTTTTTCTGTTATTGCACTGCTATCAATTTTATGTTATAGCCGTATCGTAGCGTACTATTGTTTATGCTGAAATTAGAAAATACAGCTGAGTTGAGAATTTTTATGAACTAATAAATAGCTTTTCAGATTCAGACCTGCTAAATTTTTTCCGTTTAAAAATAATTAACTTTCTATAAGTTTTGTGAAATTAAAAGCCATTTAAAAAAAACAAAAAGTAATTATTTACAGTAATTTTCAAAACTTAATCTAAAATAAATTTTCAAAATTTTAATAAAAAAAATTTAAAGTCGATAAAGTTTCCTTTGAAAACAAATTTTTGATAATTACGGGTAGTACACCAGGCCCCGAAAAAAATAAAATAAAACTAAACTAGATTTTATGGTTTGGGAACCTTAATTTTAGAAAAATTGGCTTTTAAAAATTAAAAAAAAATAAATTTTTAATGCCTCAGGTAATATCGATCTTTAATTTTATATTCAGTGTATTCACAAAATGTCTCTCATTTAGATATATTTTCTAATTTCAGTATAAACACTAGTACGGTATGCTACGGTCAAATACGCAACGCTACGCTACGGTACGGCATAAAATTGATATGAGTGCATTAATTTTATTTGGTTTAGTAGTTCATCAATTTCTTTTTTTTATTTTAAATTTATTATTTGTTTTATAAGACTTGAAGGGGACTTTCACCCAGACCCTTTGCTCAAAAAGAATCACAAATTGATTCAAAATCATAGTCGCATCATGAAACGACTCGAATTACTAGGCTTTCACCACGCCAAATCCTAGAAAACGACATTATTATTCAATCAATATTTAGTTATTATGTTACCGTATCCGTTTGCACAGAGGCGCAGCAGTTCGTTACCGAACCTGCAATTTGGCGTCTCATCCAATTAAAAATTCAATTTTTGAATTATACATATAGTGAGATATTTTATCATAACAATTTCATTTTTTATTTATGTATGAAAATAAAGACATCGGATTCTATTAAGAGTTTTCGGGTTAGTTTTATTTATTTATAATAATAGACACAAAATTATGTTAGGTAGCTACTTTTTCAATTTTTTTACACAATTTATTGCTATCATTTTTTGTCGAATATGTACCGTTCTTGGTTCTATATTAGGAAATTTTTTTTTTTCAGAATTTTACATGTAATTTTAACGGCATAAATGGGTTAAATACAGTTAAAATGTTCTAAAATATATATTTTATTATTTTTCGATTAAATATTTCATTTTTTCTAAATCTCTTATGAGCAAATTATTAGGCATAAATGGAAGGTATTCTCAATTCTGTTTAAAAATTAACAGTGGATTAGGAAATCTATTTCATTACGAAAAATATAATTAAAAATTTCTTGCAAAAAGTAATTTTGAAATTAGCATTTTAATAATTAGGAAAAGTAATAGCTTTGCCAGAGTCTTGAAATAGATTATGACACCATAAATTAAGCTTTTATAGAACAGTTCATAAAAAAGTTAACTAAAATGAGGTAATTTTTGTACTAGTTTACCCTGAAACATAATGACTATTAATAACAAAGTGAAAAAAAGCATGTTTATTTTGGTTAAACATGATTAATATACAATTTGATTTAAATTATTCCTTTTTAAACACGTAAGTAAAGAATAATGTTTCGGTTTCCTCCTCTTTTTTTAACAGGAAGTTTCATTGATAATTGAAACCTTGAAGTAACAATCAAAAAAATCAAATACTAAATTGAGTAAATTAAAGAAGAATTAAATATTTTTTTCTGCGTTGAATTTAATTAAAAATTATATAATATTTTATTTTATTTATTTACTTTCAACTACTTAAATAGTTTAATAATTAAAAAAAAATTATATATAAAACATGCAAGTTGTGTGTAAGAAGAGAATTATCGAAATCTGCTTATATAAGTGAAAATAGGTATTTAAAATGGTTTGAGTTTTTGGATAGTGGCTAAGTATTAGTAAACTTGGAAAACGCAGAAAATTTCATCAAACAAAAAAAAAAAGAAAAATTTATAAATCTATAAATATTTATGATGTAAATAAATTTATGGAAATAAATTTTGAATTTAATTTTGAGAATGGAATTTTTCTTTTGCTGAGTTTACGCAATCGAATTTGCTGTGGGATTTTATATTCAAATAGGTCAATATAATTAATTAAAAATTAAATAATTAATTTAATCTTTTATTTTTTAATTTTCTTGTGCCTTTAAATTCCTGAGAGCTTTTTAATTTTTTTTGTTCGAGTCAATTAATAAATTTGATATTTTTTTTTAATTAAAAAAAGTCAAATAAATGATTTAAGATGATCTTTGATGATGTCTTAGTGTCCCAAAATGAGTTGTAGAATTATTAATTTAATAAATAGTAGGTAAAAAAATGAAAGAAAAAAAGGAGAATATGCTGTTTATCGTAAGTAGATATTTGATTTTACAAGAGCGCTCTCTAAAAGAGATAAGATAAACCATACAATTTTTAAAATGTAAAGAACTCATTTCCATTTAAATTAACCCGCTGGAAAATAGTATTTCAAAATGATGATCTAAATTTTAAAAAAGTAAACGTAATAGAAATGAATTATTTTATAAATTTACATATGGCAACTATTTTTTTCAATTTATTTTTTTCAATTTTCAAAATACGATGTTACTTTTTTTGCAATATTTTTAAATACAATTTTAAAAAAGCAATTTTATTAAGTTATGTTTTTTTTGTGCCTGAAGCGGGGACTTGAACTTAAACTTTATTCAACTAGGATCGTTAATTGATTCAAATTTGCAGAAAGTCCAACAATTTGAAATAGTGGTTCAACCTATACTCGCTAAAATAAATTCGCATTATCAACTAAAAATTAATTAGCTCAAAAGATCATACTTTGATTACAATTTTAAATTCTTTTCAATAAAAAAATATTAATTAAAATATTAATTCAATTCATACAAAATTTTAATCAATTTTTAAAAGAATTGAATGTCTCGATTTTAAAGATTTGTCGCTAAATATCGAACACTGGTTTGCAAAATGACATGGTCTTTTTTGGAGTTTTATTAAAAATTTTGTTCAAAAAATTAGAAAAAGAAATCAAGTAAGTATGGGAAAATAACGGTTATTCGGATAGGCCGTCGATCCCGGTTTTTAACTTCCCTTATTTTTCGAATTTCATCAAAATCTTAACAAACAAATAACAGTAGACCCAAAATTTTTTGAAATATCGATTTTCCGAAAATTTTAGCTTTACACCCAGGCACTTCCCAAAATAAAGGTCACATTGTATTTTCTAAATGAGGGCATAAAAGTGACGTTTTAAGTAATTTTATAATCTATTTAAAAGATTTTTTGATGCACTCTAATACGAGATTGGCTTTTGATGTAGCATATTTGATTTATTTGCTTGCCTCATTTTAGATCACTCTGAATAAAAAACGTTCACAATTATAATTATTTACAGGCTGTGAGTCGATTATATAATGAATATGGCCAAGTTTGGCATAATTTGCGATTATTTATGAAATGAATTATTTTTTCCTTGAAAAAGCGAAAGGGCAATAGACTGAGCCTACGGATCAGGATAAATATCTAATATTGAGAATCTTTAAAAAAGAACAATTTTAGATCAAAATTTTATACAGTACAGTAGTGCCTCACTATAGCAACCCGAGGTAAAACTTCATATAAAAGACCATAGGGGAGCCCTTGATAAGTTACACTTTTTAGAAATTATAAGCCCATGGTCTTAAAAACCAAGGCTAATACCTGATCTTATAGCCAAAGACTAAAATTACTCCCTGGTCTTATATAAAGTATCTAGCAAAAACTAATTATTTTGTAATTTTCTTTATTCTTTTTTACACTTTTTTCACTATTTTCAAAAAAAGAAATAAAAATTCAAGCTATCAAAAACACATTTGCTGCTTAAAATTATTTAAATGACTAAAAGAAATTCTTATACTGTAGCACGCTTAGTTAATTTAGCACGGCGCATGAAAAATTTAGTCCAGCCTGCTGATATCTTTTTATTTAAGCCTCACAGACATCAGTATAATATATATTAGGCAGAGTGGTTTATGGTAACATAAAAATTTAAATCAATTTTCAATTTTCATTTTTTTTTTAAATCTTCAAATATAGAATTGTAAAAATAAATTAAAAAAAAATTGAAAATTGATTAAATATCAATTTATTTGAATCAACATTGAAAAACCAAAGATAATTTTGAAAATTTTATAACTAACTTCCTGCAAGTTCGAGGTAAACTAAGAGAATAGGCTTATGGCCCTTAAGCTAGTTATTTACAGGCTGTGAGTCGATTATATAATAAAATTTTGTAATATTATTACTAACATGATGTACTTTATACCTTAAGTTACAATGTCGATTGTTTCTAAAAGATTAGAAAACAAGAAGAAAACCATTTGGTTTTGATCTTTGAGAATTTTGCTCATGAGTCGTGAGCTTTTTTCAAACAAAAATAAAATATGTCATTTTGATTCAAATCAAAATTTACTAACATCCTTTTGCATTGCTATGAATCCTTTTAAAATAAACCAATTAAGTCTTCAATTAAACAAATAAATCGAGCCGGTAAAAAATCGGAAGCTTTTTATAAATTGTTTAATTGTATTTTTGGGTTTGTTTACGTATTTCCAGTTTACTTACAGTTGTTAAATCTTTGCTTATTTCTTACTCAGCTAGAATTTAAACCAATAATAGCGTTTTTTGAATAAATTAAAAAATTTAAATAGCTTTATTAATTTTTTTTAGACTTTTAAACAGCGAAGGTTAAAGGAGAATTTCTTATTTTCATTTGCTAAATCGTTAAAAAATTTGCATAAACCATAGTGATTTTTATTTATCTAATTAAAAAATCAAGATATTTCTAGATTGAGATCAGCATGGCATTCAGTAGGATATAAAATTATTAAATTTACTTCGAACTATTCAGATAGTATTTTTTTAATTTCCTATAAATTTATATATTTAGAATAAGATGAGATAAGTTGCTTTTTTTTGTGGAATCAAGTGATCCGGAAATCTACTTGATTTTGAAAAAAAAAAAAAAGAGATTCAAAATTGATGTTCAGTATCATGCCAATGTTCTTACTTTCTTTCAATTTATACCATTTTAATTTCTAATAATCACGGATTTTGAAATAAAAAGATTAAATAAAAAAGTTTTATTTTCTTCTCGTTTAGATTCGATATGCTGATAGAATGATTCTTGGACATGGTATTGCGTTTAAATTAAAAATATTTACTATTTAAGTTTTTTTTTTAATAACTCTTTATTGTTTGAACAATTAAATTTTTTTTTTCATAAAAAAATTAAATCAAATGATTTTAAAGTTTAACAATCAAATTTATCATAAGCATTATAAAGCAAATAATGGATTTAATTATTTAATAATTTTATTTTTTGGAATTGTACAATTTGCCAAATGCCTTGGGTTTTTTGAAGAAGATTATGAAGAGAAAATATTTCGAACACGTGATATAAAATGTTTGAATAATATTTGTGAAGATGGTATTTTTAAATGGCATGAAACGAAAACGAAGAATTTATATGTAGGAGGAATATTTCCAATGGTTGGTAGCTGGCCTGGTGGTCAATCATGTCTACCATCAGCTATTATGGCGTTAAATGAAATAAATCTAAATCGTTCAATTTTACCTAACTACAGGTTAAATTTAAACTGGTTCAACAGTGAGGTAAATTAACTTACTTTTTTTTTCGCACCCTGTATATAAAAATCAAATAAATCAAAAAATAGTATCTAGAAATAAAAAGTAAAAAATAGGTTGTCTACCCCTTAAGATCCTATTAGACTTAAAAAAGGGCTGTTATATAAAAACATTAGAGCTATCATATATTGGTTTTCAAACAATGCAAAATTTTTTCTCAACTTATATTTTAAGTATTTTTCCATACTTGGCGATATATGAAATATCCTAAAATTGCATTATGATTCAGTTTACTTTTTACCAAAAAAATCTTTATACGATTCGACCAGGGTTCATGCTGAATAAAAATATGACATGCTACAGTATTGAGATAAAACTTTATCATACAGCAGTTATAACGAAAAAGAAGCGTGAGCGTTGCCGTACCGTTACCATACCGTGAGGGTTAGCATTAACCATTACCGTTCTCGTGAGCGTTACCGTTCAGGACATTTTATTTTTATTTTTTTGGTTACGATTAGAAATCTTCCAAAAAACAATTTTTCAAATAATATTTAAAAAAAAAATTTTTTTGAAATTGATTTTATTTTTAACTTTTTTTGAAAAATATTTTTCGAAAATTTTCTATTATTAACCCAAAAAAAATAAAAAAAAACTTCCGGGAACAGCAATAGTATTAGTAATGGTAATGGTAACGCTCACGCTTCTTTTTGTTTTAACTGCTGTATCACTTATAATTTTTTTATATTTATTAAGCTCGTTTCACTAGCGAAAAATCAAAATATCCATTTTCAAGACACTTTTGCATGAGACTTGATACAATCTCGCTTTTAACACCCCTTCAAACTTAATCGACTATCCTAAAAGCTTAAATTGGATCCTTTTTCCTCATTTTAATCTTAAAATGGTAAAATAAGGAAATGTAAAAATTTCAATTGACCGTATAGATATGCAAGGTAAAGAATTACAAAAATGGCCATAATCATTTCAGAAATTTCGAAATTTTAAATCAGATAGATTAAGAAAACCGAATTTTGCAAAAAATTGAAATAAAATAAAAATTTGAAGATTTTTTTTTTAAGTGTAACCCAGGTAAAGGAATTAGCAATTTGTATGAAATGTTATTTCATAAAGATAAAAGTCAAGATGATATCATAATGTTATTAGGTCCAGGGTGTAGTGATGTATCATCTTCTGTTGCAGAGGTAGCCAATTATTGGAATCTTACAGTTGTAAGTAAATAATCTTATTCTTATATTTGTCATTAAAGATTTTAAAATTTGCTTTTTTTTTAGATTTCTTTTGGTTCCAGTTCGCCAGCATTGTCGAATCGTAATAGATTTAAAACATTTTTTCGTACACATCCATCGGCTATCCTTGATAATCCAGCTCGCTTGAGTTTATGCAAACAATTTAATTGGAAAAAAATAGTCACTTTACAAGATAATAAAGAAGTCTTTACCTCAACTGTAGATGACTTGGAAAAAGAAGCTAAAAATTTCGAAATTGAGATCTTAGATCGACAAACTTTCACCAATGATCCTACGTATGCTGTCAAAAATTTAAAAGTAAAAATCTCTTAAAAAATAGTGAAAAAGCGTAAATTTTGCTCAATTAGTTTTTAAGCTCCAACTTACGTTTCGTTAAAATTTTAGTTTTATAAAAATTCTCTTAGTAAGTATTTGATTTTTTTTTGGAAAAAAAAAGAATTTAAAATTGATCAAAATTTACACTTTCAACGCTTTAAACTAATGCAATTAAGCATTAAATTTTAGAAATTAGATGCAAGAATAATTGTTGGCGTATTTTATGAGCAAGAGGCTAGAAAAGTTTTTTGCGCTGTGAGTAAAAATTAATCATTAAAAATTTAACTTATCATTTAGTAATTTTTCGCGATAGGCTTACAAAGAACGAATGCTCTTTCCAAAGTATATATGGATGATAATTGGATGGTATTCCGAAAATTGGTACTTGGAAAAAGATGATGAAATAAGTTGTAATCGAACTGAAATGCAAATTGCAGTTTATGGACACTTGACTACTGAAGTTCAATTTTTTAGTACACATGTTAATGAAAAATTAGATTATGGATTGGTAAGTAACAAATAAGTTAGTTATTTATGATGATAGAAATTTTTAATTTGTTTACTTAAAGAGTGTACAAGACTATAATGGATTTTTTCGAAAATTTGTTAGTAGTCCAGAATGGAAAAATTATGCAAATTCATTTCAAAAAATTGATTACAAATTTAAGCAATCGAGTTTAAATGAGGATTACAAATCACTTTTAGAAATTTATGATAAAATAGACAGTGAAAATTCAAAAGAAATAGAAAAACTAGGAGGTTATTTAGAGCGCTCACTTGCTTTTGATGCTGTCTGGGTTATGGCCTATGCATTAAATAACACACTTAATCAGTAATTATTAAAGAATGCTTCCATATTATTTTTGGTTTAAATTTGAATTTCTAATTTTTCAAAGCTTTGGATCTTTGGATTATTTTGATATTAAAAATTATGATGTTAGTAATTTTATTAAAGAGTCAATGAAACTTATCAATTTTAAAGGAATTTCAGTAATTTTTTTAAATGACAAAAAAAATTCTAATATTAAGTTTTAAAATGAAAATTTTTTTAAAGGGAATGGTTACTTTTAATGATCAGGGTGACAGAATTTCAGAAGTTCTGTATGAACAATTGCAAAGTAATAATCAAATTTTCTTGCTTACCAAACAATTGACTTTTTTGCTCTCCTCAAAAACTTGTTAACACAAAATTATATTTTTAAGATAATTCAGGATCACTTGCTTATGTAAAACTTGGGCATCATTTCAAAAAAACATTTAAATGTTGTAAAAATATTACATGGGGATCCAGTAAATTTTTTTTAAATTCAAAAAAACATTAACATATTAATTAAATTTAAAATTTTTTTTAATAAAGACAAAAATCCACCAATTGATGGTGTTCAAAGAAAAATTCGTGTTAATAAAATCCGAATGTTTTATTCTATAACATTCAGTATTTTATCAACAGTTACAATTTCAGTTGGTGTCAGCTGTTTGATTTTTAATCATAAATTCATTAATAGGAAGTAATAAGCACTTTTTTGGTCTTAATTTTAAAAATTATATTTAATTCTAGGTTTATTTATTTAGAATTGTAAAAAATTCCGAGCCCGCTATAAATAGCCTACTCGTTTATGGATGCTTCCTTTGCCTAATAAGTGTGTATATATTTGGATTTGATAAAAGTGAACTACCAGCTTGGCTTTTCAACTTAATTTGTAAAGTATGTACTTTTCAATCTACTAGAAAACGAACAATTACATGAATTTTTTTTTTGCTTGATAGGCTGAAGTTTCACTATTGTTATTAGGTTTTACAATTGGTTACAGTTCTTTATTTTCAAAAATTTGGTACGTCTATTCAGCTACAATTCAAAAGAAAAAGAATGTAAGAAAAATTCAATGTTTTCTTTCTTTAAGCTAATAATCAATTTTAAAAAATCTGAAAATCTTAATACAATCAACCATATTGATTCGTAAGCTTTATAGGAAAATACTATTATCATCTTAACATTGCTAAAATGACTATTTTTTATTTCAAAAATTTTGTTAAAAATTTCGATGAAAAATAAAATTTTGGCCTTATTTTATGGTCAAAAAATTTGGGACTGGTCAAAAACCTGACCCAACGATCATTTATTTTACCCCTAAAAAAATAACGTGCGTCACGAAAAAATACAAAATACAAAAAAACAAAAAAATACAAATTATTTGTATTTTATTTTAATATTTTGTTTTTTCAAATACAAAAAAAAAACAAATTTTTTTAGAAATCAAAATACAAATATATTTACTTTACAAAAAAAGAGAAAAATAGTGACATCAACCGCCAAATTTCAACAAAAAAGTATATTTTATTTTGTAATAATTACTGGACACAAAAAATTCATGAGAATGGCTCCAAAATTTGAAATTTAATAGAGAATAATCTTATGAGTATTTCTCAATACAGTTGTTTCCGTTTATAAATAACTCCGATCTTCATGAAATTTTGTTTATACTAAAAGTAAATTTATTAAAGAAGATCAAAAATCCAACTCTAAATATATTTTTGTCCTTAAACGAAATTTAATAATACTTTATAACGGGAACTACTGTAGATAAATTTTCTAAAAAGGCTTTGCAACGTATTTAATCTATGACTTCAATAAAATATCCTTGAAATTTTATAAATAATATAAGCTAATGCATACAATCTTAAAAAATAAGGAACTAAATTTTAAATAAAAATCAAAAATTTTAAATAATCATATAATGGATAAAAAATCACCACAATTTATCTTATAGAATAATTTGGAATCAGCTTTCTTGAGCTATTAGAAGCTTTTCAGATTAAATTCACGAAAAAGAAATGTATTAAATCTGAAATAAAGCTAAATAGCTTTTGTTTTTATGTATGTGCAAAGCGTGTCGGTTACTTTTGTAACGATACTTTTGTCACGATTCATGAAATTTTTTAAAAGAGTAATTTTATCACGTCACGTGATAAAAATTTTAAAAGTATTTTTCAAAAGCTACTTTTGTAACGAGAATAAATATATTTGGAATAATTGTAATATAATTGCTATAATTGGAAATATTAAATTGGAAAAAAATGATTATCTACCAAAGAGACATTTTTAAGGATTAAAAACAAGTTGCTTTGCTACAAGACTTATATAGGTCCAACTCAGACTCTTAATTTTGTATATTTTTCTTAAAAGACCCAAAAAATAGCTTTCATATGATTTTTGAAAATTGAAAAATTAGCAAAAAATTTACTTTGCCGTTTTTTATAAAAAAATATTGGTTAAAAGCTGAAAATGCCATTGGATTAGAATTGTAGTATTTGAATTGTATAACCTAAATCGGATTTAGGTTATAGTCAATGGATCAAAAAGTTCAAAAGTTCTAACAAAATGTTGGTTTATAAAGAAATTTCCTTATTTTGATTTAAATAGTTAACTCAAAAAAAAGAATATAAGATCAAAATTCTAAGATTGGGACTCGAAATTTTACTGATGATACTTGCTAATTTATTTAATTTAAAAAAAAATTCGTGATTTTTTTTTTGAAATAAAAGTATACTTTTATCACACAGTAACGATTCGTTAAATTTTTTATAAAGTATAAAAATAAATTTATTACGGTTACACGATTCGTGTCGTGACAAAAGTAACCCGAACCTGTGCAAAGAATGATTTTTTTACTTGAAATTTTTTGTTTTTTTTTGTATTTGAAAAAACAAAATAATAAAATCCAAAAACAAATCATTTGTTTTTTTTTGTTTTTTTTTGTATTTTGTATTTTTTCGTGACGCACGTAAAAAAATATTGGTAAAAAATATGATCAATTATTTCCTAAAATTTTTTAAATTCTTGATCATAAACTTTACTAAAAAAAAGGCAAAAATATGTTCTAATGATAAGGCTATGATTACTCTTTTTATTTTTTTAGGGCTAAAACATAAAATAAATCTGAAAAACAATCCAAATTTTTAAATCTTAGATCATTTTTAAATATTTTCATTTTAAGATTTGAGTTAAGTTTAATAAAAATTTCAATCATTTATATTCAAAATATTCATGGTAAAATCTATGATCTTGCGCTCATCTTTTTAACTCTTAATTTTTTTAGGTAAGAAATATGATCGTAGGGTCAGACAATTGACGAGCACTTTTTTTCTAAAAACCATTCAGAGAAATCATATTTTCATAAGATGACCAAGAAATTTTAGCATTTTAATTGGTTTACTTGATTTTTTAGTGATTAAAGTTAACAAAGATTGTTCTGTTTTTTTAATTCTTTAAAATTTTTTTATTTTAGCGAAAAATCTATCCGGACAAGATAAAGCTCTACACAGTAATATTTATTATGGTAATGATTGATGTCATATTTTTGTTCATATGGTTTATAAAAGATCCATTACAAAAGTTTACTCAAAAACTAGAGCCTGAAAATGGTGAAACAGAAGAAATAATATACGAACCTGAGATTCGCACGTGTAAATGCCGACATGAAATAATTTGGATAGGAATTTGTTTTGGAATTAAAGGAGTATTTTTAGTATTAGGTTTATACTTAAGTTACGAGACTCGTAATTCGAAAATAGAAGTAATGAACGATTCGAGATTTGCAGCTCTTTCAATATATAATATAGTGGTGCTTTCGCTGATAACAGCGCCTGTAGTTATTATTATACAAAACCAATTAGATGCAGCATTTTGTTTTTTATCATTTTCTATAAATTTTTGTTCGTTTTGGACATTTGCCCTAATGTTTGTGCCAAAAGTTAAACATGTTCTAAAGCATACGATTGAACAAGATATTCAAGAGGCTAATTTAATTGAAAATATGATCAAAGAAAAAAAAGAAAAATATTTAAATTTGTCTCAAACTAATCAAAATTTAAATGACGAGATTGAAAAAGTAAGTTAAACAAATAAATTGAAAAGAAAATTTATAAAATATTTAAAAATTTTTTTTCTAAATAAAGAAAAAAGAATTTCTGATAAAAATAGAAAAATTATTAAATCCAAATTTGTTTGATGACGTTGGTGAAAATGAACATTATGCTGATGATTTTGAAGATGAAGATTTCGAGCATGAAGAGGAAGACGAGTCAAGTTCAATAACAATAGAGAATAAATCGAATTCGTTTGGAAGATTAAGCTTTAGAAATTACAGCACTAAAAAAGAGTTTTCCAATATTCAAAATGAAACAGTTATTTAAAATTTTTTATTTAAATATTTATTGCCAAATTATTTTACAAAATTTTAATTTTTTTAATTGTTATATTTTTTTTTCAAAAATGTTTGCTAAAACAATATTTATCTGACCTTAATTTCTTTGATCTAAATTCAGTTACATTTCACCACATTGGCTGATTATTACCTTAAAATCGATTAAAAATTTATTAATGTCGATTTGAAAACAAACATATTGATAATTTTAAAATTGGTTTAGGTTCATGATATATTAAGTGTCTAAAGCCTCTAAAAGTGTTAGGTGAACTGAAGTTTTTGTTTAATTCGCTAGATTCGCTCAGTTCAACAATTTCAAATTTTTATGCATTTAAAAATTTCAAATTCATGTATTCCATTGTTTTAAATTGAAATAATTTTGTCTTGATGTTTTGAATTGAGCGAATCGAGCGAATTGATCACAAACTTCAGTTAACCAAAGTGTTAAAAGCTCTGCAAACCTTTACACTTTACAAAGAGCTCTTTATCTTTTTATTATTCTAAAAATTTATTATGCAAAACTTCATCAGTTTTTTCCGCGGTGTCATTAAAAATTTGGTTATTTTTGCTTAAAGTGAATAATCGAATGGGTGCATATGATCAGCATATACCTGTGAAGTTAATTTCAATTCAGCACTTTAAATGCTATTTTTTTACGGAATAAACTTTTCCAATTAATTTACTACAATTTTTAACATCGAATGGAAATTGTAACATTTTTGCTACATCCGACAAAACAGAAAAAATTTTTTTTTTTTCCAATGGAACTTTTTTTCCAGAACTGACTTTATGTTGATTTAACAAGTAATCAGTTCTAATTAAAATGGTGTCATAATTTTTATACTAGATAGACTTTTTAAAGCGGTGTTCAAATCCATCAGCCGGGAGTTTTTTTTCAAGTCAGAATAAACTTAACATTATCAATTTTCTGGCGTTAGGAAAAAAATAAAGCAAAACATTTTTTCATATTTTGGTGTAGCAAAATCGTTAAATTTTGTAGCAATTTAAAGCTAAAATAAAAATAAAAAAATAAAAATTTTTATCAAATTGAACGAATTTAAATGAGTGAATCGAAATGAACTTCACAGCCGCGATCAGCACACATTAATGTCTTTTTAAAAAACTTGCAAATCTTGTCAGCACACATAACTTTACGTAATATCAAACATACTGCACTTCTATCGAATTTGCGACGTAGCCGTACTTGTACTCAATTCATTTTTGCTTGTTTCTAAAGGCGGCTTTAGAAACTGAGTTATCACAATTTTTAT
>NTPY01000883.1:205683-232834 GCA_002922825.1 Brachionus calyciflorus
AATACCGAATACCCGTAATTAGTGACAGGGTCTTATAACATTAAAACGATGGTATAGTGACATATCATTATAAATAGAGTGACATGTTCTTAAAATCGAGACAATACGTTATCAAACATACTGCACTTCTATCGAATTTGCGACGTAGTCGTACTTGTACTCCATTCATTTTTGCTTGTTTCTTTAGAAACTGAATTATCACAATTTTTATATACCTATTTTAATTTTTTTTTTACTTTTCGCACCTGACTTTCCACTTAAACGTTAAATACAAACATGGAATTTGAAAGATGAAACTGAATAGACGATGAGTGAGATGTAGCTATTGGTGATCTTAATATGTACTACAGTAAGGGACATTCACAGGTGCACTTCATAAAGGTTCATGAAGGTTCATGAACCTTCCCAGCGAACTTAAATTCCCCACAATTTCGACGCTTCCTGCGAATTCATACGAATTCCCGCGAATTCACCAAAGTTAAATATGGATTTGAAAAAAATTAAGAGAAATTCATTTCCATGAATTTCTCTTAATTTTTCTTAATTTTTCTCTTAATTTTCTCTTAATTCATGGAAATTCGCACAAGTTTTTTATTAATCCGTTTTTAATTGTGGTGAATTCGCAGGAATTCGCGGAAATTCGTGGGAATTCGCAGGAAGCGTTGAAAGTGTGGGGAATTTAAGTTCGCTGGGAAGGTTCATGAACCTTCATGAAGTGCACCTGTGAATGTCCCTTACTGTAAAACTTGAGATTAGAGCTGAATTTATTATTGACTTAACTGTTGTTGATAAGTCATCAACAACAGTTAAGTCAAGTTAAGTCCTTTTGTGTGAAATCAGGGAGGGCATGTAGTTCCCTCGATAATATGTTTTGAAGAAAAAGTGCGAAAATAATGAATAAAGATTAATATCATTGAGACAATAATGTTAAGGAAATAAACCAGCACATTTTCTGAAAGCTCTAAAGTTGATCTATAAGAAAACGAATAAAAAATTTAAACATAGATATTTTTTTCCATTCAAAAATCAAAAGAAATTAAAAATTAAAACAAAATTTAGTAAAATATCATTGAGACAATAATGTTAAGGAAATAAACCAGCACATTTTCTGAAAGCTCTATAGTTGATCTATAAGAAAAAAAAATCTTAAGTCATTAAGATGTGATATCCAGGTTATGATAAAATACGGTAAAACTAAAGAGCAATAAATGGGCATGTTATAGTTTTTTGTTTTATAGTTATTTTTTTAGCACTTAAATCAATGTGTAAAGCCCTTAATATTACTTTTGGCCATTAATAAATTGATGCATGGTTCAGCGAAACTAGCTGCACCTGTTTGCAAAGTCTGCAAAAAAATGTGCAATTTTGCAGATAATTTAGAGATTTTTGAAATTTTTGAAATTTTGCAACTAAAAATTTTTTTCTGCAAATTTGCAAAACATTAAAAAGAGCCAAAATTAAATTCGCAATGAAAATTCAACAATTTTTTGAAGACTTAGCGAAAAGGTGCAGAAACTTATGCAGTTACAAATTTGAAATGTTACGTGAAAATTTAAGTTTTTCAGAATGGCTATCAAAAAAATTATTTATATGAAAATATATTTTAGAAGTAACCGGAGTTTTTTTCAGGAAAAATCTAATATAAAACCATCTAATACCTCAATACGGTGGAGAATCTACGATAATTTCTAAGAAAAGTTATTAAATTAATTTGAATAATTACAATTTAATTGAAACTCATTCCGAGAACTTTTAAATTTTCACTGTCACTTTTTTGAAACAAAGCTTACCACTATACGGTGAAAAGAAACAACCTTTTACAGATGTAATTTAAGGTGGCGTAATTAGAGCTTTTTTAATATGAGACAGCAAATCAATCATCTTCTCTGGAGGGGAAAGGAAAATTTTTCTTACGTGAGTTTCAAAAAGAATATTTTGTAAATACTTTTTATAAGTCACCGTGATTTTTTATAATTCAATAATACTTGATCTTTAAAAAACCAAAAAACAATTATTTAAAATAATTAGAAGAAAAGACTAAAAAATAAACAAAAAGTGCCAAATAAATTTGGCAAAGTATAATATGTTTTGATGTGAATCGAGAAAAGCATAAAAATAAATTTAATAAAACATATTATCCGACCACAAACAGTATTTTCAAAAAAATTGTTTAAGCTTAGATTTTATAATAATTAACTACACAAATTTTTATTTTAATTTTTAATTATAAATTGATTTTTAAGTTAGCTAGTTAAATAGCTTCAAATTTTTGTAATTTAATCTGCAAAAGATCCTTTTGTATAAATTACATTTATTTACTTAAAAATATTAAAGCCACGTTTTGATCTTGAGTTTTTTTAAATTTTATCATTTTAATTTAAGAAAAGATGAAAAGTGAAAATATTACCAAAGTTTATTCATTTGTGGTCGGATAATATGTTTTATTAAATTTATTTTTATGCTTTTCTCGATTCACATCAAAACATATTATACTTTGCCAAATTTATTTGGCACTTTTTGTTTATGTAACTATGGGTTAGCTTAGTTTTGTATTCAAATTCCATGTTTGTACTAAATTTATTTTATCATTTCATAAACTCATTCAAACAAAGATTGGACTGTTCGAAAAGTTTAAGTGTGTGCAAAAAATAAAAAAAAATTAAAATAGGTATATAAAAATTGTGATAATTCAGTTTCTAAAGCCGCCTTTGTAGCCAAAATTAGACTTTTTAATATTATTTTTTATATTTTAAAATATGTTTTTTTCCTTATGAGAAGCTGCACTTCTCCCTAAAATTATAAATAATATTAATTTAATACTTTTTTTTTCCAAGTAAAAATTGTGCACTTAAATAAAATTTTTAATTGTAAACGCATTGCTAATATTTGGGTTTTTTTTATAACGCCCATTATTAACCGAATTTCCAATTCGAGTTGAATGCACTTTTAAATATTTATTTTAACATGGGTGAGGTCTATGTAGGTGCATGCTCCCGAATTGGCAAATCGGGTTTTAATGCACGCCTTCTTAAACACGGAAATACGGTAGCTATTTAAAAAAATCAATCTAAAAGACGGGCTTTGTATCTTAATAATGAATTTGACCATAATCGAATCGTTAAAATAATTTTAAATAAAAATATTTGGGCAGTTTTCAAAAACGTATCCCTTTTGGTAGTTATGAGTTTAATAAATTAAACTAGCTTTAGAAATATACCTATTCAATTTATTATCACTTTTTTCATAACTTTAAGTTAAAGCTTAAATCAACCCTAAGGCTTTTTAAAAAATAAATATTTTTTTAGGTCTTTTTTAAAAAATATTTTTTAATTTTTTTTGAAAGCAAAAAAAAAGATCGTTACAAAAGCCACAGAAAATATCCTAAGGTAGTTTATTTAATTTTAAAATTCATACCGGAATTTTTGGTTTATGATTTGGAGCCGTAGGGACATTTTCTATTTTTCTTACTACCAACATACCATCAATTACTCTCCCTAGAAAATAAAAACTCAATTTTTTCTCATTTTATTTAATGTTGTCGCCAAATTAAAATACCAAAGACAACGTGTTTTCCATCCAAAAAATCACATTTTGTACATGTTATAAAAAATTGACAACCATTTGTATCTTTTCCACTATTAGCCTAATTTCAAAAAGTTCTATTTTTAAAAAATTCCGGAAAATAGTCTCAACTTAATGTTTATTTTACCATAGAAAGAAGACCTGGGCCTGTATGCTTCAATGTAAAATTTTCATCTGCAAATGCTCCACCATAAATTGACATTATACCGGTTCCGTCATTCTAGTTGAAAAAAAAGTGAAAATAACATTATTCTGTTTTTTAAGTTTATTGAATCATACATTTACAAAATCTCCTCCTTGTATCATAAAATCTTTGATGACCCTAAACAAAAAAACTTTAGTAAAATTAAATCTAATTCAATTTAAAGAAAAATCAAAGAAACCTGTGGAATGAAGCTCCTTTGAAACCAATCGGAACACCATCTTTTTTATATTCACCAGTACAAAATTGCCGAAAATTTTCAGCAGTTTTTGGTACAACATCAGCAAAGAGTTCAAATTTTATTCGTCCGACTTCCTTATGATCATAAATTATTATTTAAGAATACAAACAAAAGATTTAATTATCTCCTACTGTTGTTCCAATAGTAATGTCAAAAAAAACTACAGGATTCGATGCGTTTGGTTTATGATCGGTCATTTTTTCGGGATTAATTTTTTTTCAAAAATTTTCTTCTTCAAAACGGATTACATGATAATTTAAAATATTTTTAATTTTTGAAATTTATTGAATTTTATTTTGCAACGTGGTTGAAAAGTCGCAGAAATATTGTCTCTTTAGAAACTAAAGCTGTAATTTAAATTGAAAAAAAAGCATTGACGTTTGCAATTTTCAAACAATTAAAAGGTTCTTTTCGCCGAAATCACCCGTTGGCTTTATATTAAGATTTGTCTAGTCGGTTTTTTGTTTTTTTTTTTATTTTAATAAAAAAATGTAAAAGTTTGAATCATTTTATTAAGTCATTATTTTTTTTAAATTTAGTATTGTTTTCAAATTTAATTAGCTTGTTGCAATAAATTCTTTCTTTCGGAATGCTTGCAAAAATTTTAATTGGTATTAGCAATTTAAATTTTAAGAAAAATAAATTAAAGAATAAAAGAAAATTTTACAGGTTTTTAACAGGTTGTTTTCTTCTTTTATTTTAATTTTTTTTTTTAATTTTAGGTCAGAAGCGAGCTTTTCATACTCATGGAAAATAATAAGTTTCGATATGATTTTCAAAGAAAATTTAAAAAAAATTTTTTTAAAAGTTAAGCAGAGAAAAAACTTTGGAACTTCTTTTCAAAAAATTCAATAATTACATTCGTATAAAATATTCTAATTATAGGCTTTGGAACAAAAGTATTTTCTTTTTGAAATTGATACTTTTTTTCTTAACTGGAGTTTATAAACTTTTGAAAATTCTAATGATGTGTTTAGTTTGAGAATTCAAATTTTAAAATTTTTTCGAAAAAAAGCTGTTTAAAATTTTTTACTTTTTTAAAACATGAAAATTTTATCTATTGTGTCAAAATTTTAGATTGATAAAATGTTAACTCTTTCGTCACAAAACTAGTTATTAGGAATAAGCAAATTATTTAGAAGTAAAAAAATTATTTTGAAATTTCAGTAAGAAATTTTTGAAATACTAATGTATTTCTAAATCAAATCTTAATATATTGCATGATTTTTAAGGCAAAATAAAGTATAGAGTCAAATTTTAGTAACTAAATTTTGTAGATTAGTTAAAGCTTATTAAAGGATTTTCAAATTGACTACTAAAACTACAGTGCTGCTATGGTACAATTTTTAAAACATGGTAATTCATTTTTTTACCACATTTCAGCTAAAAAAAAAAAATTCAAGAATTATTTAATGCATACTTCCGTACAATCTGTAAAAAGAAAATCAAAAATGATTAAAATTTTTTTTGTTTACATTAAATTTTACCAAAATAATAGCAAAATTATAATAAATTCTGATATAAAAGATACTTGAGGCTTGTGTATAGAAGTATGATTGATAGAGTTGATCGTTATTTTAATAATGACTACCTACCGTATCACATATAACACTTATAGATTTTTTTTGATATATTATGGAAAAATTTTGTGAATTTACTATGATTTACGTTAAATTCATCGTATTATATCAGCGCTGTAACTTAATTAAATTTATTGATTCTAAATTTAAGTCTAGATTAAAATAATGTCTAAAAAACGACTTAATGACGGCTTGTTTAAAATGGACGATCAAAAAATTTCGAAAATGATTAAAATGAATCATAAGGGCTCATTAAGCCTTAAAATCTCGACCTATCCAATTTTCAATCAATTTCGAGTTTAAAAAGCAATTTTTTTGTGGCACTAAAACCAAATTTCTGGGCTTTTAGTGCGACATTTAAAAAAAATATTTACGGCACTTAAACTTTTTCTTAAGCTGTAGTCGTCGATAAAAGGCAAACTTACATATTCACTGACTTTTTCTTCTATAGAGAATTTGCTATTGTTATTTTGTACCATTCTTATTTGAATTACATTTCACTAAACATTTTTCTAGAGTTGTTGTTTTTGTTCTAGGTCGTTTGCAATAATGACTGCAAAATTTCAGAATTTTCATCAAAAGTTCTCAGTTCTAGAATCAAATAATTTTGAAGAACATTTAAATGCATTTATCAAACATAAATTTGACTTTAAATCAAAGGATTTTAATAGAGCTGGATTCATAATATCTTGGCATATAATAAAAAAAACGTCAACCTAATATTTTAATAAAATTAAAGAACAGTTTTAAAAGTTTTAATTTAATAATTCAGTTTTGGTCTTTTCACTTTTAATTTTTAGATAAAAAGTTATTGTCTGAAGTCAAAGCATACCTTTCAAAAAATTATAAATAACAGCTGATTTTCGGGTATTTAAAATAGAAATATTTCACCAAAAGCAAACAATTTTGTTTTGTTGACGATCAAAATAATCTATCACTGTTTATTTTTGATAAATTACAAGAGCATTAGAAATAAGAAAGCCTCTTGGCTAATCATTTAATTAATAAAATACTCAGGAAGTTAATGCATAAAGGATGACTTACAAAGAAAAAAGAATCTTTTTTATTTTAAAATCAAAGCGTTAAGTGCATATTGCAATAAAACAGGAAAGAAAACTTTATCTAATGCAATAAACATTATTTTTATTATTGAGTTGTCTTGGCTCAATAGAAAAAATTTAAGAATTTATTTAAATTCAATCAAAAATGATATATTATTTATCATGTTATTTTGATTTTTTTTCAGTTTCCTTAACAAAATAAACAATTTTCAAAAACATTTGGCGTTTCTTTTTCTTTTTTTTAATTTGAGAATTTCTCAAATCAAAACCACATGGCAAAGTTTGTTCAGATAGCTTTTTGGTCGCGTAACTACTATTTTTTTTTCAAAAGAGGTTCCTTTTACTTCTTAATTCTTGAAAAATTAAACTTTTTAAAAATCAAATCGAAAAGAAAAAAAGCAATTAACTTTTTTTTGTAGCAGCAAAAAGAGCCTCGAGTTAAAAATAGTTTTTAATGACAAAATTAAAAAGAATATAATACCTCTTTTAAATTTAATTTAATTTTTTTTTGTGTTCAAATCGAGGCTTTTTTTATGGAACAAATTTCAATAATTAATAGAAAACAAAATTAGCTTCGAGTTAAAGTACCAGAATCAAGAGAGAAAATAAAATAAAAAAAAAAACTTAATAGAATATCATATATTCAAATTCATCAGAAAAACAAAAGTTAATCAAATTTAAATTAAAATTTCAAAAAAAAAATAAAAAATAAAAACTTTTTTGAAATTTTAATTTTTTTTTGTTGCTTATTTCTTAAATAATGTAACTGTTTTCTAAATTACAAACAAGAGAATAAACAATTTAACAATAGAATAGGACTTGGAAATTAAAAAAAAAAATAAAAAAAATAATTCTTAGTTCATTCATTCATGTTAATTCAGGTAGATACTCTCTTGCACCTATAATAACAATAATAAATATTTTCTTATTCTTTCTTTAGTCAAAGCTTATTGTTCCAATTTCAATAGAGAAAGAAAGAAAAATATTTCGATTTAATATACCTATTTTGGACGATTATTAACTTTTTATTTGTTTATAAATTCTTTGGCAAAAAATACGTTTGTTGCGAAAGATTTATTTTTTAGTATAGAAAAAAAAATTAGTAACCAATTCTAGGCTGAACTAAATTCAGACAACAGGATTTTGAAATTTCTAAGAATATGAGATGACCGATTTATTGAATTTCAGAGCCTAAAAAAATTCTCTTCGGGCCATTTTATCGTTTAAATATTTTTTTTCTTTCCCTAGAACCATAGGATGCTTTTATCTCTTGGGTTCGAATTATGTCCCAAATGAACTATACCGTTTTTATTTGTAATATAATCCTCGTGGTGACATAATCAAATGATTTGCTAAGCTTTACTTAAACACTAAACTCTTTTTAATTTAAAGTAGAAAATAGAATTTCTCTGGCCGCTTATTTTACTATTTCTTTGGTAAACTATAAATGAAAAAAAAAATTTTCTGCGGAAATTTTATAAATTAGTAAATAATTTTAAAGGTCTACCTTAGAGAAAAAATTATTTTTTAATTTAATCTAAAAAAATTTAGTCAACTAAAATTTAATAAGTTTTTGGGCCCTTACAATTAAAGTACTTTAGGGGTACAAACAAGAAAAGTCAAAATAAAAAATAATTTGATTTTTTTTTTTTTATGAAAAAGTATGAATTAAGAATTGATAATAGTGTTTTATAAAGACTTTGAAAAGTATTGGATTTCTTATTCTTATTTAGTCATTTTTAAGGTCCTTGACCGAAGGTTTTCCGACTCGAGCACTAGCAGACCGCTATGGTGATCATTAACACTAGATATTTGGAAAGGAAGATCGGATTTTTTTTATAGATTCGCAATACGGTCAATCAATTTTTTAATTTTTTAAGACTGTAAAAGCTCTGGAAATCTAAACCTTCGATTTAAAACTCCGCCAGTTTTTTAACTCGATTTTGAAAAATTCACTTTAATTTTGATTAAATTTGACTTTAATTTAATTATCTTTTTATTTTTAAAAAAGATCAAAATGACCATATTGGTACTTACTTACTGAGACATGGATATATAACTTATTTAGAATTCTAATTTTCAGATATATTGAATTAAAGCCTTAAAAATTTTTCAAATAACCTTAAAAATATATAATTAAATAAAAAATTAAATTATAACTTTAATGATTTTGTTTTAGCTTTTCCGTTTTCGGACGACTAAAACTTTTTTGTCAAATTGACGCGTTTTGCCTTAATATTTTCCTAGTCTTTTAAATTTTTTTATAAATTTTTAAGATGTTTTAATAAAGCAAAGATTTTTAAGTTTATTTAATTAGCAAGAAAATTCAATGTTATTTTTTGGAACCGATGTCTTGAATGAGGCACATTTTTTTTTACAGTAGCTTAGTCAGAGTTTGTTGTTAATAAAAACAAGAGACTTAAAATTAAGTATTGATAACAAAAATTTTATTCCTCTTTTTTTTTGATGTTTTATTTTTCTACTTTGAAAGCTCAAAACACAAGCCATATGCTGCTGGTTTAGTTTTATTTTATTTTTTTGAAATATTTTAGCTAATTTATCAGCATGAAATTTATAAGCCAATTAAAATAGAAAAAAAAAGAGACTTTATCAAGGTAGATTGTTTTTATTTCTTTTTGGTATTTCTAGTAACCGCATTGTAAGTGATTAGTGTTTGTAATCAAAACTCTTTGGGGATATCAGCAAAAACAACAACAACAACTAGAAAAAAAGTCAAGAATATTTTCTTAGATAAAATTCCATTTTTTGTCAGCCAATTTTCTACTCAGTTGATCAAATCGCATCAAACAGAACTCAGTGTGTAGTGATTTTTTTTTTGAAATTTTAATCAGAGTTCAAAAAGCGCAAGTTAATTTTTGAATTCTAACACCGTAAATTAAGAAGAAAAAAAAAAGACGAAGAAGAATTTAAATTTTTCTCTGCCTGCGCTTTATCTTAATTTTAAAGGTATTTTTTTTTAACTTTAAAAGTTTAAACTAAAAGTAGTTTTAAATAAATTTATTCGAAAAATATCCTTCAGCCAAATTTTTTTTATTCAAATAAGCCTATTTAAGACTTTATTATCTCATCTTAATTTGTCCAAGTACTTTTTTTATTCATCATCGGGATATTAAAATTTCTCAAGTAGTTTTTTCCCCACTTTTTTTGTTATTTTTAAAAATAATTAAATCTTTATCTGAATAAAAATTTCGATTTTCTTTCAATTAAAACTCATGAATATAACAAAAAAAAAAAGAACTAGCGAAAGATAATAAATAATAAGCTTATAAAAGAAGAATACAAATAGATAATGATAACACAATAAGAAGAAAATAAGTAAGGGGAACAACATTTACCATAATCACCATTTATATATTATGAAAAAAAAAGAATCTTCTTATCTTTTTTTATACTAAGCTTCTTCAAATGAAAAGAAACTGGTAATTAACTCGAGAGTAGAGTTCTGAAGAAAAAATAAAATAAAACTGGCTTATTATATTTTATTAATTATTTTCTTTTATCAAGAAAATAAATAAAAAAGTTTTAAAAAAAAAAAATCATTTTGAGATTTTTTTATTATCACTTTTTTTTTCAATTCAAAATTTAATTCCACTTAAAGAATTCTTTAGATTAACTCAGGGAGAAATGTATATAAAATGATTTGTTTTTACATCAAATTAAGTCCATTTAGTCAAAACGAAAAATGTCATAATACATTGTAAAAATAAATGTTTGCATGTATCTCTCTCTAGTCAAGTATAATAATGTATTCTAGGTATTGAAAAATAAAATTATTTTCTTTTTCACGGATTAGTTATCTCTAAGAAAAACAAATTTATTTTTTTCTATTAATCAAATTTTTTTAAAATTTACCAGTGTCTCAATTGGTAATTTCTAACAAAAACAATCATTGAATAATCATTGTTTTTGTGTTTATTATTTATTATATTCTATGCACTTATATTTAGTATCAAGTGAGGTCCCTCGTGAGTTTGGAGTTAATGGCCTTTAACAAACACACAAAAAATATCTTATCAGATTAATATATCAATTAAAATACACCTTGAGGTCTTAATTAATTTGACTTGATTTATCTTTTCACTGCTTATTTTTTTATCGAATTCGAAAAATTTAATTTTTTTATCAATGAGGGGCTCTAAGAAATAGACGGAATTGATTTAATCATAACTTAGGAAACATTCAATTGTAGAAAATATTTAAGAATATTTTGTTTAGTCGTAATCACGTGATTCAGTGTAAAGGATAAATGGTCATCGCAAAAAAAAAGTTAAATGACTTTGGAAACAAAATAAAGATTAATTAAAATATAATTAATATTTGACCTGAATATTTTTTTTTTAAAATAAAATTCTAAAACCTAATTTAAAAGTTTATTTTATCATTTTAAAAAAAAAGAATTAAATTCACGATAGAAAAGTAAATCCAAAAGAGACAGATAAAAAAATAGATAAATAATAATATTTTTCTATTAATGTATGTTAATGTGGAAAATATTCACCCAATAAAAAAAAAATAATAGGTGTAGAATTCTTCTTTAAAAAAATAAGATCTAATTTTTATTTGTTGTTGTCAAATGACGATACGATCTAATTCTGACTGTCATCAAGATAGCCAACAAAAAATTGAAAGAATTTTTTTATTTCTAAATTAACACGCCACGGCTGTTTCGACCTGAGAAGCAAAGAAAATGCGACTTTGTACAATATACCTTTTTTTTTCAAAAAGATAAAGAATCTCTTTAACAAGTTTTATTTTATAAAGAATTTCTTTAAATTTTAGATATTATTTAAGACGAATATATTCTAAAATGGTTTCAGCAGTCTCAAAACGAGCTAACCATAATAATACAAATTCGACTAATTCAAATACGACTGAATCGACGACGACTCCAGTTGACGAGGATCAGTTCTTTTACACACAACATATGAATCACTTGTATCAACAAGTAATTTAAAAAATTTTTTTTTTTTACATTGTGTTGAAATGAAGGCGGATTCTTATTGAAAAAAAAAAGATTTATTTATATTTGAAAAAAAAATCCAATTGGTTAAATAGTTTTTATAAAAAGGAAAACTTTTTATTGGTTGAAAATTTTTATTATTTTTATGCTTAGTTTTTCAACCAATCTAAATTGATTTTTATTCTTTCTTATTATTTATTTTTAGTATTTTTTACGAGAGTATTTATTATTTAAGTTAAAAAACACACGAAAAAATATAATAACTAGCATAACCAAAATATATAAAATAAAATATAATTTTTTATTCTCTCTTGCTAACTAACCAAATTTATCTTTATCCTTACTTTAAGAAAAAAAAAATGAAGACGTCTTTTCTAATTTTCTTACAGGGTCAATTATGGCTAAAAGCATTTTTTGACAATTTTGTTTTTTTTTTGTTGAAACTAAAAAATTTGATTAAAAAATCAATAATAAAATTTTTTCTTTTTTTTGAAGGATAGAACTCGAAGTAATAATCAATCATCGTCTAATTCAACACAAATAACATTTAATAACGTTAATTTACACATACCGTATATAAATTCGACGTCCACTTACGCCGAAAACCAAGGTGATTTAAATAGTTCTGAATATAATAATATGGAATTTCAAGCACCACCCTATTTTCCACCACCACCATATCAAACTAATTCATCGAATTCTTCTAATTCTAATACGAATTCATATGATTTTCACGCTGCCGCGGCCGCTGCTGCAGCTGCTGCCCAAATAAACAATTTCCATCAGCATCACTCAAACGCCTCTTTTTCACCGGCTTCAAATCCTTATATGGCTTTTGCAGCTGGTAATAATCACTATCACTCTCATGCACATACAGATAGTCTATACGCTAATTATCCGTATAATAATATCCTAAGGGCTAATATGATATCAAACGAGTCTAAAGAAGGTCATACTGAAGAGCTTTTAATAACTAAATCCCCGCCTATTACCGCTACTAGCTCACCATCGTCAACTTCTTCCGTTTCATCTACTTCTTCCTTAATACAAGACTCAAATCAACAACAATTAGCTCCATTTGCCAATCAGTCCTATCATAATACAATGTTCAATCCGAATTATTCGAATTATCAAAATAATTATTATACATCGAGGAATTTTCAATCTAATCAAGAGGATTTATCCTCGCCGTCAAGTAATCAATTCGATAATGGTACTAATTCAAATATGAATGAAAATGGTGGTACTAGTTCATCATCATCGGGTTCATGTTCACCAAAATCCAATAATAAAGTACGTATTTTAAAACCCAACAAAAAAAAAATAATTAAAATTTTTGTTTAATTTTTTTTAAATTTTAGAATCGACAAGTAAAAGATTTAGAAAATTCTAATGAAGAAAATACGGAAAAAAATGGTTCACAACAAAATAAAATAGGCGAAGATGATGACGAGTGTGAGGACATAGACGCTGAGACATCAATAATTGACGACGAAGAAAATACAACAGCATCTCAAAATTCCTATTTAAATTATCCAAATTCAGCATTGGCTCGACACTTTTCACAACAACAACAATCACATCATCATCAATTTAATCATTTAAATCAACATTTCTTACCAAATATCCCAGAGCAATCTATACAATTACACAATTTTCATCAATCATCTAGAAATAAATTACAATCGGAATATTTTGCTAATCCCTATCAAGATAGAGATAACAAGCTTAATTTTGCTCAAATGGGACAAATTTATGCCAATGGACCAAATCCGAATGATGAATTTTGTAAAGTACCGGGACGTCTAAGTCTTTTGAGTTCGACTTCTAAATATAAAGTAACAGTTGGTGAAATACAAAGGCGTTTAAATCCACCAGAGTGTTTGAATGCATCTTTATTGGGTGGTGTTTTGAGAAGAGCTAAATCCAAAGATGGTGGCAAACAATTGAGACAAAAATTAGATCATATGGGTATTAGTCTACCGGCTGGAAGACGAAAAGCAGCTACAGTCACACTCTTAACATCACTTATAGAAAGTAAATAATTGTTTTAGTTAAACAAAAAAAAAAACTAAATTTTTAATTTTTTTTATTTTTTTTTAGCTGAAGCAGTACATTTGGCAAAGGATTTTCACATGGTTTGTGATAATGATTTTCCAGCAGCACAATTAGCTGAACACGTTGCCAAACAAAATATGAATTCATCTATTGTAAATACTAGAATTCAAATGGTCGACTCGACACTTAAACTAACAGAGGAATTGGAAAAAATATTAAGGCGAGATCGTTCGCCATTAGCTGAAAATCCATACGCTAAAAATATAAATCAAATGACACCATTAGAACGAATGGCTGCATCGGCACCGCCACTCGAGCCCGAAATACAAAAACATTTAACCAATTTTAGTTTAATATCACACGGATTCGGTGGTCCCGCTATGGTTGCTGTGCTCAATGCATTTAGACACTATTTAAATTCAATGAAAACAAGTTATGAAAAAATGTTAAATACCGGTCTCGATGTGGGAACCTCATCGCAATCACAAGCTCAAAAATTAGTTAGTTACAATTCGAAAAATTCGTCCAGTAATTCTACGTCATCTTCATCGTCAAGTTCGTCGTCGCCCGCTAATTACTTTACCAATAATAATAAACAAATGTCCGCTGCCATCGAGCTCACTTCACTTAAAGTCGAGAGTAAGGACTAAATGAAGGTTCCTGTGAATTTTATTAAATACTTTTTATTTTAATTTTGTAAAACCTTAATATTTATATTTTAAAAAATGACATAAAGAATGAGATATAAGACTATTTTTTATTTTTGGGATTTTAATTAAGGAATTAATTACAAAAAATTTATTTTATTTTTTTTTTTGGATAATATATTTTTTTAAAAAGTTAAAAATTCGAATGAAATTTTTTTTTAAAAAAGGACTCTTAATATCAATCAAAAAAAAACACAAATATTAAAAAAAAAACAGCATAGAGTTAAGCTTTTTTTTCTATTAAATTTCAGAAAGATCTTCGTGTTTAACGCGTTTGTTTTATTTACAAAATTAAATTGTTTAATTTAAATTTTTTTTTTATATTTTTTAAAAAATTTTTTTTTTATAAACAGAGAATTTTTATTGCTTTTTTTTTTTTTATAAATTTTCTTTTTATTGTTTTATATAAATTTATTTAAATAAATCAATTTTTTTCAAAGTTACAAAAACAATTTTACACTTCTTCTATCTCTTGTTTTCCAAAATATCATTTTTTTAATCCAGTCACAAACCCTTGCAACAGACACAAAGTACACTTTTAGCCTCATTCAATGTTCAGTTTGTATGTAAACTAAATCTGCAAATTTATTTTTGGAAAAACACGGTAAAGGGCTATAAATAGGACATGGCAAACAATTGTTTTCTTTTTAATTGGGTGAAACATTTTTGTGTCAGAAATGGGGGCTTGAACCCGAACCCTTGAATCAACTAGGTTCGCTAATTAATTCAAAATTCCATATCCACCAAAATTAAATTATTGTTGAAAATAAATGACCATAAGGCCAGTTGATTGAAAGTCTAGTTTAGAATAAGATAAAACTTTTATTTTTAAGTAATTTTTTTTTGATGATTAAGGAGGTTGACCAAAATTTCAACAAGAAATATTAATAACGATTATTTTTATTAGATTACCACGTGAAATTTAGACTAAAGTAGGCCTCAAAGCATTTTGGATTTATCAACAACAAAAAACAAAGCTTTGATTTAAATAAGTTGTTGAAAAAAGAGTGGTTAGTACTTTCAACAAGAGTATTTTTTCTTAATTCTATTATTCTGATAAACCTTAAGAAACACTATAATAAAAACATACCGTTAAGCGATTAAATTAAGTGCTTGTTATTATATGCCAGTGGGTATTGTTGACAAACAAAAAAAGTCAACTTGCTGAGTTAAGAAACAAAGCATTATTTTTTGTTTTAGAAGCAAAGCAAAGTCAAGATTTTTATTTTTTATAAATTAATTTTGAAGTTTAAATGCAAATGTGATCTAAATTAATGTTTAAGAGAAGAAAAAAAAAAGATTTTGAAAAAAAAATTAATTTTCAGATTCACTCATCGAACAGACAAACATTGCCTCGAGTGCTTTTCTTTTTCTAGTTGTTATTTTTGCAATAAAAAAAGGAAACTTCTTCTATTTTTTAGAAGTTTATTAAATTTTCATTGCAACAAAACAACAAAAAATAAAGAGGGGAGAGGGGGAGAAGAAAAGCTCATAAAAGATTTATTATTTCTCATTTTCGTTTCCGAGGGTTCTCAATTTTTATTTTCCATTAATTTTCCGATGTTGTTATTGTTGTTTTTTTTATTGTTGGTTTAAAATCGATTTGCAGTAATTTGTTTTTCTTTTTTTTTTGTTCTAAGCCTTTTGAATAGCATATGCTTTTCAGTGGAATTTTAAAATAAAAGAACTAAAGCAAAACAAGCGAATGAAAAAAAAAACATTATTACTTCAAGTTCCGTGCAATAATTGAGACAATATTTTTATGAATTTTCTGCATGCATGGTTCCTTTTAATTTTGAATTAATCAAAGTCTTATGTAAGTTTATGGTTTAGTCAAACATTTTTTGTTCTTTTTCAGAACAACAAAACGACCCCTGAGGGCATTGTTGTGCATTTTAGAGAAGAATAATATTAATAAAAATAAGTTGACATCAAAATACCATCATAAAAAAAAGATTATATCAGATTGTAAATTTTTTTCTTTTCTCTTTTTTTTTGTTTGAATGGGATTAAAATAGTTTGGACTGTTACACATGAATGATTTTCTAGATTTATCTCTTTATTATTGTTGTTTGAATTCAAACTTTAAAGGAAAAGTGTCACCCATGGAAGATTTAGAAAATGAGATTAAATTTTTATGTCATCGTCATCGTTCATTCAGAGGAGATAATTTAATTTTTTTTTGAAAAACACATATTGAATTTATCGATGAAGAAAAATCTTAATATGACTCGTCAGCTGACCAATATTTGAAATTTGATATTTATCTTCTTTTTTTTTTAAATAATACCTTAAAGCGCTCTTGTTGAATTTCCAATTGATTTATCAGAGTTAAATTTTTTTTCTTTAGTCTAAAAATAAGAAAAAAAAAACTACCCGACCCGTACTTAATGAATGTTATCTAACATTCTCAGTATCGATTTCAAATTATTTTTTTTTCCTTTATTTTTTCTTCATACACCTTAATGAACTGATAAAAAATTTTAGATTCGACTTGAATTCGCTTTCATAAATACCGTATGCTTAATCGAACTCAACAAAGTAAAAAATAGAAATAAAAAAGAGGAAAATTGAACTCAATTAGCTCAAGCTTATGTGCATTTTAATTTTATATGATACTAGTTCAAATAAAACTTAAGCGCTGATAAGAATAATTTGAAACATTTTTTTTAATCTTTAGAGAATTCAAATTAGATACTTTTGTAATTTTTAGTAATCAAAAAAGAGATTTTAAAATTTTGGTGAAAATAACCGAATTTTAAATAAGCGAGACCTTGTATGGAATTTTTATAAAATATTAAATTTTTTTGTATTGGCAAGCGAATAAAATATTTCACATAAGAATTCAATTGAAGGTTTTCTCGATGAGTTTATGAAAATAAAATTTTGGGAACCAAATCTATTCAAAGAGGAGCTAAGTTGTTTGTAGATTTAGAATCCTTCTTTTAGCAAAGTTTTAAGAAAACTTGTTAGAAATCAATAAAATTATAGGTCATCAAGAAGGCCTTTGGTAGTATCAAAAGCTCGAAAAAAATCTAGTTTCGTATAAATCAGCCTTTCGATTAAATAGATTTAAATTGCAAATGAAAATCTAAATGTTAATCCAGAAGCCTTTTGTTGATAGAAAATCTTATACAAGGCAGTATATGATCCTAGTCCAGAACGGTAAAGGATCTTTGCAGTCATTACGAAATAAGATTCTAGAGTCTTTTTTACTTTTTCACATTGAAATAATTTTGAAGTTTTATGATCCTGAAGGATAAGAACAATATCTTTAAAAAAGTATCTTATAGTTATTAAATTAAAAATCTCATTGGAAAAAAGAATCTGAATATTAATCTTTTTTTGCATTAGGATATTGTTATTAATAAGATTTTTTCATTAAAAACTAAGTTTCTAAGATATAGCTTCAAATAATTACATAAAAATCTTAAAATATCTTGACCTTTATTAATTATTGAAATTTTTTAGTTATTTTTTCCAGCTTTTAAAATTCATTTAAACTAGAAAAATTTCAACAAAAATAATCACACGATTTTTTAAGTTTTTTTTTAAAGATTTTCTTTTTTATTTGAATGATTTCTTTCGAAATTTTGTAAATTGGTACCAGTAACAAGATCAAACTTTTCTAATTCATTATTTTCTCAATTTAGATATACCGTAATACCTTAAAAGTAGAGTAAAGTTGTAGGTAATTAAAAAAGAAAAAGCTATAAATTATTGAAAATCTATATAACCGTAAGGCAAACTATGCATTTTTCGTGGGATCGTTTTGGTAAAAAATGTGCTATTATAAAAATTAATAAATTATAAGCAAAAAATTTAAATTTTTAATTATTTTTCCTCCCTCAAAAAAAGTGTTCAAAGATTAAAAAAATATTGATTTCAAAGGTTTTTTTATTTGAAATCTTTCAAATTTTTGCCTTGGTTTATTAGAGTGGATCGTTGAAAAATTACTCAAATAGTATCAAGTATATTTAAGAATCAGCAATAATTATAGGATAAAAAAAGAATTTTCTAATTTTTGTAAGGTTAATCTTCATTCAAAAATGTAACCAAAGTCTTAAGTAATTGAAAAACTGCGCTTTTCTAAAATCTTAGCAGGATACAATTGTTTATTTTTTTGATCAGACAAAAATATTTTATAAAAAAAAGTATCAAAATTTAAAAAAAGAAGTATGTGATTGAATTAATTACATAGATAGCTTTAATCTCATTAAAATAAGAAAGCATTCCAATGCTCAATGCTAGTGGTAATAATTAAAAGATATTTATTTTTAATGTTTATAACATAGAGCAAAAAATTCAAAGCATTTATTACATAAGTAATTTTCAATCAGTTATGACAAAAAAAGGCTTTTTTTTCTAATTAAGAAATATTATCAATGTTTTAATGATATCCCATGAGGATGAAAAAAGAAGGAGTCAAAGAGACCCTAACCGGTAATTATTTTAATTAAGAGACATTCTTGCTAATTAACTCTAAAATATATTTTAACTTTGTTATGGCTCTCTTAGAAAAAAAAAAACACAAAATTGTTGATGGATAAAATTTCTTTAAGTTCAAATTGCAACAACTAAACAAAAATCATTAAAACTAATTAAAGAGTTTAATTTGATTTGAAATAATTCGATTTCAAAAAAAGAAAAAGCATAAAAAAAAAGAAAATCTTGAGTTATTAATGTCACAAAAACTTAAACTACTCTACGATCTATTAAGCTTGAAATTTAATGATTTCTGATCGATTATTAAAATGCTCATTTTATGGATTTAAAAGATTCAGATTCAAGTGACCATGAGTATTTTTGTTGTTGTATTGATTATTTTGCGTAATTTATTGATTGGGAAAAACAAAAAAATTTTAAAAACATTTTAAGAATGTTTTTATTAAGTTTTATTCGAAATAAAAATGTGTGTGTGTGTGTCTGGTTATTAAAATTCATTTTACTGATTTATTTTTGTTATTGCTTTTCGGTCTAGAGTCGAAACTAAATCTAAAATTATTTTTATTTTTTTTCTATATTTTCAACACCACTTGATTCTTAATTTTTTTAATGCCCAAAGCAATCAAATTGTGTTTAGCTATTAAAAAAATAATCGAAAAAAATACTTGAAAAAAAATAAAAATTAAAAAAATTTGACTAAATTAATAAAAAAGCAAATAAGAAGCTTCTTAATTAATATTTTTTTTTGTTTAATATTTTTATGGTTCTGATTTGTTTAGTAGTACTAGTTGTAGAATAATTTTATAAGCTATTATCTTAAATTGCTTGGAATTAAATTCTCTTGAAAAAATAAATTTTCTAAGTCTTAAATTTACGAATAGTAAAAATCAAAAATTAAAAAAATTATCAATAACTTGAATAGCATAACGACATCTCTAATAGTTAATTACAAAAGAAAATTAACTTTTGAGGATCAATAAAGCGTAAAGTCTGTTTGATAGTTGACCTTGAAACATTAAGTACGAGCACTGTTCACAAAATCTTTTACTAGCGTTTTTGTGAAGAGTCACAAAATTCTTCAGGTCAAAAATTTTCATAATTTACGTAATTGCTCGACTTTATGTTGGTAGATAATTTAGGGGCATGTCGTTAAAATCTAGCAATTGCTTTAATTTTGTTTTAGATTTCTCAAATATTAATTTTGCTTTTGAATTAATTTTGAAATTTAATAAAATAATAAATATTTCTTCCTAGTCTCTCTTTGTCATTTGTTCAACTTATTCATATTGTTTTACAAAAAACAACGAAAATACCTTATTTGAAGTCACTCAAGCTTTTATTGTAAGAAAAATCTAATAGAATGATGTTAGCTTCGTTTTTGAAGGTGAAAAAGGAATATTGTATCCACTAAAAAAGCTCTTTTAGTAGCTCAAATCTCAGGTGTTTTAGGGGAGCTTTAAGTCATTAATTAGTTATTGACAAAATATTTTTCAATTAATTATTTTTATTTAATCGCTTGCAACAAAAATCTTACTCAGATTTTCAAGTCTAAGTCGTGGGAAATAAAAAGAATTGAGTCATTTTAAGTCTGAGTCTCATAAAAAAATTAAAATTTAGCTTTCATTGTTAGTAAATTCGCTGCATTTTATTTTTAAACTAAAGCATTATTCTTAGAATGCAAATGTTTACTGTATTTTCATATTAACCCTTAACGTACCGCTTGTCCATTTTCGAGATATCAAAAAATTTATATTAATGAGCTTTATTTTGATACATAAAATATTTTCTTATATGATGTGAATATAATTTTTAATAACTTTTAGAAATGTATCATATATGATACAACGGTACAATCAAGGATTGTTAGTGATGTTGAAGCAACGTTTAAAGTTAAACACGGTTTAGAGAGGGAATATGTTTTTTTTCTTGGAGGCCATCTATTTCGGTTTCTAAAAAACGTTTGTTTGTAAAATTCGTTTTGAAATAGTTTTCGAAACTTCGTTTGTTTTTTTTTTGTTGTTCCGGAGTCGCCGGTTCAGTTCGAATAGCATACCACGGTTTTAGTAATACTGTTTAAATTTTTTTGAGCTGTTTGACGATTTCTAGGTATAAGAGCCGTTATCAAATGGCATAAACCCAATATAGCCGTCTTTGACAAACTTCATTTTATGAGGAATAAACAAATGTACAATTTTACCCATTCAATTTTCGATGGAAATTTTTCAATGGTCGTCTTTATAAATTTTTAGAGTGCGTCAGCTATCTCTCTCTAATGTTGCCGAAATACGCCGAATCTAAATGTCGTTTTCTATTTTTATTTTTTCTAATTGCAAAAGTTTTATTTATTTTAGTGAAAATAAAAACTGGTTTGAAATGAAATTTTTTATTTACAAGAAAAAATTAAACTATGATTTCATTCACCAAAACCTTATTAGCACTTTTGAAAATTTTTACGCTTATAGGCAAATATTGTTTTAAAATTGGATTTAAACCATTCATTCAATCTTTATAATATAATTTAAATTTTGAAATTATAAAAAAAAGCTTATAGTAAATTAGCCGTTAACAAGTTTAATATTTAAATGTTCATAAATTTTCATAAAATAAAATTTTAAATACAGCACTTACCTCGACATTACCAAAGTGACATTACCAAATTGAAAAAAATTTTCTAAAAAATAATGGTAATGCTTCTTTTTCAAGCCAAGTGCTGTATGATCTTTTTGCATTATTTTAATAAATATTTGACGACTTATTTTAAATTTATCATAAGCTTAAAATTTTTACCATATGTTTATTCTTATTCTTCTTTATGACCATCTTTTTCCAAGTAAAAATTTACAAATATTTAAGAATTTTTTTTATTTCAAATAACTCATTTAAAAAATTTTTAAAAGATTTTCAATAAATTATAAAATATAAGGATTCGGCCTTTTATATACTAAATATTTTCTAAAGCTTGGTAAAGGTGTTAATGAAACTAGATTAGTTGGTGTTGATGTTGTTTCTAATTTTGTGGTTGTTGATGTTGATGTTGTTGTTGAATTTGATAAGAAAGAAGTGGTGCTATTTTGTGTTGTATTAAAAGTTGTATCTATAGTTGTTTGAAAAATAGGAATTGAAGAAGATGTCATTGAGACCTGAAAATATAATTCACCTTTAGATGTACCAATAATAATTTCTCCAAGTGGATCAACAACAACTGAGGAGACGTCAATTTTTTGATTATTTATTTCTTGTCTTGTAATTAAATTATACTCAATTAAGGAATCTTTAGTTCCAATCAATAAATTTCCATTAGACAACAAATTCAATGAATTTACACTTGAACTTTTTTCTGATAAAACAACTGAAAAAGAAATTGTATAATAGTTAAGGAAACGCGCTTTTCTTACATTAGCAGTAGACCAAATTGACAAAATACCCTCGTTTGTTATAGTCAATAAATTTCCATTATTAAATTTTATCAAACCAACAACAGATACATCTAGCTGTCCTTCTAATTCATGAGTATTTATATTCCAAATTTTAACAGAATCATATGATACACTAGCATAGGAATTCGCATCTAAAATCACTAATAAATTTACAGATCCACTATGAACTATTTCATTTTTTTTCACTTCAAAATTATCTCCAAAAACAAGAATATCCCCATAGATAGTACCCAATACAATATCACCATTCGGAGTAATTACCGAGCTATTAATTCTGTTAAAAATTACTTTAGTGTTCAAAATTTTACCTGTATTAACACTAATAAAATTTATAAAACCATTATTTGTAATTGATAATAAAATTGAATCGTTCAAAAATTTGACATAAACTACAGAACTCTGCATTGAAATATTAAATAAAATATTTGAATTTTGTCTATCTATTAAACTTACTGAACCGTCTACTGAACCACTAGCTATTTTATTGCTTTCAATAGATAAACTTGTTATTGAACCATTATGAATTGATAGAATATTTAAGCCATTTGGAGTTGGGATCGTTGTTGTTGTAAATGTAATAGTTGTATTTGTTCCAAGTTGGGTGGTTGACTTATTCAAAGTCGTTGTAGATGTTTGAATTGAGGTGATAGAAGGATTAATGAATATCTTTTCATTTATGATACTCAAAACAGCACCAAAATTAGTTCCTAATAAAATGTTGTCTCCATTAGCCAAAATGGTCAAAATTTGTCCATTTAAATTTAAAACAGAATTTATTAATTGACCAGTTGCTAGATTATAATAGAATACAGAATTACGAGTCGATACAGCAATAAGTCCATTTGATAATTGAGTTAGTGAGGTTATTGTGTCAACTACTGTTATGGTTCTTATTAAATCTCCTGTTTGGGCATCAAGCACATAAACTATTAATCCACTAGAGTATACTATAGATTCATTTAGTCCTAAAATTTCTTTAGTCACTAGTAAATTATTAGTTGGAACATAAGTATTAAAAGTTTTAAGTAAAACAAAATTATTTAAGTCCCAAATATTCAATGAAAAACCTGATGTAGTAACTAAATTTCCGTTTTTTAATAGACTTATTGATAATATATTCGAGTTCATTTTAAAAGTATTGATTAAATTGCCACTCGGGTCAAAAATTAAAATGTTATTACTACTAGTCCTTATTAAAATTTGTTTTTGGTCATTTAAAACCAAAGAATCAAACGATCCATAATTATTATACTTATTAATTCGATAGGATTGGACGTTTTGAATGTCCCAAAAAGTTAAAGTACCATCTGAAGATATTGAAATTAAGTTATTTAAATCTAAAAAATTCAAAGATTTTATGCTACCTGTAGATTGAATTTTTTGCGTCAGACCTTTTGTAATGTCCCATATAAAAATTTCCCCTAACGAACTACCACTGGCGATTAATTCTGTACCTGACGTAGCTAAAGAAATCACAGAGCCTCTATGACCTATGAATGTTTTATTTCCTGATTCGAATTTTATCGTATTTTGACCAGTATAAATTAGGATAAAAGTTATGGCGATAATTATACTCACTGCTAAAATGAAACCAACAATAACCATAGAACCAGCTATTAGCGAACTTGAGGTTAAAATTTTTTTTCCTTTAGTTTGATATAACATGTTTATTTCAAAATAATTTTAAGTTTAAATAATTTTTATTTTTTTACTTTAAATCACAATTTATTTGTTGCTTTTATTCACTTTTTTTAATAAGAAAAAACTATATTTTTCATGGTTAGCTTAGCAAAGTTTCTTTATTGGTTTTCAAGTTTTTAACTCAATTTGTTGAAAAATTTTGCTAAGAAATTATTTTAAAAAAATAAATAAAATGCTTTTAAAAAACTTAATTTGAGTTAGACGAAATGATGGGATAATTAAGAAAATAATCATAAGAAAGTTATTTTTTTATTGTGTGTTAACAATATCGGGAAATTCCATTTTAAAATTCCTTCATTAAAATCGATTTTGAAGAAGCAAGAAAGAAATTATATTTAGAAAATATTTAAATTCTAAAATTTTCTCAGAATGAAAGATAAAAACGTCGTGGTCTAAAAAGATGATTAGCGATTCGGAATTTTTCGAGGTATTTTTTGAATTAAATATGCTTTTAAAAATGAATTTTATCAAAAATCATTATTTAACAAGCGGTAATCAAATATTTCGTTCTCCTAATATTGAAGTTTTGAATTGCCAGAATATTATGAATCAATATTTTGCATTAAAGGGAAATGTTAAATCATTAAATTTAAAAAGAGACTAGAAAAAAGTACCGTATAACCTTTTAAAAAAATGCTCACACTTAAATCCAAAAACAAGCTTTTGTACCACGCCTCAAGTACTTCACGACCCTAATTATAGGCTTATGTCTTAAAACCTGGTTTTTGGTTCTTAACCCAACGCTAAAATTTAAATATCAAGATTTGACCCCGCGTGTAAACCAATAAATAGTGCTGCATAAAAAGAATACAATCAACCCTCTTTAATCCCAACTTCGATATTCTGAAAATCCTCGATTATCCGAATAATTTTTTCGGAAAAAATTTGCACTTTTCAATGAAAAAAATACTTCATAATTTGAATTTTCATTAATCCGAACATACTTTTGGTGAAATTTTGTTGTTCGGATTAAAGAGGTTTGACTGTATACGGAAACTCTAAATTAGGTTCTTGAATTTAGAAGATGAATTCAAGAAATGGTCAAAAATTAAGAATAAAAGTTAATTTAAATAATTTAGAACTCTACAAATTATTTTCAAATGAAAAAAAAACAAATAAAATAAATTTCTATTGCCGTAAATCTTTTATTCGGCAAAACTTAGAATCCCATTAGTTTACAAAATCATTCAATAATATTTTTTATTTTAAAGGGAGTGTTAAGTTCGGAAAACATCTAAAATCGGTCTTTGATTTCAAAAGTTGTTGTCCTTCAAAAATTAAAAAGATGTAAACCGAAAAAATTATTCGGATAATCGAGAATTTTCAGAATATCGAAGTTTAACTGTATACTACATCGCAGTTTTTTAATATGTTTTATTTTTATTTAAATCACTAATATCAAAATTTTTACCGGAGCCAATGGGGCGATATAAACGCGAGATTACTCTAGTTAATTAAAATTCTGAAATTAGTGAAATTACATTCACAGACGCATGTCACATGTTAAAAATTCAAAAAAATAAAGTTCTTGCTATTCTTCTCAGACTTTTGGAAAGGGTTTAGTTAGCTAGATTAAAATCAAATTTTAATTAAATTAAATTAATTGAATATTGTTTAATATAAACATATAAATGGTTAAAAAGTTGAAGTGCCCGCATATATTCCTAAAAAATAAACGATTATTTTCGAATGGATCATCGGGATACTTTGATGATTAAGAAAAAAAAAATTTTTTAAATATTTTTTGTTCAAAAAAACCTTTTTTAAAGCTGCATAACTTCGAATTAATGCTTCATATGTAAAAACTGACAAAAAGTTTTTCAATTATATATCAAATTGAAGCTTATGAATAGAGCTTTAAAATGATATATTGGAATTATGAATTACATCTTTATTTCGAAAAAATAATTTAATGAAATTTTATTAAATTTTTTTGTTTTAGATTTTTTACATTTTTTCTTTGATTTAAAAGTTTATAGTAAATCTTAAAACCGAAAATCAGTTATTATGAGTTGAAATCAGAGTTGTTTACAAGTCTTTAAAAAAAAGTCTTAACGAGTCTTTTTCAAGTCCAAGTCAGACTTGAACTTTTTTTTTTTAAGTTCAAGCCTTTAAAAAGCATGATAAAATTCAATTTTTTCATAAAAATAAATGATTTCTTATCATAAAAGTTACAAAAATATACATTTATGAATTAAGAACACAAATTTTGAAATTATTATTTTAATTAGAAAAATATTATAATTTTATTTTGAACAAAAAAACAAGAAATGGAGTATTGGTTTTGGAAAACTTACATTTTTTTATCTTTTATAAGTAAAAAAATGTTATTTTTTAAGTCAAATTTCAATTTGGAAATGAAATAAATTTCAAGTTGAAATGAAAAATCCGAAATTTAAAGTTCAAGTCATCCAAAGACTTGTGACTTGAGACTTGAACAAAACTCTGGTTGAAATATACTTAACAGCCTTTTTTATAGATAGTTTTTTATAGATGTTATATTTTCAAAATCTAAAAAATAAGAAAATCTGATATTAAATGGATACAAATTATTAATTTTGAAATTTTTTAAAAATCTCCTCCTGTACATAATATATAGCGGTCCTTTACTGTTTTGAGGTGTCAAATAAATTTAAATTTAAAAAAAACTGAAACTTGAAATGACCTCTCTTGATTTGGCAAATGTCTTGTACAAGACACAAGACCACGTGTGATCGATGTAAAAAATACAGGGCATCAATTTATGATTCTTTTCTCAAGTCTTACAAAAATTTACTAGAAAATATCAAAGCCTATTTAGAAACAAAGTATTTGCAATTACTAGATGTAATTCCTTAAAATTTAGTGTAAAAGCTATGCAAAAAATATACCAACTCAAAATAAGCTATGACTGTGGTGTTTTTGTTTGTAAGTATGGCGAATACCTATAAAAAGGTGCATTCAATTTTTTTTTTATCCAAAGATATGGCTTTTTATCGTAAAAATGTTTTATTACCTATTTTGAAAGATTTTGTTTACTACAGGGGTGCTTGAGGGATAGTAATCGACACATAGGGAACATAAACAGAACATAGAGTCACACTTTAGATATATTTTATCCTTAATACCTTTAAGAATTGTAAGTGACGAATAAATCTATTATGTTCCCTTTATGT
>NTPY01000883.1:242741-276230 GCA_002922825.1 Brachionus calyciflorus
AGTACTAAATGCTTATTTTGAAAATAAATACCAAATGCAAAATTAGGTAAATTAGAACTAAATTGATATTTAGGCTATTAATACGGTGATAATTTAATACCAAATCGATTTTCGACTGAAACTAAAAAATTAAGTGTTTGAAAAGACAAAAAAAGATCTCTATTGATATTTTTATTAAAGTTATCAATTAGACAACACAAGCTGATTATACTAATTTTTGGACTTATTTTTTTTGCGGTATTCACATGAACATAGTTGTGTCCAGTAATTATCGATAATAACCAAAACAGATTTTTTTTTGCGGTTGATGTTCTAACTTTATTATTTAATCTCATGATTTTGATTTTTGAAAATTGATTTTTAAAAAAGCTAAACTTAAAATTGATACAAAATATAAAACATTGACTAAGACAGTATTTGTTGAAAGCAATTTCGGAATCTAAATAAAAAAAAAGACATCCAGTAGTTTTATATGATAACCAGATTTGGTGGTGGAAAAACACCAATAAAGAAAGCTTGCAAAATTTTTTTTGAAGTTTAAGAAATTTGCATAAATGTACCGCTACAATCAAATTGATAGATAGTGAAATAATTATTTACCCTCCTTTTTTTATACAAAATAAATTTTAGTACTTAATTCTTAAATTAAAAGAAAATATTAAAATCAATTTTTATTTATTTCATCTAGTACTAAAATATCTTTAGTACTTAATTCCCCCGTCCTTTTTTCTCTGATACTAAAATCATCGTATAAAATTCATTTAGTACTAATTTATCTTTCACCGAAAAAAATTTAATGAAATTTTTTTCAATCTTTCTAAAAAAAGGACACCGGTCTCTTTTAAAATATTTAATTTTTGTTTCAATAAATTTGTTAAAAAAATATAATTTGTTTATATATTTTTTTTTATTTCTTCAAATTGAAGAATATTTCAATGTTATTTTTTCAAAAAAAATGACCCGATTAGAAGAATGTATTTGATGTGCCTTTATATTATAATCTCGATTATTGTGTAATAAATAAAAAATAAATTTTTAAATTTAAAAACACTTTAACTGTAAAATAAATTAAATAAATTAAAATTATAAATTTTATTTTAAAATTATATATTTTCTAAAATAATGATAATTAAAAGATCATTAATTTAAATTTTAATTTAAGTTTCGAAGTGGGTTCAAGAACCTGGAAGAGCGGCTTAAGCACGGCTTCAAAACCTGTTTACTTTGTTTAGAATTGTACTGTATGGATTGATGTTTTAGAAACCCATTTTTTTTGTTCGCTCCCGTATTCCCTTACAAAGAGATGCACGCACTTAAAACCAAAAACCAGCTTTTGTACCACGCCTCACGTACCATCGATCCCATGTTATCTCGTCACTAATTACTGTTCCATTTCTTAAACCTGGTTTTTGGTTTTTAAGCCAACGTTAAAAATTAAATATCAAAATTAACCCATGGTTTAAATTTAAAAATCAATAAAAAATTCTGCACTAAAAAATAGAATTTAACAAAACACTAAATTTGGTTTTTGAATTTAAGAGCAGGTTTAAAAATTAAGTAACGAAAATAAAATAAATAAATAATTTTAATTATTTTTAATTTATTTAAACTAAAAACTCATATTTAAGTCCGGGTACAAAAATTAAGGGAATTTTAAAAAATTCGAATTTTTTTAAAAGATGACTTAAAAAAATTTTTACTAAATTTCTTGACTAATGATTAATGTAAAAAAAATTCTAGCTTGAAAAAATGAAAATTAAATTAATTATTTCTTGAACTTTTGGGAGGTCTGCCTGGTTTTCCTTTTTACTCCTATTGGTGTTGAATTTTTTTGTGTATTTAATGGTAAAGCCGGTGGTGATATTGACGATAGAGTGTTTGTTTCATTTTTAAATAAATTATTGTCATTTGTTTCAAAGGAATCTATTTCATCACTATCGTCAATTTCATCAATAATCTGTAATGATTGTATTTGATTTAAACATACATGAAAGAGCAAATGTAGATTGAGTTGATCCATAATGCCACAGGAACTAAAACTCTTTATTATTTGATCAGAACTAAATTCATGCCATATTTCAGACAACCATTGAATACACCTTGAATAACCTGGTGATTTAGGATTTCCATAATTAGTGTAAGTTCTTTCTTCTTCTATAAACCATTTATTGCATTCAGTGTTATACTCTTTTTTTAAACTTGCAAACCAACTTACGTCAGCTGGTTGTAAAAGATTGGTTAATCTTGGTGGAATAAAAACTGGATCTATGTAATTCTATGATAAAGAAGATTTTACTTTTACAACCATATGACACCGAGTCGAATCTAAGCATAATTTGGTATTTTGTAAATCTTTTTTTAGCCAATCTGGAACAAGGACTTTTAAAATATAGTTTTGCATAATCCCCTCATCAAAAGTTGCTCCTATTTTGTAATCAATGATTACATTATTAAGTGGAGTATAATTTGGTATATCTGTTTTACGAGGTACTATTTTATAAATAGGGAGTTTTTCACCAGAAGCAGGAGCTGTAAAACAAGCTGAAATTCTCGCTCTTTCAGCACCAGTTGTGACAGCTTTTACACGTTTCACAACTTTTTCGTCAAATGTGTAGTTAGCCGGATAATCTTGATAAATACTGGTTTCATCCATATTATACAGCATACTCGGATAAAAATTCGGGACATTAATAATTTTTTGACATTCTCAAAAAAATGTTTTAATTAGATCAATGGCTGTAATAAATTCATCATTTTTACATCAAATTCTCTGTCAAATTTCTAATGGAAAGGGATAAAAATGCTCCTTATTCGAGCTTTTCAAATCAATAGTTCATAATTATAAAAAAATTGTTTAAAATTTTAATTTATGTTTTTTAATAATACTAATCGATCTACTTAAAAATTCGATATATTTCTCTAAAATTAAAAAAAATTCTTTTAAAAACTTTTGCTTTGATTTTTTAAATATAAGTTTAAATGAAATTAGTTTTCTATGAAAATTTTTTTTTCTATAAAACTTTTCTACGAAAAAATTTTCTATGAAAAGTAGCGGTCCCGAAATAAAACACATTTAATTAAAAATTTATTTTGATTCTTTGATTTTAAATTGAGAATTAAACGGACACAATTTTAATATTAAAATCTCATTTGATTCAAATTAATAAAATATAAATAATAAAATTCTTGATTATAGGTCATTTGAAATCACTAAGAGAATCTCAAAAGAACAGAAAAAAATTTAAAAAATTTAGTCGTTTGTTTTAAAGAAGAAATAGTGGAGATAACTAAAAGAAAAAGTAAAAATAAATAAAGAGAAAGAGTTTAGTTAAATTAAGAGAAAAATTAAAGATACGTTAACGAAAAAGGTTAGAGAGATTTCTCAAGAAAAAACAAGTTATTCTCAATTCGATCTCTTTTATTTCTAATTTTATTTCTCTATTAGATCTCAAAATAGACTCATAAAAGATTTTGACATGGGGATTGAGCTTGGATTTTTGCTTTTAATTATTACATCATTAACATTGCGTACAAAATCTTGGTGAGATCAAAATAAGTTTTCAACCATTTATCCGTCTAAAATATGAAAAATTCCATTATAATCTAAAATGGACCGAAAATGTCTGATAATAGTTAATTTTTAATATTATATCCTCCATTTTTTTTTTCTGAAAACATAAAAATATTCTTCATTAACCTAGCTTATGATATAATTTTCACATCCATGTTTTTATATTAAAAATACTTTTTTACCGCTTCAAAATTTATCAATTTTTTTTATTTTTTTTTATTTTTGAATTTTTCGGGTACTTTTTTAACCCAGTTTTCGACGGATAAAGGTTAATAGATTATATTTGTGAGTCTATTTGGTGTTACCGGAAGTATTTTGACAAAATTTTAGAAATAATTAGATATTAATATTAGTTTAGTTTTTTTATTGGAGCTTACATCAACCAATAAAAAAATAAGGTCTTTTTTTAAAAGTTGGGAAAATGTTAAATGGGAAATTTGTTAAATGGGGAATTTGTTAAATGGGGAAAATGTACAGTGGGGTAAAATGTTACTAAATCAAATCAACTGATTAAAATTAGTTTTATTTTTAATTTATTGATTTTTAGTTGATTTGATTGACATTTTTTTTACTTTTAATTTCAGCATAAATCTAAGTGTTTACTATTTTTAAAATTCGTCTTAATCAAATATTTCTAAAACTAAATAACTTTAAACTTTAAGTTAGACCTTTACTGTTTTTAGGTTATTTCAAAATTAAAACAAATAAAAAATATTTAAATTTAAGTTTTCTCAACCCATAAATTGAGTTAAAAGACGAATTAAAGCTTGATTTAAGTTAAAATTCATTCAAAACATCACTTCCAATCCTTGGCCTTTTTTGAGTGAAATCAGGCATTAAAAATATAATTATAAAAAAACTTGGCGTTTGTAGAATTCGCAATTTTAGTGGAAAATGCAAACAGATTCATTAAAAAGCAAATTAAAAAAAAATTTATACCCTACCATTACCGTTACCGTTGCCATTACCGTTAAATTTTTTTTTTTGTAACGTTAATGGTTACGGTAATGGGAATGGTAATGGTAGCGTAACGGTAATGGTAACGGTATGTTAACGATAATGGTAATGGTTAACGCTAACGGTATGTTGACGGTAATGAGTAACGGATAAGGGTTAATTGATTATATTTCATTAAAACTGCTGTATATTTCCAAACCTTTGATTTATTTTGATTGCTTCAATTATCTTCAACTTTTTTTTCGCATTTAAAATGCAAGCAATAATGAAAATTTGAACACGAAATACATTTCGATAAACCTAGGTTTTGGCAAATAAAACTAATGCTTTTTTTTAATTTCTCACTAACAACACATTTCAATTTTCCCATGCATCGCTTGTAAAATATAGCTGAATTATTTCAACTGTGATTCAGTTAAAACACAGTACCGTAAAGTTCCAAATAGAAGAAACAACTATTAGAAGAAAGATTTTTCAAATTTTTAATTTATTCACAATTCGAGCGTTTGTAAAGGTTTGAAAAAAGAATGAGCCAGTCTGTGAGGAATGTTAGGAGGAGTTTTTTAATGGTTTTATTGGACTTAAATTTTTATTATCTTGACTTTTTTATGACCTTTCTTCTTCAATTTAATATAATTCAGGATAAATTATGTATTTTTAATCACAATTTCTTTTATTTGGAATATTAGATATTAAAAAAAATAGCAATTTTTATTGAATCAAATCGTTTTTTCTTTTATTTGAAACTTAAAAAATCAATAACAGTTTCTAAAATATCTGACCTAATTAGTAATTTTTTTTAATTACTAATTCGGTACGTTCCCTCATCAGCTACGACGCAAATACGATAGAAGGGCTGTAAAGGCGGCAGCTCTTAATACTTGACTTTCCTAGGTTTTAATGTGTAAATTACGATTTTGGGGTCGAAAACAATATCTGAAGATAGTGTGAACGTTTTGCATTTCCTGAACCTTAATTATGTTACAATGCATAAATATTTTTAGGCTACTCTAGAGAAATTCATAAGCAGTTTTCAAAAAACAGAAAACAGCGTTTTTCAAAACTAATATATTAAAATATTTATTTAAATTTGAAAAATAATTACAAATGTATAAGAAATAAGTCTGGTAAAATATAACAATAAAATTTCACAACAAAAAAATTTAACCCAAAAGTAATACTTAATACAAAAAATATGAAATTTCTAAATAGCTGTTTCCATTGGCGGAGGTTTATTAGCATCTGAATCAGTTTGCATCGATTGTACATTTGCATCTTGACTCTTATTTCCCTCGACATGTTTTAACGTTCTTGGGTTAAAATGCGGCACTTGGAGAACACTATTACTATCGTTATTAGTATTTACAATTTTTCTCTGAGGTATTGTTCCTAAATAATTCGCTACACCTGTTACTCTTTTTGCTTCTTTTATATTTTCTCTATTTAATAGTAATGCTGCTGAAGAAATTAATTGTGCACTCATCATAGAATCAGTATCATCTGTATCACTAGGATTTATTTGCTTAAATTGAGGTAGCAATTGTGGTGGAAAATTTTTTGGAGCCGGTGGTGGTAAGTTAGGAAGTCTAGGAGAAATAATTGGAGCATTAGTTCGTTTGATTAAACTGGGTTTTTGAGGATGATTGTTTAAAATATCATTTATTGCCGAATTCGATAGATTTTCATAATCAGATGACTTTGGAGAAAACTCATTTTTTACATTCAAATTATTTTCAAAGGAATTTATTGGTATATCACTTTTTTTCATAGTCGATGTATTTATTTTATTTGTTAAAAGTCGTCTTGAATTCGGCTCAAAATCCTCGTCTAAATCGTTAAAAGTGTTAGATGTCGTATTCATTAAATGCTCATATGAAGGACTTGTATTAGCAGGACCATGCTTTACCAATTTTGTTTGTATAAATTCTTTTTCTAAAATTTCTGTTTTTAATCCACCTCGATTCGAGTCTAATTTAGTTACTCCCGTTTCATCTGATAAATCATCAGTTATTGTATCATTAGCCTCGTCCAATTCGCCATATTTAATTGGACTTGAATCAAAGTCATGATATTGAGCCGACGGATTAAGTTTACTCTTTAAGCTTGAAAAATTAGTTCCATAATAAGTTGAATTTGGATTGGAATCAAGGCCCAAAGTGTTAAAACTAGGACTACTCGATGAATTTTCTGTCGAGTTGTTAATACAATCTTCTAAAAATTGCTCAGTTTTCTTATGCTTTTTATTCATGAAATACTGATTACGTTGGCTGTTATAAATGCCACCATTTATACTTCTAGAACCATTATTAATACCTCCTCTTGTGGGATTTATAGCAAAGCTTAAATTAGAACCATCATATATATTACTAGTTGATTTATTTGTTTTTAGAGTCGAAAAAGCACTGTTATTCATCATATGACGATTAGTTCTAGCACTAGTTCTTAGAGTATTTTGTCTATCTAAATGTTCTTTCTTTCTCTTTCGAGATTTGCATACCCATAAAATGGACAATAAGATTATGCATACCACTAAAGCAGCTAGAGCTGCAATTGCAAATGCGATTTCATCTTTGAATCTAAAAACAGCACCTGTAAAAACCGGATATTTTTCACATATAAACGGTATTTTTTCATAGCAATTATTAGACGTTGTTCCAAAGTCATCAATAACTGAGCATTTTGATTCTTGACTCCCGAAAAAGCTATCGGTAAATAACCACATTTTTCTATACGATTGTGTTTCGTAGTCATACTGAGAAGTTCGCGCTAATTTTCGAAACCTTGGTAATTTTATCGGTGCAACTGTTTCTCTAGCTAGACGCGATTCAAATTTTTTACAAATTTGTTCAGCTTCACGATAAGTCACATAAGAACCGACATAAGTGTAACATGTGTCGTCTATTAAACTCCAACCAAGCTCACATTTACCTTCTCTTAACTTAAATTCATCGACCGGTGGCTGATATGAAACTTCAAAAAGACTTCCATTGTCATATTTATCACGTATTCTAGCTCTAATTTCACTTTCTATAACACTACCCCAATAATTATAAGTAGCGTTAATGACTCCTGAATGAGCAGCTAGACCATAATACAAATCTTTTCTAGGGTTCGTTGAAAAATAATTATCAGGAAATGGAGGGGGTGTCGTAGTTGTGTAAAAACTTGATAAAAAATTTAAAACTACTGGGTCTGTTAGGGCTGTAAGCTCAAAATCATTATCTTTATTAAACATATAATTCGAATAGTAAACTTGTTTTAAAGATGCAGCCACTAAAGTTGACCTAAATCGATTAGGATCTTCTAAATCATTAATTATACCATAGGCATAATTATCCCTAAATAAATTGAATGAAATGTCCTGACTACGTGGTGTAGTCACATTTTCAAATCCTTGAGAAAATAAAATTCTACCGGCTCTATTATAAATTAATTGATTACGAGTAAATTTAGAAACCAAACCGGCGACTAGCACCAAATCAGTACGGGGTGTTTCATTTTCTAAGAAAATATTTTTATCTATTAAAATTTCGTTGTATGGCAAATTTAACGGACCCTTTAAACTAAGAGTAGTGTCATTTTTATTCAAATAAAATAAATTATTGTAAACAATTGAATTTGTAATTAGGACACCGGAGCCTGAGTAAATTTGAATTGAACAACCACCGTAATTATCAATTATATAATTATTACCAAAATAGAATTTAGGGCTATTTTGAATTGTCAACTCGATCATTGAATCTGTTGTCGTGTTGAAATATTCAATACCATTTGAATTAAATCTATTTCTTACGAGAAAAATATTCGGATTTCTCTCGCCTGCAGTAACTAGATTTAAAGAACCAAGTTGATTATTCGAAAATTCCGAATCGGATAATTCTATATAGGTATCACTTAGGAGATATTGTGAAGTAGGAAAAATTAAAACCTCAGCTATGAAACCATGATATTCTCGACCAGGACTAGCCGTTATAAAAATACTTAACGACCCGGTATTACTTAGGTAAAATTTTTCCAAATATTCAGTTTTACTCGAATTATTCAATATTTGTATGAGATTATTTGACTTAAATAAATTACCATTATAAATTTCAATAGTATCATTAAGGACTGTGTTGTTGACGAGAGAAAATTGTAAAAATCTCAAGCCAATTTGACCTTGAAAATTCGAGTTTAAACGTGTGCGAAATATTTTACCACAGTCACGTGATACACTTGAATATTTATAGAATAAAATTATTCGTTGATCTAAATCATAGAACTTATGCGGATCGCAAATATCCACTAATGAAAATAGACTCGAACTGGATAGAGTGTTTTTATTTAAAATTTTAAAACTCGATTTTTGATCAGTAGTTTGAGCATTTAATTGCAATGAATTAACAGCATAGCCTAACGATGAGCTTATTTTAAGCTTGTTAAAAATGACTGTTGTTTTACTTTGCATAAATTCAAGACCATGATAACTACTATTTTTAATTATACAATTACTTATTAAAGGTGTTCTGTAGATTAATTGAACAGACGGTTGAGGTTGATTGTGAACTCGACCTGCACCTGTTATATCAACATAGTACATATAAGACGAATCTTGTTTGACGTGTTGAAAATCTGGATCTAAATAAACAGGTCGATCATTGAGCCCTTGGGTCTCGGGTAAAATTTCAAAGTGACTTTGTGCAAATCGTATACCACCCCATGAATTCTCAAAAATTCCCAAATTATACTCTTTACACATAATATAAGTATATTCACTTTTATCACGGTGATAATTATTCGCTAAGGTGTCACACTCAGACAAATTCTCCTCTCCTCCTTGACATACAAAAGTCTGATTCCAAATTGGTGGATAATAATTTGGATGAAAATAGTAATTAAATGATTTAACTAAAGGATTACGATGTTCTTTACCCATTTGTTTACACACTATACTAGCTGTTTCAAGAGTTAATTGAGGATCACGTATCCAAGTCCATGATCTCAGAGTTGTGTTAAAAATTTGTAAGAAACCTTCAGATGGATTCAAACCATTATAAAATCGAATTAAATTATTTGTGTTTTCAATTTTTTTCTCTGTAATTTTTGATGATTTCTTAACAGGTCTCATTTTAATGTAATTATCCACAGTGCCTGAGGCTCTTAGATCACCTAAGACTAAAATACCAATATTCGGATAAAATTCCATTTCAACTCCAGGGCTTATATAAAGTGTTACACCTGGCATTATAGTCAAATCTGACTTCACTATATAAGGTTGAAATATTTTATTCAATGTTAAATCTTGTGTCAAAACACCACCTAGGATATTTTCATTTAAGACAAAAGAGTCAGGTAATTTTCTAGAAAGCGAATAGTCAATTTTATCCGCTATAAAAGGAATAAAATTTACAATGGCATGGTTATTCCATTCATTAAAATCAAAAATACGCGATTTTAAAATATTAGGATCACTGGTACCCCAATAGTTATAACTAGCATCAATAGTCGTATTTAACGTATTTGTATTAACAGCTCCAACTAGTTCATAATCATATAGAGAATTTTCTAAGAAATTTTTATTTATTGTACAATTTTGTATTCCACGTAGGGCTATAGTGTACGATGACGGAGCATTCGGTTGAGTCAACCGAGCCGAGTCACGTGATTTTATTAAAAAATCATTTAATTTCTTATTATTTGAAATTTCATTTTCAACAAGTAGACTCGGATAATCAAAATCATTATCGACATGTGATATGGCCTCCAAGTCAAAAATAAAATTTCCAATGTTATTTTGTATTCTATTCAAATAGATAAAAAAATCTTTTTCACTACCACTTAATTTAACAAGACCTAGTTTACATTCATTATTGATAAATAAATTTTTAGTTATGTTTATTTGAGCATAGTAGCCGTCTATGTTTAATTCGAATAATGTATTAGAAGAAAATTCATTATTTCGTAAGTTAAGACTATGAGTTAAATTGTCGTATTTGTTTTTATTGGCAAAACGATATAATCTAGGCAAGTGTAACTTTAAACAGCTTTGTTTGTTATTGGTAAATTTGTTATTTCTTATTTCGTAATTAAAAATTGAATTGGAGAATTCGTGATAGCGGTATATTGAACGAATACCACCGTAATTATTGTCAAAAAATGAATTTTCGAATGTTATATTTATTCGACCGAAAGGGCCTTTTTTGACATTAGGAACCAAGTCGTAAATTTGATATCCACTTTCAGCTATCAATGAATCATCTTTGTTCGATTCAGTTAGGGAATTTAGTTCGTGAAATTTTAAATTATCGACCCTTGGGTTTATACCAGGGTGATAGGGATCTGTGTTTATCCAAAAAATTTGATCGTTTGATTTAAAAGTACAATTGGAAACGATTATATTTGAATAGTTGTATCGTTTTCTTAAGCTGCCGAATATATCGATTGATTCATCATAGTGTCTCATGACAATCGAATGACGGTTTTGTAGAAAAGTTGAATTGTTGATTTTTATAACATTTTCAGGCATTAAATTTCTAATGTAAGTGTTTGTCGGATCTTAAAAATATTTTAAAATTAATGAAATTATATAAAGAAAAAAATATTTAGCGATGCAACTTTAGTTACGGTAAGTCCAAATTTGACTTAGCTCTAAGAGTACTGGTCAAGAGATTACGGTAGATAAATTCATTATTTAATATATTGTTCTCATAGTTAAATAGATGTATTAGTTTTTAGTTTTTTACCACAAAGTTAAGCTCAAAGTATAATAAATTTTATTTTTGAAAGCGATTTTATAAGTCAACTCCAGTAATTTTGGTGAAAAGCATCTTAAAAATTTGGGTAATTACTAGAAAATCAAACAAATTTACTTGAGTTTTCATCAGCGTCGTCGAGCGATGACGTAATCATATTTTAACATCCAAAATTTCATTTAATTTTTTCATTACCCTTGCTAACATAGGCTAATGTCAAGAAAAATTTTGAATATGACAAAATAATAGGACGCTCAATGGCGTCCTATTAATCTGACATTATCGGACAAATGCATTTTTACGCCATAGCATATAAAAATTAATTAAATATGTGTTGTCAATTTCATGATTTATATATCATATTTTTTACATCTGGACTCTTAATTATCTTAAAATTTTGAAGATAGTTTATTGTCTTGTTAAAAAAAATTCCAAATAGATTTTAAAATTATTCAAATATTATCAAATATTATAAGAAATTTTTTTGATGCAAATAATATTATCATGAAATTGACAAGATCCAGTAAAATCTCCACATTTTATTCGAGAAGTCAACTTGTAGTTGAAATTCGAATACTCTCAAGATAAATGTTTCTTAGCTTATTTAAAAATTTTATCTAAAATTTTATACCATGAAACAATTGCAAAGATAAATTTAAAATAGGGCGAAATTCTTAGAAAAAGATGAATAAATATTAATTTAATTGATTGATGCATCACTAAATTATAAACTTGTTTTAAACCTACTTTTATAATCATAAACAACTTCCGGTGCTTTTACAGAATAAACAACAAAACTTAATCTACCCGACTTATGAGTAGTCACATTATAACTAACATGCAGCACACTATAACTGGTATTAACTGGAAAATACATTAATGTCTCTGGCAAAGACATATTCCATTGTCTAGATGCATAATCCGAATACTGATGTTGACAAAAACGTTCACAAAACATCACTTTTTCTTGATTAAAATCTGGATTGAAATCAATCAAGTCAACAACTAGTACACGATTATTATCCGTTTTAATTTGAATATTTAATTCAATAGGACCAAATTCGTATTCTGTATCAGTATACAATAAAACCATTTCTTCGGCTCCTATAAACCATTCATTATCCTTAAGTCGGGTCAATTCTTTTCGTATTTCTAGTCCTCTACGTGGTTGAGAACTATACAATCTTACTGAATCCAATAGCTCTACACTTAAATAGGGATTATATTCGACGACAGGATACATCAAATTATTTAAGCCATTAATTTGATTTAATTGAATATAAGAAGTTCTTAACATTAAACCAACGGCGTTATTTGACCAAAAATTTAAATTATTCAAATTTGATTTTTTTAATGGTTGATTAAAAATAACTTCCATTGAGTTAAATTGATTATTCTCAAAGGTTAAATTACTTAATTGATGTTTTAATAAATCGAATTGTAAAGCTGGAGATAACTTAGCCTCTGTATAATCGAATTGACCACTTTGACTAAAATAAGCATGTTTGATATTACTAGATTGTGAATTAAGACCAAAACGAACACCTGACCAACTTGGTTTTAAACATTTAATCCAAACATCGTCTTGATGTGTACAAGTATGATCAAAATGTGATGTATGTCTACACTCAAATAAATTTGTGTCTAATGTATCACATTGAACTTCGCTCATTAGAATAGACTCATTAATTCTAGGATCATTTTCTAACCATCTAGAATACATAAAATAATTAGGATCAAGTATTAAACCCAATTGTTGACAAGCTATTTTTGAATTTTGTATACTCCAACCTTTATTGCATATAGTCCCGTATTTACCATTAATTTCAACCCTTAAACGACCTTCTAAAAAATTACGACCATCGACAAAATCAAGCTTATAACTAGGTACAAAATTACGTGGTTTAGTCGAATTGGTCGTTAAATTCTTCGATAACGTGTTATTTATTGATCGACGAATTTTTGGGAAAATTCTATTCGAAAGCGCAAATTTAACTTGAGAACCTACATGACCCTCAATGTTAAGCTCTCCTAAAACCAAAATCCCAACTCCATTTAAAAAGTTTAATTCAGTACCGGATTTAATAGTCATTTTGGCGCCTGGTTTAATCAAAATGTCATTTGTTACAGTGTATCTATTAACCGGTAAAGTTGAGTCTGAATCAAAAACACCACCAAATGAGTCAGTTGAGTATACATTAAATTCAACTGGTGGCTTAAGATCATTACTCGATTCAAAATAAGATAATCTTTCATTACAACTAAAAGGCCAATAAATAATTTCAGCTAAATTAGACCGGTTAGAATTGTCGTAAATTCCGTCACGTACTTTAATCCATTGCTGATTACACTTATCTCTATAAGACATAAAATAGTGTAAGTCATAAACTGGTTGCAATGAGGCAAACCAATTGTAAGACGCATTAATACGACTTGTAAAATTATTAAGACTAGTAGCTATTTGTATGCGACTTTGTGGATTATTGAAAATATTCTGAGTTATTTGAATATTTTTAGACGATATTATGGCAACTCCACTTGGAAAACTTCTAGGATTTAAATTTTCATAAGGCTCAAAAATTTTGTTATCCTCAAATTTATTAAAAGTTATATTTATATTTTGAACGTCAAAATTAGCATAGTTATTTAGACCTATATTCAAGCAATATCTTCCAGTATTGCCTCTAAAAATGTTATGTGTCACTAAAAGCGACACATTTCTATTCAAAGAATAGATGGAATTATTTCCAGTAATTAATAAAGCACCTTTATTATGATTGCGAAAAGTATTATTCGTAATTATTCCAATCATATTTTGAATAGAATTAATTTTAAGTCCATTAAGTCGATTTGATTCGAATAAACTCCATGAAACATTCAAATGCGTATAGAAAAAGGTTCGATTGAGATATTTTTTCAATCCAAAAAAATTAGGTGTATACTGAACAAACCATCTATTCGATTTACAACTATCTATAACAAGACCATTTTCTTTGTTATTAGAAAAAATCGTTGCGTTTATAGTTATATTCGATTGGTTACAATAAGAACCTAAATAAACACCACCTAAAATATTAGAGTCTATAATGGACCCATTAAATGTTGTATTTTGAAAAATATTATCGAACTCTTGAGTGACATCATAATTTATAAAAACCCCGTACAATGCATTATTATAAATTCGAGAATAATTAAATTCTTTGAGACCACCAGAATAACTAATATTAATTCCATTCATAGAATTAGATAAAACTTCACTATGATATAAACTAATATCACCAGCACCCGCTTGTACATGTAAACCATTTAAATGATTATTCGAAATTAGACTCTCGTTTATTTGTATTAAAGAGTGTAGATTCGTAGCGTTTATACCATTGTGAGAATTATTAACAAATTTGGAATTTTTAATAAGTAAATCAGGATTTTTATTGGGAGCTATCATGGCATACATTGTGATCTCATCTAAATTAGTATAAGGACACGCTATACGCGATTGTAAATTATTTGAATTTTTTTCGAAAACTTTCTCTTTTAATTTTAAATCTTCTTCAAGTAAATGTTTCTCTAACTCATTCATATTTTTTATACGCTCACTTTGACTTAATTGATTTAAATTCGGACGATTTCTATTATTAAATAGATTCTTTTCGTATAAATTATGATTTTTTTCCATTTTATTCCAAGTTTCATCTAGCTTTAATTGTTTTAATTCGATTGGTTGTAATTGTCGACCACTTGGAAAATTACATTGATATTTTATTTTGACATACATGAAATTACCTCTTGACATAATGGACTCTGGTGTTTTGCCATTTTGAAATGTATAATTAGCTATAAGACTATTTTTGTCGGTTTGACCGTCGTATACTTCCAACCAATAAGTCGAATATTTACTTAAAATTTTAATTTTTTGAAAATGTAAAGTGACTTTCATTTCTGGTTCTGTACTAAATGTCTTTGTACATTCTCTAACATAATTAGGATTTTTAAATTTATAATAAGCCGGATAGCTTAGTGGATTTTGTGAATCACAGTATTGAATGTAACGATTAGTAAAATATTCTTCTTGTTCTTGTTGAGTCCATTCTGTATTATTAAAAGTGTATTTAAGACCATCACCTAAATTATCACTTGAAAAAACATTAGTCATGTTTATATTACCAAAACGAGTTTTTACCACTAAACCATGTCCTTGATTGTATCGAATTATACTATTTGTTATTGATCCCGGAGCTTCTATATTTGAATAATTTAAACCATTACCAATGGAGTTTTCGATTAAAATATTATCAAAAATAGGAGTGTATTGGAAGACAGTTATTGCTGAGCCTGGATAAAAGTCGTATTTTGGCTTAAAGCGATTATTGTTCGGCACTAAACCAGCATATTTTATGTCAACAAATTGCATTGATGATTGTGAAATATTATAGAAAACACTCGTGTATTGTTGTATTTTTGAATAAGGTGCATACTTTTGAAAAACTATGCCACCCCAATTATCACTAGTTGAGCTTACTTCATTGTCGAAGCCTTCACATACAAGACCTACAGCATTTTGTTTATCTAAAAAATATAAAATTAGTAATAGATTAAGTTAAGGTTGTAATTTTCCAATGTATTAATGTAATTGCTCGATTTTAAAGACATGTCGGTGAAAGTTTAGTGATAAATCACTAAAAAATTGATTCTATACTAAATCATCCTCTCGTTAAAATGTATCAAAAACTTTTTTTTTATTTTTATTTTTTAAGGGGCCATATTCCTTATGAAAAAAACCTATGTCCAAAATAAATCACAGAATCACAGAATTCACCGAAATTCCAGAGAATTCACGAGAAATCTGGTGAAAACATAGTGACAAATCAGTACTGTAACTTCAGACGAAATTTCTAAAAAAATATATTTACCACAAACGGTTAGGCCTAATTCAGGACTTCGAGTACCAGGACAATCGAATAAATTTTGTTCATTCCCAATACATTGAGGCATAAATATTTTCATATGACTCGTTAAATTATTACTGGGTGCATAATAATAAAAAGTTCCATTCGAAAAGCCTAGACTTTTGCACGTAATATTAACGTCTATTTCGGTCCAATTAAATTGTGTACTACAAACATAATGCCATTTAGATCGATAAAAAATTTGAAGTTTACCATCTTGTAAACTTTCACCTTCAACTAGACGAAAATTATTATTTTTAAAATTTTTATTACGATGCAAACTTTGATTATTTAAAATATAATCATCATCATTTAATTTTGTAAATTTAATACGATCTATGTCAGTACCATTAGCGTGTAAAGTTCCATATACTATTAATTGTTTACCTTTGGCAAAGCGTATTTCGCAACCGGGTTCTATAGTTAGACGAGCGTTTTTTCTAATAAGAACATCTGTATTCGCTATATAGGGGCTATTTTCTCGTTTTAAAACTAAATTTTCACTTATTTCCGAGTTTAAAATGGTTTGAGAAACGAGTGGATGGACAAGTAGGATATATACAAAAAATATAACAATGTAAAGTCTTAGTAACATTTTATGTACATTATTTTTTTGTTATAAATGCTTTGAAACCAACAAAAAAAAGTGACGATTATTTTTTGATGAATTTTTGAAAAAATTACGAAAACTGCATCATTTTTTTTATTAATTTCTAAAAACAAAAAAAACTTTTAAAACCTTAAAATTAATTTAGTTATAAAAAAAAGGGTGATAAGATAAGGATTTTGAGGAAAAACATTTATTTTGTTCTCTCTCTCTCTCTCCTTAATTCTTACTCATCACCAAAATAATACAAAGTTGTTTTCTTTTTGTTCGAATTATAAAAATTATGATTTTTTTTGTGTGTGTTCATATTAATCTAAATAAAAGAAAGCCTTTGGAAAAATATTGAAATGAACAATAAATTTCTACGTTAAAATTGATATAACCTAATTTGAAATATAGAAAAAAAAAAATTTTTTTTTGAACGAGACAGGATTTATCAACTTGAAACCTTTATGGGTTATGGATATTTTTATTATAAAAAAACTAATAAATTATAATCACAATTTGGCGTGCAATTATTTTATTTCAGCTTAATGCATCATATTGCTTTATTTTACTTAAATAAATGGATGAATTAAAAGGATCAATTTCCTTGTTTATTTGAAATATGGTCTATTCTTGCGAAAAAAGACCACTTGAATTTATTTTTAAAACAAAAAAAATTTTGGACTAAATGTGTCAATTTAGATCCTTATTAAAGATAATAAATGCTTTCAATTTAGTCAAATTATGAGTATAATTTAGGTTACATTGTCAAAAATGACTAATTTTCCTTAAATGATTTTATTTTTGAAAAAAAACTTTATAGTTAAGGAAAATAAACACAATAAGGAATTTTTATTTCTGAAAGTTTGATTTCTGATAATTTAATTTATCAGAAATCAAACTTTCTTAAACTTATCAAAAACATATGAATGGAATTAAAATTCTAATAGCTTTAAACATTTTATGTATCTTTTCATTGAAATTAAAATTTTTTAAGTTTTTTTTAATGTGGCAAAAAATTTTTAAATTAGATCTTTGGAACATGTCCGAATGGCGAAAAGATAGAAATAATTCTTCGATACCATTTAGTTAGTATGTAAGAATATTTGACAAAAGAAAAAATTTACTTAATTAGCTCCGTTTCCTTGAGACCTATTTTACTAAAATCTTTTCAAAGTCACAAAATATTTAAAGTTTATAGTAAACATTGTCAGTAAGAAGACCTTGTATAAAAAATAAAAGCTTTAGTCTAAATATTTTCTAAAAGCTTTAGTCATAACACCTGAATATTCGAATAGAAAGTGTAATTCGTATATCCCAATAATTAAATCCGTGTAACATTCTTAAAAATGCCAGTTTATTTCCTGAAAAGTGTCAAAAAATTTCAACCAAAAGGATCGTGTAAAAAGTAATCGATATAGGGTTTTGTATATTTTATTATTTTTTGTGTATTTAAAAAAAAATTTATGTAGAAAATATAAATAAATTTGACCATGTATCGAAAAAATATTTTATGTGTATTTTTTTAATAAAATGATGTATTATTAAAAAAATCTTGTGTATCGAAAACATTTACTCTATCCCAATATAAACAGGCTGGAATTCGATATATTGAGCTGCTCCCGAATTAATCTCGTCCCCCTACGCATACTCCAGCAAAAATGAATGGAGTACGGGTAGGGTATATTTTTTTCTATTAAGAAAAAAAAAGATCTCAATAATTGAATTCAAATTAACTTAATATGTTATCAACTCAGCAAGTACTAACTTTTTTGAGAAATTCTTAGAAAAAAAATTGTATAAAAAAGAGTTAACTTTGAATTATTGTAAATTTACTTTGCTCTATTATTCAAGAATCAAACAAGTTACCTATTAGAAATTATTTAAAAAATCAAGTAATCTCGAAAAATTTCAAAAATTAAATTTTTTGGATTTGAAAATGTTTTATTCATTTTATTCTTATCGATTTAGTTTGTTGGTTTTAAGCATTCTCAGCTAAACGAGGCCTTGTATCTTAAATCAAATTATTAAAAACATACGAAAATTCTCAAAAAATCGAAAGATTAATTGCTTTTTTTACTCTATCGATAAATCAATTGCCCTAAGGACGTCTATCTCTATCGTAAAAAATATAAATTTGACAATATTATAGAAATTTTGGCTTTATTTTCAAATATCTATAGCAACTTTTGAAAATAAATCTAAAACTGTGTTCAACTCAAATTAAAAAAAAAAGAATCCTTCAAAATAATCATTAGACTAATTAAAAAAATAAATGAGAAAAAACTTATATTTTCGGACGAATTGCGAAATGTTTAATTTCGGTTCACTTAATTATAAAGAAAAATCCGATTATTATTATTTTTTCTAATTTCTAAGACCTTATAAAATTTGAAAGAATTCAAGTTGACAATGTATACGAATTAAACCTATATTCATCAATAATCTAAATTTAAAAAAGAAAAAAAATTTTCCAGGGGCAAAGTTTAGATTCGAATTGATATTTTTTTTTGTTTTGTTTTGTATTCGACCTCATTTAGCAATGTAACTAAGGATTTTATTTTTCTATTTCCTCTTTTTTTTATCCTCTCTAAGCTATTCATTCAAAGGTCACATACAAATAAAAAAAAAAGTATTTAGATTAATCGATGATAAATCGATTTTAAAAAACCGATTCTCATGTAAAATAAATTACTACTCTTTTTTTTTTAAAAAACTTTTTTGATCATTCAACCAAAAAAACAAAATAGAAAAAAAAAATTTACGTTATTTTTAATCTTTATTTTTATAAAAAAAAACGTAAAAACCCGAACATTTCCGTAAGTAAATATTTAAAAGAAATTTAAAAACAATATAAAAAAAATAACGCTCGTTTCGGTCCGTATAAACTCAATTATTTTTCTCTGAGTCTCTAAAATTATTTTTATGAAAAACTTTCAATTCAAACTAAAAAAAAAACTAAAATTCTTTTTTTTTTGAATAGGTCAAATAAAAGAGAAAATATTAAGTTGGATGACCGACTTACAATATAGGTAAGCTTTTAGCTATACAAAAAAAAGAGCATTTTAATATATTTGTTTGAAAATCAAATTGGCTATAAAAAATAATCATCTACTGTACTTTCTTTTTTGAAAAAGGTGTACGAATAAATGCCTAAAATAAAATTTTGACTCTTTTTTTTTATTTTCTTTCGTGTCAAATGTTTTAAAAAATAAAAAAAAAAAATTATATTTGTCCGATAATTAAGAAATTTAAAAAAATTCTTTATTTGGACCTGATTTTTGCAAATATTTTGTTTGAGTAAATAAAGATGAGTAAAAACTCTTTTCCCTATTTAGTTTTTTATATTTTGAAAAGAATTTTTTTTTTAAATTTTAATTTCACTTTAAGGAAATTAGTTATTCCCAAAGAATAAATAAAAATTCTTACACTTGTGAATCTCTAAACAAATAACAAGGAGTAAAACAAAAATTATTTTAAATATTTTGTTTTATTCTATTAACTTTTTAAGAGATTCGATAACTTACTTCCTTAAATTTTAAGTTATTAGAACTCGGGGCTAACTATTTGACACAATCTCGAACTGTAAAGATTACTTTTTTATTAATTTATTGGATAGAATTTATCTCTAAATTCGGAGAAGAAAATTTAAAATTAAAGTAGCGTTTCAACGGCGGCAAGCTGTATTAGGCACTATCCTCGTCATTCACATGTTCCAAAAATGAATATTCATTTCGCTTCAAATTTATTCATGAATATTCATGAAAATTCGTCATCGTTCCTGAAAAATTCATTATTTTTCATTTCTGAATTTTCAAAAATATTCATGGAATTTCGTGAATGTTTGTGAAAATTTATGAATCAAAATGAACGCTCAAAAGAATTCATACGAATAAAAATAGCCCTGAACGTTCTTGAATGTTAATGAATTATCATTTATGAAACATAAGAATGACCAGGATAGTAAGCGTTTTACTCAACATAACACAAAGAGATAATTTTGGAACTCATTTGAATTTTTTATGACTCACACATGATTAGTACTCTCGACCTTTTGTTAGAACGCACATGAGGGTAACAATTGAGTTATCTCACCCCTTCATCTTAAATTGAAATCAATAAAAAACTTCTAAATCCAAAAGCTAAAAAATCTAAATCTTTTTTTTTAAATATTATTATTTATCATTCTATTAAGCGCTGAGAGTTTGTTCAATCAACTTTATCTTCAACTTCATGTCTATTAAAATCTTTTTTTGAGCAATTTTTCAAACAAAAAATTTCTCTCACTTAGGACTCTATTTTGAACGGTTAAACATTCCTGAATGTTTTAATTTAACAAAAATGCGATAAAAAAAACATGTTTCTTATATGATTAACATACCAAATTATTTCTCTCAAATGGCCAACATGCTTTACATTTTAATATCTCAAAAGATTTGATTTCCTTCAAATATACAATGAAATTTCGATGGATACATATTCTATAAGACTCTCAGAGAACCATAAAACTTAATGGCTCTGTGAGTGTTTTTCGATAATTTTTTCCTGAAAAATCGAGTTTGAGGTTAAATTTTAATTAGGAATAGATACCGTTGTGGAAATGCGTTTGTCACATGACGTCACTTGACGTCATCTGACGTCAGCTGACGTCAACTGTCGATTTAATTTTCCAAATTTTTACTTATTTTTGTCTAAAGATTCAGATAGATTTTTAGAAAAGCAATAAGTCAACCCTCTTTAATCCGAATTTCGATATTTCGGAATTCTCGATTATCCGAACAATTTTTTCGAAAAAATCTGCACTCTTCAATAAAAAAACTACTTGGTAATCCGAACATAATTTTGATGAAATTTTGTTGCTCGGATTAAAGAGGGTTGACTATATTTCATTTAAAAATCTTGAAAACTTAGAGTTTTATTGAATATCCTAAAAGTCTTTATGGAATTAAAGCGATACAATTTAAGATAATACTTTCGAAAAAAAGTACCTATCCTAAATTTATTCATGATACCTTGGTTATCAATTCAGGTAAGGTTTCAAAAACTTTAAAATACAAATATTAGAAGTAGATTTAAAAAAAAAAACACTTAAATTATTTTTACAACTTAACATAAACCAATTGAAGAAAATTTAAGCCATAAATATAAATTCAAGATTCAAATTGAAACTTTTTTTTATCAAATTTCCAAAAAAATTCAATTGACTTTACAAGACAAATATTTCCATCTAAGAAATTTTTTTTTAATAAACATCTGTTGAATATTCAAATCAAACTGTCGACCTATGAAATCGATAATCACTTTAATACATCAACAACAACAAAAAATGAACTTTTACCTGTTAAAATAAATAAAAAAATCGATAAACAATTTGAATAGCTATTTATGTCAACATGAAGACTTATAAATAAAATGCTTTAGAAAAAATTTAATTTTACTAAAATACATCTTGAACATTTTGAAAAATTTCAATTTGATAATGGTTTTCACGCGATTCCTTTTAATTTTGGTACTTGATATATTTTTAAATAACTAATTAAAATTTTTTTTTATTAAAAGTATTATTATTTAAGGTAATTTTAGTGTTGAATGGTTACGTTCATGCGAAAGCGCATGTACGGGAGAAATCTCTAGATGAAACAAATGAGAATCAGAATAAAACAAAAACAAACGTGATTTTATGCGATTTGAGAAATCCAAATAAAAAACCTTGTCAAAGTGATTCATTTTATTTCACATTCTCAGCCGTTTTTCAAGCCGACGAATTACATTTGGGAAAAAATATCAAAACTTTGGCTAAAATATTTTCCGAATATGCTATTTGTGAAAGTATGTTTATGAAGGTTTGTCAAAATTAAAACATTAATCAAGCTTTAAAACATATTTTAACTTTTTTGTTTTAATTTTTAAAGTACAATAATGTGACTCAAAGCTTAGAATATTTTTCAGCAGGTGATAAATACTTGTGGTATCCGAATAAAAAATTAAATTCTACTACAAGTCCTGAAGTTAATATAGTTAAAGATTCAGATCCCAAAACAAAAAGAATAGTTTTCAAATGTCCTTTACCAAAATCAGATGTTTTTTTAAGTATATATGGACACAATTTCAAACAGGCTCAAAGTCATCCGAGTCTAGCTAATAAAGTAACTGTTTCAGGGTTACATTTAAGACTTAGTTTTTTACAAATGGAAAGTCTTAATGTCAAAGTGAATAAAAAACGTGATGAATTGTACTCAATTTTAGACTATACGAAAGATATAAGCAATGCTTTCAAAGAAATAATTCCTAAACAATCAACAGAAAGATTTTTTGTTTATTACGATTCAAAATGTAGAGATTGTAAGATAGACTTTTCCATTCAAAAATTTATTCCATACTACTCAAATTATCTCAATTGTAATTTAAAGGTAATTTTAATATTTTATTTTGATTGAATTTTTATTTGAATTTCGAAAATTTAAGGTAAATACATGTGAGTATACGGGTGAATGCTTGAACAATAAAGAAATATATTCACCATTGAAATTTGAATTGGAAGATGAAAAACCAAAGTTAAATAGTTTCGTGTGCTTGAGCAATTTTAGTCAAACTAGTCTATATATGCCTTGTGCTGTACGTAATGGAAATTGTAGTTATGATCAAAAATGTTTGTTTGATGCTCGTACTTTAGAACTTAAATGTGAATAAGATAACATAATTCATTTTTTTTTAAATTAGTTTTTTAGTTTTTTTTTTAAATAAAATTTTTCATTAACTTTTGTTATTTTTAAACTCAAAATAATAACAATAACAATTTTATTTTGAATCATTAGATTTTAGGATTATGGAAGACAAATTTCCAAATCAATCGAAATTTTAGAATAACTTAAAAAGAAAATAACATAAGTATTTAATTTTAGGCAAAATAATTAATTGCTTTTTCGAATTTGATTAGATGTGTATGAAGACACCAATATATAAATCTTTTTCTTTATAGGAATATTTTTCCTCCTGATTTAAAAAATTTCTCCTTTTTATAAGTTCAGACAATTGCATTAAATTTTTGCTTATTTCCATCTAAAGTATTTACAGGAAATTCAATTTAAATTTTAATAATTATTGTATTACCTCGTAGTACCGTTGCGTAGCTTACGGTACGTAAGAAACGGTACGTAAAAAACGCCGTATTTACGGTCTTAATTTAATATTTCAAAAAAGGCTATTTTAAAATATTCAAAAAAGATCTTTTCTAATTTTTTAATGATTTTATATTTATTTATTTATTTATTTGAAAGCTTATTTATACTCAAATACTAGAAGGATGAACCTATCCGAGAGTAATTGAGTTAGTTTGTAAATTTAATATGATTCATCATCATATTAAATTTAATTGTATAAAATAGTATAAAAATTAATAGTATAAAAATTAAAAATTAAAAAAAAGACAATTTAACATTTTGAACTGAAAAATTTAAAATTGATGTCAAAGTTAAAGTTTTTGTTCAAATTCATAAATTTTTTTACAAATTCATCTAGATTTTTATACAGACTTTCTTTGAAAATTTTTAAGTCTGAAAAAAAATCCAGTGACTTAAAGTTATTAATTAATTTCCAAATTTATTTTTAAACATCAAACCTCCAAACTTTGTACTTGAAAAATTTGGAAGAACAGTGCTGGTTTTATTACTTCTTAAATTGTAAAATTCATTATTTAACTCTGTTAAACTGATATCCCTTTTCAGTTCTACTGGGGAGTTTGTTTCACTCCCTACTTTGGCAGTAAAAACAAAAATACGAGATATTAACCTATGATGAAAAGAGCTTAGTCCATACAGTTCTAAAATCTTATTAATTGTTTCATTAAGGAGACCTTCAACGTCAATTTTAAACAGTCTATAAAGTGTAAAATAGTATATTTTACATAGTTTTTTAATTAAATATTTATTTACATAAACGAGAAGAGATATACAATAGTCAAAGCAAGGCAAGATGAAGGCTTTAAAAAATAAAAGTTTAACATCTAAAGGAAGATAGAAGATCCTTTTTATTGAGTATAATCTTTTATTTATTGCTAAACACTGTTGACTAATAAATGAACTAAAATTAAGTTTTTGGTCTAAGGTTACTCCCAAGATTTTGAATTTTTCAACAATTTCTATTTTTTTGTCATTAAATAGAAAAAAGTTTACTTTTTCGATCTTCTTGTTAGTAATATACATAATTTTAGTTTTTTCCCAATTTATATAAAGCTGATTATACTTGCACCACTCATTTAATTTTAGGATTCCTTTTTTAAGATTTGAATTCAGACTATCTAAATTATGCTCACTAAACAGGAGTGTTGTGTCGTCTGCAAACAATTTAGATAAAATTTCATCTAAAAAATTCGGTAAGTCATTTATAAAAATAATAAAGAAAAGTGGGCCAAGAATAGAACCTTGAGGTACCCCAATGTCCAGTTCACATTCTTCAGAATAAAATTCGTCAATTTTCGTTTTCTGAGATCTTTTAGAAAAATAATTACCAATTAATTTTACTGACATATTATCGAACCCATAGTTTAAAAGTTTATATATAAATAAACATCTTTTTAGCATATCAAACGCCTTTTTAAAGTCAACAAACAATAGAGCTATTATTTTCCTTAAATCTAAATTCTTGCCGCAATAATTAATAATTTCATGTAGAGCTGTTTCACATGAATGAGAAATTCTAAATCCATGTTGATTTGTATTGAAAAGCTCATTGGTCAAGAAAAAATTTTTTATTTGATTAGCAAGAATTTTTTCGAAAACTTTATTAAACGGAGTTAAAACCGAAATTCCTCTATAATTATTTAAAGAGTTTATATCACCTTTTTTGTGAAGAGGAGTTACAATTGCACATTTCCACTCTTCGATGTAATTACCTTGGGAAATGCAGTCGTTAAATAGTTTAACAAGAAATGGTGATATAATTGGTTTACATGCTTTAATAATTTTAGTAGGAATTTCAGAAATACCAGGCGATGATTTTATATCTATCGAATCCAAGATTTTATTTACTTCACATTCGTCAGTTTCCTTAAAGCTAAACTGCTCTCCTAATTTATGCCTAAGATTTTTGTTAAAGTTGTTATATGTGAATTTAATACATTCTTCATCAGAAACATCTTTTTCAGATTCAAAAGACGAAAAATACTTATTAAACTCTGAGGCAATATTTTTTTTATCTCTAATTTCTTCCCCATTAATTTTAATCAACTTCGGACTAACCTTTTCACTATGATCAGATTTTACCTTAACATTCTGAGAATGGAATTTCCAGAATTCAGAAGAATTTTTAAAATCCTTAGGCTTAAATTGATCAAAATACTTAGTTTTTTTGGCTCTTAACAAAGATTGATAATCTTGACGCGCTTTGATATACTCCTCTTTTTTTAAGTTATTTGAAGAGGATCTATATTTAGTATAAAGTTTTGAGCAGCGCCTTTCAGCCTTTATTAAATCACCGTCAAACCATGGTAAATGCCTTAATCTACGAGACTTACACTTTTTTAAAGGTGCTACATTATTTATTTTATTTCTATTAAACTTTCAATTTTTTTTTAATTCTCCATCTTTTTTTGAATTTGATTTTTAAATGAATAGTTAGAAAAATATTGAAATTTTAAAAAAATTTTGGCAAGGTACGCTTCAGTACAGTGGTACACTACGGTACGCCATAAATTTGAAAGCACTGCAGTATTTGAAAATTTTGTTATTTTGGTTCCATCTGCTTTTAATGCCATTAAAAAATTCAAAAAAAGTTTAATTAAAATTTAATTTTAATAAACACAACGCGTCTCAGATCTTTTAGAAAAGTTCAGTAACTAAAACTAAAACTAAAATGTTATCTTGTTTTAGATCTTAATTTGCCAAGCTTTGGCATAAAAATTGAAGTTCAGCTTCTCATTCATAAAAGCTTGTCTCCGTCTTTGGGATGGACTTTTTGAAATTATTCAATAAAATATACTTGCCCAAAATCACTACTTTTATTAAATTTCTGAACCTTTCTTTTTTACCAACAAACTTTTCGCTAGATTAAAAATTAAAAATTTATAGCTTTGGTTCGATGTCAAAAGGTGCATTCACTAAACTATACAATCCAGCTGGAGTTAAAAAATACAAGTATTTACGACACAATTAAAAATCTCAGAGACTTATCTTCATTATATATAAATCTAATAAAAACAAATTTCAATTTTCTAATCCCTGCTCTTCCCTAATTGAATCAAGTATTTGATTTTGCTTCTTTCAAAAGATTTAAAATTTATTTCAATTTTTATTTTCATCTAGATTTTATTTTAATTTTTACAATTTCAAATTCATCAAAAACTTGATCTGTTTTACAAACGAGATTATTTATTACACCCCAAACTCAACCCATTTTTAACAAGAATAAATAATTTATTAAAGTTTATTTAATGATTAAGTTAAAGAGAAAGAAAAAAAATTAGAGGGAAAAAGAGGTTATTCAAATTTTATAATAATTAAAAAAAATTTTTTTGTTGAAAGCGATAAAATTTTAGTCAAAAAATTGTCCTTTGCAAAAAATTCTGATTGAAAAATAATAAGATACTGAATAATAAAAGCTGAGTTGCAATTTATAAATTTGTTTCTTCTTCGTTTTTTGTTGTTTTCTTTAATAATTCATAAAATATTTAGTCTATTGCAAAATTTAACAATAAAATTTGCTCGAATTTAAAAATTATGCTTTTTTTCTTTTCTCTTATTCAAATTTTTTCAAAGATCTATTTAAAAAAAAAACAGATAATTTTTTTTTCTCAAATTTCAAAAGTTACACGTGAAATTTAGACTGAGCTAAAATGGAGACTTATTCAAATAATCAAAGTCAAATTCATTCATTTTTTAAAGACAAGTCAATTTTTGTAACTGGTGGTACTGGCTTTTTGGGAAAAATTTTAATTGAAAAGCTTCTTAGATCATGTTCGGATCTCAAGCATATTTATGTTTTAGTTAGATTTAAAAAAGGAAAACAACCACATGAAAGGCTTGATGAGCTTTTTAAAACTCCTTTGGTAAGAAAAAAAAGAAAATAACTTTTATTGTTTTCGTTTATAATTTTTTTTAAGCTTTTTGACAAAGTTAGTGAGTTAAATCCGAATTTTCGAGAGAAAATAATTGCTGTTGAAGGAGATTTAACAGCTGATTTTTTAGGCTTATCTGAAGAAAATAAAAAAATCTTACAAGAAAACGTAAATATTATATTTCATTCGGCAGCAACTGTTCGATTTGATGAACCCTTGAGGTAAATTTTCATTTAATTTAAATTTTTATGTATTAAATTGCTGTAACAAGTTAAAAAAAACACTATCTTCATGGGGCACTTGTTTGAAAAATTTCCAACACTAGGTATAAGTTTTTATCCATCTAAATTGACCCGTCCTTTTTGAAAAGAGAATTAAGAGCATGCGCTTTAAAAATTTTATCTCTAACTTTTTATCTCAAATTTCAAATATCAATTTATTTCACTATAAGTAACTTTAATTTTTTTATGTCGAGTCTTGTAAGTGTGATTTAATAGTGTATAGTTTCCTGTATTTGAAGGCAAATTGTAATTTATCAAATAAACTAAACAATTCGATTTAATATTTCATATAAATCAGGACGGTATTATTTTTACAGATAATACCAATGTTTTGGAGACTTTATTTAGATTAATATTTCTCGAGGAGAATCGCTGAGTATTACTAAAAATAGGGCTAATATCTAAGATATATTTTTATATTTTTATGAATATAAAAAATTTATTAATATGTGTCTCAAAAATTTTGAAATTTAGCTTTTAAAGACGTTTTCAGTCAATTTTCGGATGATTTTTGTAGTTTTTTAATTTAGGGTATTTCTTTTTTTACCGTAGCTACGGTCTAAGAGTTTTATAAAACTATCCATTTAATTAACTAACGAAAAAAGACAAGAATTAAAAAAAAATAGATTTTACTTATAATTGTTAAATTTGTCAATAATTCATAGCTTTTTAGGAGTTAACAAAAAAATTTTAGTAGGACATAAATTTTAAATAATTATTTTAATTAAAGAGTCGCTGTCAATATAAATGTAATTGGAACAAAAAAAGTAATTGAACTCAGTAAAAGTCTAAAAAATCTTCAAGTTTATGTTCACGTGAGTACAGCATATGCAAATTGTGATAAAAAATATGTCACCGAAGAAATATTTAAGCCGCCAGTAATGCCCGATAAGATTATTGAAGCATGTAATTGGGTAAATGATGATCTTTTAGATTTACTAAATGAAAAAATAATTCATCCTAAACCGAATACGTACACATATACAAAAGCAATCGCTGAATACCTCGTATTTCAAGAATCATCTAAATTACCATGTGTAATTGTACGACCTTCAATTGTTGGTGCTTCTTGGCTCGAGCCATTTCCCGGTTGGTTAGATAATTATAATGGTCCTACTGGATTATACATAGCTCATAATATGGGTGTTTTACATTGTATGGTAGGTAAAAAAGAAGCTGCTGCTGATATAATACCAGTGGATGTTGTTATAAACATGATGCTAGCCTCGGCTTGGTTTCGCGGATCGGGAAAAACTGAAAAATTAAATATTTTTAATTGTACTTCTGATCGAACAAATCGAGTCACATGGGATATGATACAAAATTATTGCAATAAAATTTCTGTAAAATATCCAGCTAAAAATATGTTTTATCTACCTTACTTTAGATTTACAAGATATCCGTAAGTAAAAAACAACCAATAAATCAGCTGTTAGAAAAAAATAATACAAAAAAAAATTCTTTAAAATTCAACATTTCAGAAAAATAATTTTTTTAAAGATTAGTAAGAAATATTGTATGTTTTATAGAACAATTGATTCCGGCATATTTAGCTGATTTTTTGCTTAAAATACTAAAACGAAGACCCATGTAAGAGTTTTGAGTTTAATTTTACTTTTCTCGTCTAATTTTTAATTTTTGCTTTTAAGATTTGTCAAAATTCAAAAAAAGTTAAAAAACGCAATTTCCGTCTTGGAAACATTTACAAAAATGCACTTGGAATTTAGTACTGATAATTATTTAATGCTATTGAAAGAAATGAATAATGACGATAGTAAAGTTGGTATTAGAAAACAATTTAATAAAAAAAAATATTAATTTTATTAAAATCTCTTATTTTATTTTAGAATTTCAAATTTGATACTAGAGATTTAAAATGGGAAAATTATACGGAAGAATATTTTTTGGGAATTAAAAAGTTTTTGCTTAAAGAGGACATTGCTAAGGTTAATGAATACAGACAAAAATACTACAGGTGATTTTAATACACTTTAAATTCTTCCTAAAACTTTATTTAATTAGAGTTATAGGCAAGAGTTTCAGTTGATATGAATCAATAATTAATTTCTATTTTTTTTAATATTAAGGATTAAATTGATGCGAAATATGTTAAGATATGTGACGTATCTTTTAGTGGTTACATTAGTTTATTGCAAATCAACCGGTTTTAAGTCATTGGTCAATTCATTGACGAAATTTTTTTTTTATCAAATTAAAAGGTTTTATTTTTTAAAGTTATTTTTCAAATATAAATTTAGTTCGTTCTGATTTTTAAAGTAGAATATACTTATTTAATTATTATTTAACACAAATAATTATCTTTTTCTAGTATATTGCATTTTTTAAAAATTAAAATTTATTTAGTGTTTTTCTTTGTTGAGAGATATACGATTCCTTTCTAAAGACTTAATATATCAGTTTATGGACAAGTTAGTTGTCCAAAGATTTAATTCTTCTTCTTACATTCAAAAAAATTAAAAAACTTTTCAATGTTGGAAATGTTTATTTGAAATATTTTTAGTAAAAAACTATTTTGGTTTAAATTTTAAAATTATTTTGTTTAAAAAATAAAATATTTTTTTTTAACCCATTTTTATAAGTTAAAATATTTTCAGTTTCCTGATATAATATTTAAAAGTAATTTGGTGTTTAATACATGAAAAAATCTCATAAAATTTGTTCCACTTGAGATGAAAGCCATCTATTAAGAACAGTAGCTATTACCGTAAAAACTCGATATGCTTGAAATCTGAAATTTTAGATTAGTACTCACGATTTTATTATTGGTATGGCTTCTAAAATTTTGAAAATGTATAGGTACAATCATCGAGTGATTACCTTACGATTTTCAAAAAAATTTTTTTTGGTAAAATATTTTTTTGGAAAAATTTTTTTTGAATTTTTCTAAAGGAAACAAAAATTACTCACAAAAAAATCTCCCGAAAAAATTCAAAGGAAAATTAAAAATGGTAATAGAAATGGGTCGTAAAAAACGCTAGGGTAGAGAAATAAACTACGGTTGTTAAAAAACAAATAGATTTGTTTCAACAAAACAAACAAAAGGTAAAAAAAAATTGAATTTTAGAAAAATTTATTACGGCTCATAAATTACATTTTTTTCGATTCAAAATTAATTATTAAAAAAAGAAAAATTTAAATATTGAATGAATGAAAATTTTATATTATTCAGCCCATTCATTCCAAGTAGTACCATAAGTTCCAAAGCCGAGCATATATTTATCATCGCTATCATATCCACTAAAACTACCACAATAATCATTACATTCATAGCAATCACAATCATCATCATGCTCATCAGAATCATCATCTTCTTCGTCACTACTTTCTGAATCTAAGACAAAATTCGATTTACGCCTCTCTGTATTTCTGAAACATTCACTGAAATAATTTGATTGATTGTCAAGAATAAACTCACGAACACACTCAGACACTTGTAAATATTTTTCAAAATAAACTTTCTCGCTAATTTCCTCATCATCTAGCTTTGAACTCATCTTAAACACATCAAAAAAAATTTATTTTAAAAAATATTAAATTAATTTAACTCATGTTTAAGTCATACCTCAATGGCAAAATCATAATTGAATGAATTTTTACAAATAACTTTGTCAGGCTCTTGGAACAATTTCAATAGAGCTTGTTTAATATTTTCTTGTTTAGTCTCGTTATGAATTTCCAAAATATCACTTTCAATTTTTAGGTACTTCATTTGTTTAAGTGTTGGTAAACTAGTTTTTATAAATGTGTTAAACATGGAGACTGTTGGATCAGTTATAGCTAAATAATCGAGACTAATTAAATTTACAAAATGATCTCGTGGGATAAATTTAGGCTCAATTAATTCCAAACCTTGTAAGTTCTTAAAAGAATCTCTAAAATTCGGTGTGTTAGTACAAGTTAAAACCAAAAATTTCAACTTTGGTAAATTAACAAATTTGAAAGCATAAGTTAAATTGTTCGGTAGTTTAAAATCCAAATATTCGAGTTCTTTTAATTCATTTAGAAAATTGATGTTCTTAAATGAGCAATGTTCTCTAATATTTAAAAATTTTAACATTTTAAAATTATTTAGAGATTTAATGGTTTGAAATTTAAGACCAAGTATTTCGAGTCCCGGATTTATTTGGAATTTATCCACATCACAATCACTTTCAAAAGATTTTAAATTATTTAGACCTTTAAATTTATCGGTTTTGTACATTTCGTCAAAGCCATTTTCAAGAAATTTAAATGACTCTAAGCTCTTTAAGCAATCTGAATTCTTTATTTCAAAATCTATAATTGAACACTCTTTTAAGACTAATTTTTTTAGATGGTCTAAATTGTTTAAAATATCAGAGCCTTTAATACTGACTCTATCTAAAACTAATTCATTTAATTTAGTTAATTTCTTAAAAGTGTTCGCCTCCCACTTAGCAAACGATAAATTAGTAAGCTTTAAACTTTCTAAATTTTGTAAATCATTAAATACATCATCATTGAAGCTTTTTAAATAGTTCAAATGTAAGTTGAGCTTGGTCAAATGTTTAAACGACTGAAAAAAATTATTTGGCAATTCATAAATCAAAGCGTTTTTTAACCTAAGCTCTTTAATACTTTGTACATTTAAACAAGTATCAATAAAAGTTAAACTTTTTTCATTGAGACCACCACAATCTCCATTTAAATTCAATCTAGCTATTTGATTATTTTCAAGTTGTGTAAGATCGATTATTATGTCATTTTTAGCTTGGATTAGTTGAAAAAAAATGTTGAACTTTGCTGATTCCTTTAATATTAAATAGTGAAAAGATTATTTTTGTCGTTAAAAAATTAAATTATAAATTACTTCAAATGTTTCGAATTCTATTTCGTCTAAGTCATCCAAGCCACTAAAGCAAAATAATTCAAAATATTTTTTTTTTTTTTAATATTTTCAAAATTTTACATTAATTTTTCAACTATGTCGTTGTTCAAGGTACAATTTGTAACTACAAGCTGACCGATTTGATTGGGGAATTCGAATTCGCCTTTCCTCTCTCTTAATAATTTGTTTAAAAATCGATTCTTCCATTTAAGAAATCTTTTTTTATCATCCTGCTCATCCCATTCATCCGGTTCATCATCATCTTCTTCATCTTCTTCTGATTCGGAATCTGATTTAGAATCCATGTAAGAAAAATCGGAAATAGGAATAAAGAAACAAAAAATTCCATCATAAATTGATTGTGAATCTTTCAATTTATTTAATTTCAGTTTTTCTGTTTCTTTGATTTTTGCTATTAGCTTATCGCGGCCATAATTTATTTTGTTTACAGTGTCTTCAGTTTTAAAGTATGCAATGGCTTTTTCACTTACGAT
>NTPY01000883.1:285801-305173 GCA_002922825.1 Brachionus calyciflorus
AGGCGTCTTAAGACGATATTTTTTTGCTTAAAACTTGCTTAAGATTTGCTTAAGACGTCTTAAGACGCCTCTTAAGCATGTCTTAAGACCCTCTTAAGATTTGCTTAAAAAGTTGTCAACTTATTTCAGAGATGTACTGTATATTCATTTTACAGATTAATTAATTGACTTTTATATTTATTACTTCTCAGGCTACAATTTTTCTTGGAGCCTATGTTATAGTCAATCAAATTTTTGGAAAAAATTAGCCGGTCCTTTGAGTGTTAATTAAAAACTTATTTGATGAAGATTATGAAGATAATTTAATTATAGAACCAAATTTTAAAATTTATTGATAATTTAAATAATTTTTTAAATAATTGAGTTTTTTGTTGTCAAAACACGACATTCTTTTTTAACTATTAATAAATCTTAAAATTAAAAAAAAATATTCTATAATTATATTTTCAATCATTCGCTTAATTAACTTGTCTCCTTAAAATTAAACACGCCGATGACGTCTAGCTATTTTGTAGCTTCATCAGTTGTTAAGAAGTTATCATGATACTTTGTTTTATACCGTTGCTGAAATTGATCCTTTTGGCACTTTTAAACATCTGAATCAAGTCTCTACGATTACGACGCTCTATTAGGCTTTTGTATCTAGGCTTGATTCGTATGACTTGTGACTTAAACTTTTTGCTAATTTTGTTTCTCGTCTCTTCACCTTTTCAATTTCATCGGTAGTGCCTTTAATTTTGAGTTTTTTCCAAATTTTAAATTCGAATTGGCAATATATTTATTTAAAATTCCTAGGAAAAATGTTAGATTTATTTTACTTTTTATTCTAATAATTTATAACTTAGACAATAAATTATTTTCAAACTAAGTTTTTTTTTCATTTTTTTAGAGCTAAAATGTTTTTAAAACACCTAGGGCGTATAGCTCTATGTGGCATTATTCTTCTTTTAATTATACTTGGTATTATTGATTACTTGAAGAACTTCGACCAAAATGAATGCTCAATGACTTATATGAGAGATTATCCTCAATTAATTCCAATAGGTTTCGATACTAATGATCAATTTCCCAATTATAAATTGTATCTTTATTGTGAAGGATATGAGTGTCAAAAATATGAAAATCTACAGTTCAAAGAGATTGGACTAGTTCCAGTTCTATTTATTACAGGAAATGCTGATTCTCATATGCAAGTAAGAAGTTTAGCTTCTGTCTCTTTGGACAAAACTAAAACTAAATATCCCCAAACAAAATTATTGTATTTTACAATTAGCTTCAATGAAGAACTAAGTGCATTATATGGTCCTGTAATTGAAAAGCAGACAAAGTTTGCTAAAAAAAGTATAGAGAAAATTTTATCACTTTTTTCGAATATACCTGAAAATAGTCGACCAAAAAGAGTATTGATTATTGGAAATTCTATGGGAGGCATTGTTGCCAGAAACTTACTTATACCGGTTAAAGGAGACAATTTTAATTTAAATACTGTAGATACTATATTAACTAAGTCAAGTCCACATGTTCGTCCTGTTATCAATACAGATTATAAAATGTCACAAATTTACGAGCAAATAAACACTTATTGGCTAAATGCAAGTGAAAAAAACTTGAGAAATACAATTTTGGTGTCTTTGTACGGCGGTCATAGGGATATTTTAGTCAGAAGTGGTTTGAGCAGTATCAAGAACTGGTATAATAAATCAAATGCTAAAACTATTTCCTCATTTACACCCTCTACGCCTTATGTATGGAAATCGATTGATCACAGATGCATGGCTTGGTGTAGGGAATTAATTATGACAATTACACGAGCGCTATTCGATTTGATCGATCCAAGAACAAAACAAATTTTTGAAAGTGTATCAGAGAGAGAAAAAGTTTTAAGAAATCATTTTGAAGAACTAAGCGATGAAACGAGTATTGATAAAATAGCGTTAAACGGCGAGCTTATAGAAAAAAATGACCCAGGAAGTATTTTCTTTGATTTAGTCGAATACGATCTAAAAGAGCAAAAAGTTATTTTATTTGATTTAAAAGTCATAATTAAAAATTATGATTCTTTATTTATTTATTCGAATATAAACAAAAAATTTTCAATATTAGCTTGTGCTAACTTTGAAAATTCTGAATGCATTGAGCCTCTAGATCTTATAGCCAAATACGCACAAACCATACCACCTCTATTCGAAAATAGAGGCTTAACTTTAAAAATTTTAAATCTTAATAATTTGAAAGATTTACTATCTGAATATAGTTTTATAGTGTTAAATCTACCCGTTATAAAATCCAATAATAAATTAATTCTAAAGCTTGATTGGTACAATAAAGCTGAAAGATATAAAAGTTTATCATCAAATGATCTAAGTGAAATAACTATCAAAACAAATCAAATATTTACTCGATTTTTTTTGACCAGTATTTCAAAAATATATCAAGTTTACGATGTTGAAAAAATATCTAAGGAGAATTCATGTGATCGAATTTTAGCAAAAAATAAAGAAAATTTTCTATCAAGTTGTTTGATGATTCAATTCTTTGAGCCCAAATTCGGGCATGTAATTAATTCCGAGTCCAATCAATACAAATCGAAAAATATCTCAATTAAGTTAACAGCTAATACCGATGAAAATACTACTCCTTACTTAGATGTAATAAAATTTGATCCTAATCATTTGGTTTCAGATTTATCAAAAATTAATGTTGACAAAGATTTTGTGAATGAATACCGTATTTCGATCAAGTTCAACTTTATTGGTACACTAGGACAATTTATTCGATTTTATATTACATATTTTCCAGCTTACTTAGTTTGTATTTTACAATTTTATGATTACTTGTATTTGACTAAAAAATTCGAGTATAATGATGATAGCATAATATTTTTGGATCATTACAATTCCAATTTAAAATCACATTTATTTTTAAGTATAAGCCTTATTTGTTTAAATCTATTGCCCAAATGGCTTCAAAGTGATTTTGAAATTTTAAACAATGAAAATGTTAATTTTGTCATTTTGCCTTTCTTTTTATATTGGTCAGCTTATGTCACCTTGACTATTCTATGCTTTTTTGTTACTTTATTATCTACGATAATTTCATTCGTAATTAAGAAAATCTTATTGACATTTATACCAATATTGAAATCAGATTATTTTATTAGATTCTTAGCAGCAATTCATTTTATAGTTTCATTTGCTGTAGGCTTTTTTTCATGGATGCTTACATTATGTCTTATGTTTTATGCTGAATTTTTAACACTTATTTTTAACCGCCAAACGCTGATAAATCAAACTAGTTTTTTACTTAAGTATATTTTGCTAGTACTCAATTTACCGGGTTTGATTGTATGGACAAAATCATTAAGTCTAAACGGAATAAAACCGATGAGCTATTTTTTTGAAGATTGTGCTCAACTATGTGCAATTGGTATATTATTAATAATGATATTTACCAAAGCTAAATCATTTCCAGCTATAAACAAAATAAACTTAAATTCAAATATTTTATCAAATTTGATATTTATAAATTTATTTTCAACAATTATGTATAGCACAATTAGTTTATATAGACTCCAATATTTCATAATTGTACACTTATTTTTGATGAGTCTGAGAAAACTTGATTTGGAAGAATTAGATAAGATGAAAAAGGAATAATTCTTATTCCTTGAATGATAATCTAAAATTTTGTATTAAAAGAGTATTTGATCTGATTTTTTTTTATTTATTAAAAAAATAATAAATTTTTAAAAAAAGATGAATTTTAATATTTGTTTTTTTTTATAACTTTATGGTAATTTTTATAATATTAAAAAATAATGGCCATTCTGGCCATTCACAACTACTAAAAATAATCTTCATTAAAACAATCTAGCAAGAAAAATAAGCTTTATTTTATCGATTCCAAAAGATCATATTCAAAAATTTTTATCATTGCTTAAAATTAATGAGCTTTTGTATTATTTAGGGTACATTAGGAATTTTTTATGCAGAAAATTAAATCTCTACAAAATTCTCAAAGAAATTTTTGAAACCATAATCAATCAATAGGTAATACCACACTTCTTAAATATGTCAATAACAAAACCACTCAAATTTTCTTTTAAAATAAAATATTTTTGTTTTTTATGTGGCTAAAATAATTCAAATTTGGGTCTATTGCAATATGTGACCAGTTGGTCACTTAATTGAACGTGACTATTAAATTCTACTTAGTAATGTGATCAGGACTGTTCGACTATTACGTGGCCAGTAATAAAGTGACCAAAAAAAATATGATGGTCACATAAATTTTTTTAATTTTCTGGTTACTAATAAAAAATTAAGTCTTAAATTAAAACATTATTTTCATATTATTTACAAATCTACAAATATAAACTTTTTTTAAAATAAAAATTGTTAATTGTAATGTAATTATCCAGAATGTATCTAATCTTTTTGTTCAAGATGAATCGAGTTTAAGATCCAAGGATAATGAGGAGCATAGACGCAGATATCATACAACAATTAGTGATCATATTGAGACAATAAATAACTAATCCAAGTGTATCAGTATGTATATCTAGTGTCAAATAGAAAAGTTTTCTTTGAACAAAAAAATTCAAAGGAACAATTTAAACTTATCAATAAGCCTTTAAATGGTAAATAAAGTGATTAAAATTATTTAAAAAAAAACACCAAATTTCTTTACTTGGTCACATAATTTTGATAAATTTTTAAATATTAAATCTTCTATTAAATCTTAATTTTTTTTTGGTCAATTAATTTCTAGCCACCTAGGTGAATACCCTTGTCAACATCTCACGTGAGATTCTCGGTTACCAAATTCTCATGAGATCTCAGAAGATCTCATATCGTTTACATAGACAAATATTTGAGATCTCGTGAGAATTTGGTAACCGAGAGTCTCAATGAGTTCTAATATGAGATTCTGACAAGGGCAGTCCTGATCACATAAATAAGTAGGATTTAATTGTCACGTATTAGGTGACCAACTGTCACATATTGCCCTAAAATTTTATAAACAAATTTTTGTGCCAATTTTTTTTTAATAAAGTCTATTTTATTTTTTAAGCTCAAATTAAAGTATAGTATAGGTGTCTACTATACATAAAAGTCACCATTTTCAATTTTTCCTGGCCTTTCGCTAAAGAATTTTACCTTACATTCTAGATTTTTATCAATTTTTAAGTCCGTTTTTTTTATTAACTTTTAATGTTAGGATAAAAAAATATTCTTATTTAAACTATAAATATTTTAAATTTAATGAAACACAATTACTTGTACGCTTAAGAGAGACAATCGTTTTTTAAACACATTTAAGGTTGCCGGTTTTCCCAAAAAATCGCTCCCTAACTTTGTTAAATATTGTTCGAAAATTTTATTTTTATAGAGCTTATTACAGGGTACCATAAATAAGGGGGGTTATAGCTCCGTACGGAGTCAAAGGAAGGTCCGAGTTTTTTTTTGAAATCACCTTGGTTGATCCTCAAAATCAAAAATAGGGTATTGGTTTTGTCTAAAAGCGAATTCAAATTATGATCTCGGCAACCTTAAAAATTTAAAACTTTTAAGCTTTTATAAAAAGGGCTTGGTATTTATAAATTCAGCCTGTAAGTAATTGCGTAATTAAATTTTTTGAGCAAAAATGAAAGAAAATAACATATTAGTTACTACAAATTCTAAGACCACTAAGATAAGAATCTTTAAAATAAACTAAAATTTCAAAAATATTACATTATTTTAATCATAATCGGTTCAAGAGATGCAAAAAAGCGAAATATTCCTTTAAGAAGTAGATAATTTCGAAATCGAATTTTTCAAAACTTTATAGAGATAAGAATATAGATTAGTTTTTTAGAACGAAATAGTTTTTTTTTGACACGTAGACAAGTTTATTGAATAATAAAGTTAAATTTTAATAAAATTAAAATTAATCAATTAAAAGTAAAAGTCTTTTTAAAAAAAATTACTTATTGAACTGCACAGCCCTATTTAGTAATTAATTAATTTTTTATAAAATCTGTACTTTTTTCTAAATTAGTTATTAGACTGAACGGATTAATTTTATGTCCGGTGCATAGTTTTTAAGAATCCGGTAGGGCACGTAGTGCCCTACCATAATATGTTTAACGAACTGTGAGTGCGCGATAAATACAGATCATTGAGAGGGTAACATATAATACAGAAAGCGACCCCATTTTTTGAAGGTCCAAGTCTCCTGAACAAGAATAAAACAAAAAAAAATTACCAAAAAATTTTATTTTTTCCAGATTTTATAATTAAAGAATATATATTTATTGGAGCTATTAAAAATATTACATTTATTAAGAAACCTCAAATTTTGAAGATCTTTGTCAAGAATAAAAAAAATTTGAACATGAATAAAAAAAATTTTTTTTTTCAACTTTCATTTTTTTTTTAAAAAGAATTAACAATATTTAATGTAACAATATTTTGATATTACAAGTTTTTATTACAAATATTACATAAATTAAGAAATAAACACCAAATTTTGAACATTTTGCCTTCTCAAAAAGAAAAAAAAATTAGTAAATTTGTAAAACAATTAACAAAAATGAGTTGAAAAGTAGAAGATTTTGCCTATATTTGATGTAAGTATATTTACTGTCAAACATATGAATACTCATTCAGTTTTAAATAATAATTTTTTACTTTATTTACAATATCGAAAATTTAATCTGTTTGTATTATTCGTTAGAGCAAGCAGTTCACGAATAAGCGGTTTTTGAAGATCATTGAGAGGGTAACTTATTTTGGAAGGCGGGGCTGACTTTTTACGAATTAATTTATATTTATATATAATTTATTGCTAAAGAACATTAAAAAAGAAGCTAATATTTAGATAGAGAGTAGAAAATAGAGTAAGATGACGTGAAAATTTTTTTTTAAATTAGCCAAGTATACTTTTAATGTATAATTTTAACATTTTCCGAAGCTTTTTCATATGTTACCTTAAATACTGTAAAACGCCCGAACTGACGACGTAAAGATAATTCCATTATTTTATATTCTAGTACTTATTCTGGTTCCAATTTTTTTCGAGGGTATTGATAATAAATCGATATAAGACAGCAGAGCTAATGAAAAATAAAATATTTTTAATGCCCTATCAAAGCTTTTGTTTGACGTGAAATTTATGGCACCTTATAGTTAGATTTGATTTAGCATGAAAGAGACAGAATTTACTCCATCGATGAACATAAAAATCGGCATCAAAATGAAGCCTACATAATATCAAAATTCTATCGATTGGGTGAATAATTTAGCATTTTGCAGACCTTGAAAATCTAATATTTAAAAGTAATAAAGAGATAATTTTTGAGCAATAGCAGATATGCAAGAATTTCTGTTGTTAAGAAAAAATAACATAAATTTATAAGAACTTTTTACCTTCCCGATCAAATCGAAATTTTTGATCAAATTTATCGATCAAACGATAATTTCAAATATTAAAGGCAATGTTAAGTTATGTATCAAAAATCAAAATATCATTTTTCTAAATTCCTATAATTTCTGAATTTATGAAAATTTCAAATAAAATAAAATGTAAAAAACTGTAAAAATAAATTTTACACAAGTTTAAGGTGAATTATCTAAATGTTGTAATACAAAATTACTAAACGTTTTTGATCTTGTTTTATATATAAATTTAAAAATTATAAATTTAGTTATTACAGTTCATTCTAATTTGTATTTTTTTAAATTGAAAATAATATTTTATATTGTAATCTATTTACTCATGTTTATTTTTAGATCAAATATAAATTAATTGATCGAATGAGATTATAAATTTTGGAGGATATCACTAATTTCAACATTGATCAATTTTTTTGACAGACTTCATGCTTTAATTTCAATGTTTGAAGCTAAAAATTTCATAAAAAGTCGCTTTTAGAAAAAATTTCAAGTGTCATGACTAAACATTTTCAATTTAAAAAACTGTCTCTCTTAGAAATAAAAAAGTAAAGGTCTTAGTTTTAAAGGGTAAAATGTAAAAGGATATAGAATGAAGATTTAAAGGATTCTCATTAAAAATTTACAGTTTTAAAAGAATTAACTATTTAAACTGTAAATTATTTTAATTAGTAACGTTTTACACTTAAATGTCTAAAAACAGTGAAAATTAGTAAAAATCGTATTTTAGGATTTCCCTCATATTTGTGTAAGATTTCTTTTGTTTCTATTGGTCAATTTTACACTTTTTACGCATAAATGGAAGAAATCTTCATTACGCTTTGAAAATTTATACTGATAAATTGTACTGATAAATTTTTTGTAATAAAGCATCAGTAAATCTCTCTATTTTTTCAATTTTACTCGCGATAACAATATTTTATTTAGAAAAAACCGAAGGTTTTTATAGAAAAGGGTAAAAATAACGAAAAGTGGCTCCGTAGTAGCCAAATCATAATATGTTTAAAAGATCAAAAGTACAAAAATAAGGTTAAACATATTATTCCAACGGCTTTTAATTTTTATTCTAAAAATTGGAATATTATTAAAAGTTTACTAATATTTTATTTTAGCTTAATCAAAAATATTTGACGCTATGGTTTAAATGGAATTGTTTTCCCAGTAAAAGTCTTAAATATGAGATAAATAAAATACATTTTTGAAAATGTACTAATTTTTTAAAACTTTTTTTTAACCGTACCGTAAAACCTTGGTTAAAAGCGATTAAAAATCGCCTCTTTGAAATGAAAAATCGTACTCTAAACAAATTAATTTAATTTATTATTATGACATTCCTGGTAGAGTTTAGTGTGGTCTATAATAATATCACAAAATTAAAATTTTTCAGATGACTGTTCTTCTGAAAAAAGGGGGTCTGGCGGTGCGCTTATAAACAAGGTTTTACGCTAATACCGTGTTATTGCTTGCGACACTTTAACTCGAAATTTTAAATTTATTCCAACATGTGAAAACTATTTTTTTTTAAAATCATAAAAACGGGATTTATTTTTGGAATTTTGAAAATTGCCTAAACATCTATACCTAATAAAAAATGATTTTTTGTAATAATTTGTCAATTCAAAAAAACATTATGACAGCTGCATTTAAATTTACCAAAGAATTCAACTTTAGGTTAGAATAAAAATTTAAAATTAAAAATTTTAATGCCGCATTGATTCTTTAATTTTTAAAATAAACAATATTAATATAGTTTGGGGGAGATAGCTCAGTTGGTACCGTCATGGGCGACCAAGCAGAAGGTCGAGAGTACAAATCCTGTGCGAGTCAAAAAAATTCAAATGAGTTCCCAAATTATCTCCTGGTGTTATATTGAGTAAAACACCTAACTAACCCTAACTAGCTTGTGGCCGTCGAAACGCTACTTTAATTTAATTTACTTTTATTTTATATTTCTCCAAAATTTGGACGTTAATTCTATTCAATAAATAAATCAATATAGTAATTAAAAACAAAATTTTGGATTAATTTGCAATGCGATAAACTGCAAACGGTTATTATGAATATTGCAATAATGCATATTTTAGTAAGGCTTCGTGTTTCTCTTTGATTTTAATAGAAAAATAAATTGATGAATATATTACAAAGAAAATTTCTTTGTACAAATAATTGAGGTTCAATTTTTTAAAATTTTGATGATTTAATTTTTTCAACTATTTTTAAGAGATTGAAGACTTTCTCAAAGTTAACTCAATTATTATTTTGATTGGTACTTTCTTTACATTATACTAGTTAAAATATCATAAAGAATTTGAATAAATAAAAGAAATCAGGCTGTTCAATTTTATGTTATTATTTCTAAAATTTTTGCGATAAGAAAAAAATTAAAAGCCGTTGGAATAATATGTTTAACCTTATTTTTGTACTTTTGATCTTTTAAACATATTATGATTTGGCTACTACGGAGCCACTTTTCGTTATTTAAATAAAATTGAGTTTAAATTACCGTAAATCCTCTCTATTTGTACCCAGAATTTTTCGGCTTTTAACAAAGATTGCTCTAAATTCTCATTTAAATCATATGGTAAAAATTTCTATGGTTATCAATTTCAGCTTGCTATACCCAATAAAGCATTTGAAAATTTTTGTAGCTATTTTTCCATTAAGATAAGCGTAAAAAATTACCGTATACAAATAGAGAGGATTTACGGTACTTTTAAAAAAGTAAATTTTTTTGCTGTTTCTCACAATTTAGCCCTGCTCATTTTAAAAACAAAAACTTAACATTGAATGTTAAGTTTAAAAAGCATATTACTCAAAAATATTAATAAAAAATTTCCAAAAATTACTAAAAATAAATCTAAACCTTAATTTTTCGAAATGAAATTTTAAATTAGAAAATTTAAAATTAATCTCTACTCATAAGAATCTAAAAAAAAAAGCCACAAAAATGAACGCTGATGCTGCTGAGTTAAGGCGTCAAAAAATTTTAAAAAACAGTGAAAAGCGCCTTCAACTTTTAATGGGTATTGAAAATTATTTATCATTTTATTCCTTTAGTTATATTTAAAAAGTGTTTATTTAGGGGTAAAAAATTCAGAAAATCAGATTAAATTAGGCGAAACTGTTGAACCAAATGAGTCATTAAGGACAAGAAGAGTAGATGAAACAGTTTCAATTGGAAATAAAAACAATTCTAATTCAACTGAAATTAACCAACTCAATGATCATGCAAAAGAAATATCCGATCTTACCATTAATAATAATAATAATATACCAAATTCGAAATTAAATTTAATCAATGAAAAAAGTTTAATTGATGACTATGAAGAAAGCGAGTCAGATGTATTAAATCAAAATAAAAAATCTAATCTACCCAATGATCTATCTTATAAATTCAATGGTTACTCAAATATTGAGATATTGATTTTATTTTCATTAGCTTGTTTCACAAGTATATTATTCTACTTGGACTTTTCTCAGATTATTAATCATGTAATTATTTTTTTCCATATTATTATAAATTTAAAAAAAACAACTTTAATATTTTTAAAATTGCAGAATGTTCTATTACCATTTTTTACCCTTGAATTGGGTCATTTAGCTTTTCATTTAAAATATCTTCCAGTAAGTTAATTTAAAATTTTATTTAAATTATTAATTTGCTCAAAAATCAGTAGGAATTTTTTATTTTTTGTCGATTTCTTTAATTTTCGGCTTAAATTCTGAATTAAAGATTTGAAACAAAAGTTGTATGATTTTTAACAACATTCATCACTTTCAAATTTAAAAAAATGAAAATAAATACATTAAGCATGGGGTAGTTGTTTGAAAAATTCCCAACACTTGGCCCCTTTAAGTTTTTTTTTCGTCTAAATTGACCCACCCCCTGTCAGAAAAGTTATCTCTTTGTCTAAAAATATGACACCCCCCTAATAATTAACGAATTCGAATTTACGTTCTATTTTAAAATCATAATTAAAAATTAATAGACTACGGCAGATACCTAAAGTCGTAAAAATTATATTGAGTTAATTGGGCATCTTAAAATTTTTTGTCGATCTTCTTTTTTGTTTTTTTTTACCGCAAAGGTCACTCTGCATAGCTATTATTTTTGGCAATAAAAAAATTGTTGAATGATAAATTTTAATTGTGTATTTGATTAAGCTTATTTTAATGTTGTGCAAATTTGCAGCTAAAACAAAAAAGAAAATTGACAGCATTCCGTTAAATGAGACATTCAGATTTGCCTTAATATAAAAAGGGGTAGTTTAAGAGGGCCGTATTTGTTTTCAAAAAAAAAACTTTATGATCCTTAGTGGTAATGTGATTCTTTTAAGTATAACTAATTAAAAAACCTTAAATCATTTTTTTATTGGATTCTATACCAATTATTTATTGCTTTGACAATAAGACTGAAAAAATACATAAAAAAAATTTAGGCTGATCTAGATCCAAGTCGCTTTATCATCTTTTTATAACGAATAAAAAAAATGACAAAAAAAATGACAAAAAAAATTTTTTTTATGATATAACAGCCAAATAACTTAATTTTGGAACTTTTCTGACATTTCAGACCTTTATTTAGTGTGAAAGAAAAGCTTGACACAGAGGTTTTCTTGCAAGTAAAATGACCCACCCCACCCCGTCCTCGTGTCTCAAATTTTCTAAAAAATTACCCCATGCATTAAGTCATAAAAAAGAAAATCCCCTTAACAGTTTTTTGATTGAAGGAATGGACATTGACGGATCCAGGAATTTATAATAACCAGGAAAACTTTCTTAAGAGCTTTTCAATGATGTACAATTTATACAATATTTATTGAACCTAGGTGAAATTCTGTCCTTGAAGGGTTGGCGCGGCAGAATTCCGAAATAATTTACCGGTGGGTCAGTCAAAGGATTTATATATTCAGTATCTTTCATAACTTCCTTAAAAAAAGAACTTTTGCAAAAGATAATGATATTTTTAAAATCAGCATACAACAGCTCTTTAAAATGAAATTCACCTTCAATAAATATTGTATAAATTGTACTTCATTGAAATGCTCTTAAAAAATCGCAACAATCTAATTTCTATAACTCCAGCTATAAAAGAGCTTCAAAATAACTTTTAAGCTCTGCAAAAACATTGAAATTAAATTATGCGCAGTTGATTTCAAATATTGAAGACCAGAATAAGTTGTCTATAGATATTAAGATAGTGGAATTTTTTTAGGATTCAATTGTGCAAAAATCAGCTTCTATGAATTATTTGACACAATCTAAATTTTAGAAAATAAACTCAAATGAGTAATAAAATTCAAGTCAATCGAATAAACACTTTAAAATTAGAATTACATTTAAAATTGCATCATTAAACCAAAAAATTAAATTAAGTATAATGTCATGGTTACCATAAAAATTTCTTCAACTTTTGTTTAATTCGAGCGTCAATTAAAACCCAACAAAAAAAAATATCGAAAAAATTTTTAAAAATGTTTTACTTTTTTATAAAAGTAATTTAAAATAAACATTGTTGTAATGTAACATTAGTTAAATTTGTTTATTTGAGATAATAATTCTTTTATGAGCGAAAATAAAATAAAAAAAAAATTCTGACTTAAAAGTTTTTATTTCAGGTGAATTGAAAATTTAATCAAAATTAATTTAAAATTACATCTGCTTGAATTATCCTTTAAGAACTAAGCTCATTTTTTAAATTTTTGCGCAAATATTCCTAATTTTTTTTCTTAAAATTTAAAATTATTTATTTTTTTTTAAATAAAGGCTAAAAGTTCTCAATTTCAATTGTTCCATTCATTGTTACAATTGTGTGGTATATCACAAAGATCCTTGAAAAACCTAATGATAGCTCTCAATTTTTTATTTATTCTTATCGATAATTTTGTTATTTACATACTAAGTTTTGTTTTAATTAATTTAATTCTAAATTCGTTTTTTATTGTGTCATAAAAAATAACTAGAAAAAAAACTTGCTTTAAAAAAAAAAAATTTTTATTTTAAAAAATTAAATTAAAAAAAAATCGCTTAAAACTTGTACAAATTAAAATTGAATAAAAAAAATCACAAATAAAACAATAATGGAAGTTGTTTTAAATAATTATTGATTCCATATGACATTATAAAAAAAAAAATTTAATCGAGATTTTGACAGCTAAATTTTTAAATTATTTGAGCTTTTTGTTAGCTTTTTTAAATTCGAATAAATTTCATTCATATGTTTTGACTTAAAATAATTCCAATCGGCTGCGGTTTGAAGCTTTTTTTGCATTTCTTTAGTTGTGGCAAATGGTTGAAATATGTGTCGAATATTTTCTTTAACTTTGTCGTTGGCATGTTTTAGAAATATATCTTTTTTGAGCATCAAAACTTCGCTACCATTACTGACCTATAAAAATTTTTTTAAATAAAAATTTGATTCGATAATTTTTTTTTTAATTTAAAAATTACCAAGCTTAGTTGTGGATTAGGTAGATTAACATCAGTTTCATCAAATTTTAAAATATTTAATCCCTGAAAGAAAAAAAATGAATAATTTAACAATCAAATAAAAATTATAAAAAATAAAAACTTACAAAAGTGTCGCCTGCTTTTAAAAGTTGAATCTGCAAAAAAACTGGCTCTACTTTTTCTTTGACTTGAGACTCTTCTAAATGAGTGAAAGACCACTAAGGAATAAAAACTCGGAAAAATAATTTAAAAATTAAGACTTATTTTTTTAGTAAAATTACTGGTATATTAGAGCTTTTACTGCTACAGCTTAAATTATCTTTCTTAAGTCCAGTATCGACTTTGGCCTCTTACAAAAAAATATTAAATATTAAATAAGTTGGCTGGAGAAATTTATTATATCCGTAATGCTTTTTATTTTTGATTTTTTTTTTATTTCAAGTATTTTACTCAGTCATGAGAAATTTCAGGCTATCGAGCTTTCTGAATTTACAAAAAAGAGAATTTTTTACAAGTTCTTGAAATTTTACCCTACATGAACAATTTTTGTTGATTTGAAAATCAAATAAATTCAAATTAAATAAAAAAGATTAATTAATAATTTTATAAGAACGTTATCAAATTTCCATTTTTTTCCCAAGCTTTTTAATTTTCCGCATCTTCTAGACCCGAAATAAGAGTGTAAAAGTAGTTTATATCGACATCTTTACACTTAAGTAGGCTTTTAAGGTTTATCTTTGATTTAACAACTTTTATAGCTGGATAGGAGATTGACTTTTTGAAGAAAGAAAAGAAAAAGATACTTCTGATTATTTGCCAGATAACGTAATATAAAGTAGGATTCTATAATTCTAGGCTTAAGAGTTTAAATTCACTTTTGTTGCGATCATGAAAAATTTGATTTAAATTATTTTCAAAAGTATCTATAGGGACAGAATAAAAATTAATTTTCCTTAAGTAATGCTTAATAAATGTAAGAGATTTTTTTTACAAAAAAAAAATTAATTTTTTATAATAAAATTCGAATAAATCAGCAACTTAAATAATTTAATCTTAGCTATTTTTTTTGGTTTTTTTTTTTAAGTCGCCTATGAGGTGCAGTATAAATTATAAATAAATAAATTCTTTAACTAAAAATTCGATCAGGTTTTTATCTTTCTTACGAAGGAAAAATTTTAAAAAATACATTAGTTTATATTGATTGTTTTCTTCAGAGGAAAAGAAATAGAGAGCCGAAGTAAAGTGGAAGAATAAAATGCATACAAGTTTATTTATTTTGTTTCCAAAAAGACAGATTTCTGAAAGTAAATTTGATCTATTATCTTGGGTAAAGTACATTAGTTTAAAATGCGAAAAAAATATTTTTTTCGGAATTTTTATATATCATCTAAAAGAATGACTTACTAGATGCGATGGATCTTACTAAAAAACACTATTCATTTAAAGTTTTTCGAAATTTTTCACAATTTCTAATTATTCTCACGGCTTGATAAGAGCTATGCCATCTGAAAAAAAATTCGAAGCTCTTAAAAAACATAATTGGAGGCCATTTTTAAAATTAATAAATAAAAGAACTCTTCGTATTTTATGATTTCATAGAAAATTCAACGAAAAATAATTCCAAAATTTTGAAAATTTTTAAATGCGATTAAGTTTTTTTTTTCCTGAATGCTTTTTTGAAGCAAGATTAACTTTTTCATGAATTTTTTTCTGTTTCTTTCATCTTGAAACTCTCTTAAACGAAAAGTCTATAAAGAAGGGAATAAGGCAATTGAATTTGATATAAAATCTTCAACATTTTTCATACTATTAGAATAGTTAAAATAAAATCATTAAACGGATAAATTTTTAAAATTAATTAATTAAAAATTTTACTATAGGTATCAGTTAAAAAATTTTCTTTTGACATTGTAGGCCTTGCTTTAAGTAATTTTTTTGGTTTTACATTATCTAGTTTTTTTAAAACTTGACATGTTCCCTAAAATTGTAAATATTTATATCAAATTTGAATTTTAAAATAAAAAATTTATTAGTTTCTTACTGATTTGATGATAAAAATGTATTCGCTTTTAGTGCTATCGGAAACAATTACCTGATTCCGTCTTGAGAATAATTTTTAAGATCCTTTTTTATTTAATTTTTAGAATCAATTTTTTACTTGTAGTAGTGAAAAACACAACTTGTTGGATTTTGTAAAAGGATCTGAATTGGCCAATGTTTAGTAAATTCACATTTACGTAAAAATTGAATGTGCTCTGGTTCCTGACCGCGATTCGACATGAAAATATCATAAAAATCTTCTCTACCAATTGACAATAGTTCCATATCAGTTAGAGAAGTAACAGTTGCTGTACGAGTAGTACTATAGAGAAAAGCCAATTCCTTTTTTTTTAATTCACAAATATTAAAAAAGTAAATTCAGGAAAGATTTTTTTATAAATATAATTTTTTGTTAAAATATAAAAAAAATGCATAAAAAGTTAGGAGTTAGTTTATTTATTCATTGTTAAATAATTTAAAATGAATAAAATTTAAATTCCATTGTGCTTAAGCAAACAAAAAATTAAGAATCAAACAAAAAAAAAAAGAAAGAAAATAAATAAATAAAATAAACAAATCTTACTCCAAAACATGTACCATCTCTAAGTACTGCTAAAATTCGATTTTTAACATCTCCTGTTTTTTTATCCTCATCTAGAACAGTTACCATAGCTTTACAAAAAATAGAATATTATATTAAAAATAAAAATAAAATAAATTTTGTTCCATTTTTTTTCTAAAAGTCGAAAATCGGATATCCTTTTATGTTTCCTAAGTTAAAATATAAAAATTTCTTTTTTTTAATTTGAATGAAACCTTATTAATTATGTGTTATTAAAAAATACTTACCTTGCCCTGAGAATATGAAATAAAAGCTATCAGCTATTGCTCCTTGACGAATCACCACTCTTTTTGGAGGTATTCTTTAATAATAAATAAATTTAGACTTTTTTTTAAACAAACTATTTTGAAATTTCGAATACTTTTGATAAAAAGCACATCTGCATATTTTTTCTTGCATGTTAACGGGATATTCGGCAAATGATTCCATTTTTAATAAACCTAAACGCGCCTATTTTAATTTAAAATGCTTTAATTTATAATTTCAAAGCGAAAATAAATATTAAACTTTTGTTAACTAGCTTTATTTGATCATGTGTCCGAGAATCTGGTGGTATTGTCAGTGCAAGTCGAATTTCTTTGCCCAAATCTGTCTAAAGAAATGTTTGAATAAATATTAGTAAATTGATAATTGAACGTTTTTGTATCTTAATTTTCTTGTTTTTTATATGACTTTTTTTTGGCTTAGAACAAAAAGATTTTCACTGATTATGATATAGATTTGCAATTATTTAATTCGTTTTTATCTAAGTAAACGTGGAATGCGTTTTATCACGTTTTTTTTGATCTTGCTTTCTGCCTAAAATCGATCAATATTGTAAAAGACAGTTTTACAATTACACAAAGTACCTGTGACTTTTACCCAGAATTTTTGTTTTTGCTAGCTGAAATCATATCTAAAAATAATTTTTCATGTTTAAACGCAATATTAAAACCTGCAATAACACTGGGTCAAAAAGCGAAAAACTCAATTCGACCCCGCATATAAAAAGTGAAAAATAAAAACTACCAAGCATAAAATTAAAGTTTTTGAGCAATAGTGCTGGGATAAAAATTAAGTCAAATAAAAAACTAAAGAAATTTTCAAACTATTTTTTATTAATGAAAAAATTTGATCGTAGATTATGATGCATGGTTATAAATTAGTATTTTGAAAAAATTTCGCAATAACTAAAAGTTAAAATTGTTTATATTTGAATTTTCAGAATATTTAGAATAAAATTGTTAAAATTTTGAAAACTATTTGTTTCGAAAAACCCCTTTGTACTGTATGTAAAAACATGGTTTTCCAGCTTTTTGTTTTTTTTTTATATAAAGCCAATTTTTGAACCAAAAGAAAAAAAAACGATCAACAGCTCATTTTAAACAGAAAATTTATTCTCTTTGGTTTGAGAAATTAGAAATATTTTTTTTTGAACCTTCGAGGTCATTTTTGATAATTGGGTATAGGTCACCCGAAAGGCATGAAGTCTGAAAAAAAATTAAATAAGAAAAAATTTTTACAAAATGTATTTAAACAGTCCATTTCTTTCAAATTTGGTTTCTATCGGTCAATGACAACATATTTTTTGTTTGAAATTAAGTTTTGAGCTTAATTTAGACTTAATTTCAAGCAATAACAAAAAATATTTTTGTAACGGGTGTTCAATAATAAATGACCGTTTGTGTTTGGTAAAAAAAAATATGTTCTAGTGAACCAATATTGTTGAAATTTTATACTCATATACTACCACTATTCTTGTTTAAGAAATTGGTTTATTCATCATTCTACCTCTTTTTACCCGGGAGCTGTATCAAATGGCCTTGACTCACTTTAGACCCATAATGTCCTCGAGGTTTTAAATATTTCGGAATTTTTATTTATAGATTTTAAGATGTGAAATTTTTTACTAATTAAAATGAGCTATAGAACATTTTATGGTCATGTTCCGTTCGAAAGTTATCGAAAAAAAACATCAAAAAATGACATTTTTCGAAAATACCAAAAAATGGACTTTTTGATTATTTTTGCTACAACTTTCGAACTGAGCTTTCGATTCTTTTGAAATTTGGCACGTTTATAAGGAACTTAGCTTTGATAATTTTTATAGGTAAGTTGGGTACCACTTTTAGTCATTAAGAGGTAAAAGTCAAGTCATTATATAATAGGGTCAAATTAAATATTTAAATTTATTAAATATTTTTAAGTTACCGTAAACCTTTGCCTACCATTCTAAGAATAAACCTGTAATTTAACCGGAATTCTATATGGAATAGTTCCCATCGATAGCATGTTATAACATTTTTTTTAGAATTCCGATAAAATTCCCATATATTCCAATTAATAAAGGCTAATTTTGGCTTATTTTCTAGGGGTTTTTACTTTTATTCCAGAACTATTCCTAAATTAAAAAAATTAATTTTTTTTAATTTCTTTTAATTTTATTCTGGACTTTACTATATAATAATCCAAAAAATTTGAAAGCTTTAAAAATTTTTAAAAACTTTTTAATTTTTTCGAATTGAACAATCCAAAAAATTTAAATTAAAATTTGAGAATTTTTTGAATTCAATATTTTAATTTTTTGTATGAAAATTTTTATTCAAAATTTTCCTAAAATATAAATAAAAAAATTTTGATTTTTGAAATCAAAACTTTTAAAAAATCCGAATCAAAAAAAAATTAGATATTACAAGGTTTTACGGTAAATTTAAAATATTTTAAATTTACCGTAAAACCTTGTTTATAAGCGCACCCCCAGACCCCCCTTTTTTCAGAAGAACAGTTTTCAGAAAAATTTTAATTTTGTTATATTATTATAGACCAGACTAAACTCTACCAGGAA